>SJYT01023615.1:255057-370687 GCA_006410635.1 Cephalophus harveyi | reverse complement strand
GGTGTTGGAGAAGACTCTTGAGAGTCCCTTGGACTTTAAGGAGATCCAGCTAGTCCATTCTGAAGGAGATCAACCCTGGGATTTCTTTGGAAGGAATGATGCTAAAGCTGAAACTCCAGTACTTTGGCCACCTCATGAGAAGAGTTGACTCATTGGAAAAGACTCTGATGCTAGGAGGGATGGGGGCAGGAGGAGAAGGGGACGACCGAGGATGAGATGGCTGGATGGCATCACGGACTCGATGGACGTGAGTCTGAGTGATCTCCGGGAGTTGGTGATGGACAAGGAGGCCTGGCGTGCTGCGATTCATGGGGTCGCAAAGAGTTGAACACGACTGAGTGACTGAACTGAACTGAACTGATATTTACCTCATCATATGCCCCTGCCCACTTCCCCTTGCATTCTGGTTCTAGGTACACCAAATACTTGTAGATCAATCAAATGCTCTCACATCTCAGGACATGCTTTAAATGTATTTCTTGTGCTCAAAACACTCTCCCCACCCCTACCCCCAATACATACCTCAATTCTGCACACCTGTCCATGTATGCACAACATACTTCCAGCTTGGTTGTTACTCCCTGCTCCTCAAATCTGGAATCTCCCCCGCCCCTCCCCATTGCCATCCCTCTCTTAAGTTTGGATTAGATCATCTTTATATGTGCTCCTGCATTATCCAATTATAGTAGTTAACACACTATATTCCCATTATATATTTACTTTACTGTTACCCCCAACTAACATAAAGCCCGTGGAATGCCAGAAATATTATTATTATTATTATGTTTATCATTCAATCCCTAGTGCTAAGCCCAGTGTCTAGTGATGCATGCAAGTTTTTCCATAATTTACTGAAATGATTTGCTTTGACTGGGATCTCATCTCTCCAAAAGTGCTTACTATCCAGGTATATTCCTCACAGAATCTCTCAGAAACATAAAGAAATAAGAGGCTTAAACCTAGAGCTACCTCTTTCTAGTAAGGGCTCTTAAAAAATTATTAGAATCATGTGTGTACCATAAAATTCATTTCATCACTGACCTACAAGATTGTTCTATAAACCTTTGGCTAGACTGATTTTATGTGGTTTAATAAAAATTTGATCTCTGTTGTTTAAGAGGATATAATTAAACACATATACACATATTAGTGTTCTATTACTGCATAACAAATTACCACAAGCTTCCACCAGTAAATAACATGAGCTTATTATCTCACAGTTTCCAGGGGCAAGGTGTCCAGTGTACTTTAGCTGAGCCATCTGTTGAGGGTCTCAAAGGTTGAATAAGATCAAGGTATCAACTGAACTGAGTTCTCCGCAGAAAGTTCAGAGGGAAGAATTCTCTCCCAAGCTCATTCTGGTTGCTGGCAGAATTCAGGTCTTGTGGTTGTGGGGTTAATGTCTCCATTCTCTCAGTGGGGCTGCTGACCAGGGGTCACTCTCGCTCACATTCCTCAGCTTGTGGCTCCCTCCATCTTTAAGCTGGCCATTACATACTGTACTCCTATCATGCTTTGAATCTCTGACTTCTGCTTCTCCAACCAGAGAAAAACTCTCTTGAGTTAAAGCATTTGTGTGATTAGCATCATTCTTAAAGTCCAAATTTCTAAGAACAGTCTGTTCATGGTGATTTAGGCTTTCTCAAAGAAAATTTAAGTTTTCTCTATAAGGCTTCTCACTTCTCTTTGAGCTTTCACCAGCTGAATCTTTACTGTCCATATTTCTGCAAATAGCCTATTCAAGGCAATTTGGGTTTCTTTTATCATACTCCTCAAAATTCTTTTAACCTCCGGCACTGCCTAATTCCAAAGCTACTTCCACATGTTAGGTATTTGTTACTGTCGGGGCAGGACCCCACTTCTCAATACCAAAATCTGCATTAGTCTTCTATTACTGCATAGCAAATTATCACAAACTTAGCAACTGTAAACAACCCATATTTATTACAGATATATCTTGTTTTATTGTGCTTCATTTCACTTCACTGCATTTCACAGATAGTGTGTTTTTTACAAAATGAAGATTTGTAGCAACCATGCTTCAAGAGACTCTATTTGCACCATTTTTCCAACAGCATTATTTTTTAGTTAAGATAGGTAAGTCAGTAAGAGAAAGATAAATATTGTACACTAATGTATATATATGGAACCTAGAAAAATGGTACTGATGAATTTATTTGCAAGTCAGCAATGGAGAAACAGACATAGAGAACAGACTTACGAACATGAGGAGAGGGTGAGATGTATGGAGAGAGTAACATGGAAACTTACATTCAGTTCAGTTCAGTTCAGTTCAGTCGCTCAGTCGTGTCCGACTCTTTGCGACCCCATGAATCGCAGCACGCCAGGCCTCCCTGTTCATCACCATCTCTCGGAGTTCACCCAGACTCACATCCATCAAGTCAGTGATGCCATCCAGCCATCTCATCCTCGGTCGTCCCCTTCTCCTCCTGCCCCCAATCCCTCCCAGCATCAGAGTCTTTTCCAATGAGTCAGCTCTTCACATGAGGTGGCCAAAGTACTGGAGTTTCAGCTTTAGCATCATTCCTTCCAAAGAAATCCCAGGGTTGATCTCCTTCAGAATGGACTGGTTGGATCTCCTTGCAGTCCAAGGGACTTTCAAGAGTCTTCTCCAACACCACAGTTCAAAAGCATCAATTCTTCGGCACTCAGCCTTCTTCACAGTCCAACTCTCACATCCATACATGACCACAGGAAAAACCATAGCCTTGACTAAACGGACCTTAGTCAGCAAAGTAATGTCTCTGCTTTTGAATCAGTTCCAGTCCTGTGGCCACTGCTGAGTTTTCCAAATTTGCTGGCAGATTGAGTGCAGCACTTTCACAGCATCATCTTTCAGGATTTGAAACAGCTCAACTGGGATTCCATCACCTCCACTAGCTTTGTTCGTAGTGATGCTTTCTAAGGCCAACTTGACTTCACATTCCAAGATGTCTGGCTCTAGATTAGTGATCACATCATCATGATTATCTGGGTCGTGAAGATCTTTTTTGTACAGTTCTTCCATGTATTCCTGCCACCTCTTCTTAATATCTTCTGCTTCTGTTAGGTCCAGACCATTTCTGTCCTTTATTGAGCCCATCCTTGCATGAAATGTTCCCTTGGTATCTCAAATTTTCTTGAAGAGATCTCTAGTCTTTCCCATTCTGTTGTTTTCCTCTATTTCTTTGCATGTGTAAAATAGACAGCCAATGGGAATTTGCTGTATGGCTCAGGGAACTCAAACAGGGGCTCTGTATCAACCTAGAGGGTGGGATGGGGAGGGAGATGGGAGGGAGTGTCAAGAGGGAGGGGACATATGTACACCTATGGCTGCTTCATGTTGATGTTTGACAGAAACAAAAAAATTCTGTAAAACAATTATCCTTCAATTAAAAAATACATAAATTTTTTTAAAGATGTGTACATTTCCTTTTAGACATGTTACCCCACACTCAGTGGACCACAGCATAGTATAAACATAACTTTTTATATGAGCTGGGAAGCAAATCTGTGTGACTTGCTTTGTTGCAATATCTACTTTACTGCAGTTATCTGTAACCAAATATGTAATATCTCCAAGGAAAGCTTGTATCTGACTTTTTTTTTTTTTTTTTTTTGAGTCAGGAGTCAGACATATCTTAGGCTAGGTCCTCTGCTTGGGATCTCAAAGCTGAAATCAAGGCACTGACCAAGCTGGAGGCTCTGAATAAGAGTTTCCTTTCAAGTTCTTTCAGGTAGCTGGTAGAATTCAGTTCTTTCTGATTATAGGGCTGAGATATCCACTGACTGCTGGCTGCTGGCTGGGACTCACTCTCAATTCTGAGTTTAGTTCAGTTCGTTGCTTAGTCGTGTCCAACTCTTTGCATCCCCATGGACTGCAGCACACCAGGCTTCCCTGTCCATCACCAATTTCCAGAACTTACTCAAACTCGTGTCCATTGCATCGATGATGCCATCCAGCCACCTCGTCCTCTGTCATCCCCTTCTCCTCCTGCCTTCAATCTTTCCCAGCATCAGGGTCTTTTCCAATGAGTCGGTTCTTTGCATCAGGTACCAAGGTATTGGAGTTTCAGCTTCAGCATCAGTCCTTCCAATTAATATTCAGGACTGATTTCCTTTAGGATTAGCTGGTTGGATCTCCTTGCAATCCAAAGGACACACAATAGTCTTCTCCAATATCACAGTTCTAAAGCATCAATTCTTTGATAGGTTACTCCCATTCTTTAGCTTGCAGCTCCTTCCATCTTCAAGCCAGCAATGCTATGTTGGATTCTTATGCTTTGAATTTCTGCCTTCTGCCTTTCCAACTAGCCAGAGGAAAAATTGCTTTCAAACAGTTAAAATGATTAGGTTAGGTCCACCTGAATAATCTCCTTATCTTAAGGTCAACTGACTAATAACTTAAGTACCTCTGTAAAATCTCTTTTGCCACGTTACATAACCTAACAGTAGGCATACCCTTGGAGAGTGGAGATCATGGGGGCATCTTAGAATACTGCCTTTTACACATCCTCACACTGAAAATAGTTGAGAATTGTATTCATAGTGGCAACTCCAAGTTTTCATTTCTTTTCACTTTTTCATTTTATGCAGTAAAAAGAAAAAAGAAAATATGACTTGACAATCAGGAAAACTATAGAATGATACTATTATTGATTTAGTTCAAATCACTGTGACTTTCTAGAATCTTGGAGCTATCTATTTACCCATTTGCAATTACTACAACTGCATGAATTACTGATTACAAAAGATAGAATGGTCAATTTTTAGAAAACTGCTTTTGTTACATGGTAGCTCTTTCTGCAAACACACATATACAGGCATGTATAAATATTTCTAATAAAACAGATTTATTGTTAATAACAAGCTTTTAGAATAGGTGGTTTAAAATAAAAGTATGCCTAACAATTTTATTAGGTCTTTAGCTACTTTTAAAAAGTTATTTAGTTATTTTTATTTTTGGCTGCACTGGGTCTTCATTGCTGTGGATGGACTTTCTCTAGTTGTGGTGCATGGACTTCTTATTGCGGTGGCTTCTGTTGTTGCAGAGCATGGGCTCTAGGGAGCAGGAGTTTCAATAGATGTGACTCTCGGGCTCCAGAGAGTGGGTTTAGTAGTCATGGTGCCTGGGATTAGTTCCTCCGTGGCTTGTGGAATCTTCCTGGGTCAGGAACTGAACCTGTGTCCCCTGCATTGACAGGTGGATTCTTAACCACTGGTCCACCAGGGGGAAGTCCTACTTACCTGCTTTCACAGCAAAAGAAATAACAAATGCTGACATCCAATTAGTTATAACCAACCAGCTGCTCTCAACTGAAACAGCAGAGCAAGGTTGCATAATGCAGTTGGCTTTCAGTTTCTCTACTTAGGCACCAAATGTTTATGAACTCCCACTATATGCCAAGCACTTGGGTACAGAAATACAGATGGTATCACCATGAACCCAAGTGAAGAGCTCAAAATTTCTCATTTTTCCCAGCAGGCAAGTTTCTTATTTCACTATTTCACTTAAACATGTATACTTTAAATATTAGTTGTCAGATTCTGGAGGGCACTTGAGAGATCCTAAAAATCTTTTCTTAATTAAACAAAAATACACCTACATTATAATCAGTGTTTATTCCCTGCTTCTTAAGAAACTGATGCTTTAAAAAAATGACTTGGAAAATTGTAAGTTTTCTTTAAACATGACCCTTGATCAAACATTTTCTTGACTATTTTGACAGGTAAGATCAGGCAAAAGACCGAGGTCACGTTCTTTGGGATCACATACCTTTAAGGTCACATCTCTTTGTCAGCATCATCTGTTCTTTGGGAAGATATAGTAGTTGGCCCCAAATAACACTTACTTTGAAAAGATCTTCTTGGCTTAACCATAGCCTAACCAGCCAATCCACTGACTCAACCCAGCAGCAACCCTGGCAGACACTGGAAAAGTGGAACACCAGGCTCCTCATGAGCTGTTTCCACTACAGCATGCTGTGTTTTATACCCATAAAATACAAAGATAATTAGTCTTTTAGGCCTACCCCTTGAGGACATTTTATTGCAGCCTGGCATTGAATATAATGTTAAAATGCTTGGCTAAATGAATTTCTAACCATTACATTTAGCTGCTATTCTTCACCTGCTTACAATTCCTCATCCTGAACTGCAGTTCTTCTGACAAGAAATGGAGCAAGTGGAGATGGACTACAAAGAGAAACTCAAAAGAGTTCAGTGAGTCCTGGAGTTGAGAGGAGGGAAGAAGGAAGAATGGAGTCTGGCAGATGGGATTTCTTTCCTCTTTTCTATTCTCCTGCTCCATCTTTCTTTCATCCCTTTCCTCATCTGAGAGATCTTCCTTACCACCACTAATTCTCAAACACTACCCAAACATCCCCAGCTTCTTATCCTTCTACTAACACTGGTCCTACAGGTGCTAACTTAGCCATGCTATGTTTCCAATGGTAAAAATTAAAAGTCACAGCCTTCCATAATAAGGTGAACTTATTATTCACCTGTTCATCCATTCATTCAAGGGACATTTACAAAGTGCCTTCAAGGTGTCAGGCCCAGGGCTAGGTCTAGGGATAAGAAGGGGAACCAGGACTGATCTATACCTTCAAGGAACGGGAAGAAACAGTCATGTACACAAGGATCTGTAATACGTTGCATTAAGTTTTTATGAAATAGCATAGAGGAGGAGTGGGCTCATCCTAAATTGATGCACCAAGGGAGGCCAAATTTTAACACCCCTCCACCCAATAAAACCATAATACTAAAACAAACAAACCAGTCCCACTCAATTAGGTATAGGATAATAAGAATTTTCCAAGGATATCTGGGCACTGGGTTGAATTTTGGAGCAGAACTGCTTTCCAGGGAGCAGTTACAGGTGAAATAAGCATATTTCTTGAAAAAGGTTTGTATACCAGGAAAAAGGATAGTCAAATTTGTGAAAAAGGTACTTTGCAGGAGGATTCAGCATAAATTACTCATCTATTTATCTTGATAAATGTTTTTCTCAGAGAGAAGAAAGAAGTATGATTTAAATGTAAGTTCACAAATATGGGAGGCAGGATATATATCAATACATTTTTTTAAAGAGCTTATCTTAGCTAAGAACAATGAGGTGCAGCCTGGTTGCAAATCAGTAAGTAGAACCATAGAGACAGAATTGGTTAGACTTAAAGGTCACCCTCTTCCCCAACCTCCTTATAAAAGCATTTGAAATAACTTGAATTCCCTTGCAATGTTTAAAGACTATTCTTTGTAACAATATCAAATGTCCTTTCCATGGAAATATCTCCCCATTCAACCTTTTATTCATTGCTAAGAACCAAAGACACATATGTGCAACTTAATTCTAGCCCCGAAGCTCATGATGTTGAAAGATCACTTTTGACATTGCAAATTTCAATCTATAATAAAAATGTTTTCTTTTAAAGTGGGCTCGAAACAGCACATATCCCACAAAGGGTTTGGCAACCCAGACCACCTGGGGCATACAGGGATGAGGTAAGAGGAAACTTCAAAGTTTCCTTTGGAGGCTGGCCTCTCTTCATTCTTCTTTCAGACATTCCTTGTTCATTGATGAAATATTTACAAAAGTTCTGTCCATGCCCGCCACTGTACATGGTACTAGAAGCATAGAGATTAATCACCAGTTCAGCTCAGCCCCTGTAATATATATTCCTCATGTAAAGCTAAGGACAGTAAGGTATATAATCATAACACAGTGTGAGGGAGACAAAAACCCAAACGGGTGCCAAGCCCCACAGATATAAAGGAGAGTATGCCACATTAAGACTAAAGGGGTCAAGGAAGGCTTCTCAGAGGAGGGGATATCAGAGTTGAATCTTGAAGGTGGTAAAGGATTTCCCCAGGTGAAAGGACAGAAAAGGGGAGTATATGCAAAGGTCTGAAGACAGCTCAAAAAGTGCTGGGGGTTAAAAAAAAGAATAACTTGGAATAGCTCCTTTCTTTTCCACCATCTTCTCATTACTAATGATGATGGTGATGACTTTAACTTTCTCATAACTCAATTCGGGCTGCTGTGAACTCATCAACCCCATTGGGAGATTCACCAGCCACCACAGAATTACCCTTGAGTGTGAAATAACCTCTTTATACAGGCTTCTCTGTTCTTGAGATTTTCTTCTCTGATGGATCTATGGATGGATCCAGCACTAGAAAGGACCCCCTGATCCTGGGGTTGCCCTTAGAGAAGTCAAAAGGTACAGTATCCAAGAGGTTATCTAGCTGCTGTATACCCCTCCCAGGTTCTCAACAAAGGCCGGTAAGGCTGGTAAGGAAGAACCTAGAACCTGTTTCTTCCCTTGAGAAGTTAGCATGGCAATAACAAAAGCATAAGACAGCACTTTAAACCCCACCAACCACAGCAAATCACATAACCAAGCCCAAGGTCAGGAGTTTAGAAGTACCTTCTGACCAGCTGAGGCTAAAGTAAATCATCGAGAATCAGACCCAACATCAGATGAGTTGGGAAAGAGAGCTCTTCCCGTGAGGTTATGGGGAGAGAGTAGATATTTTGAACAGTAAAATAATTCACAATGCTTCCTTTTAGAGGTCATCAGAAATTGCACCTCATCTTGGGCTACACAGATTTAGCCCAGTAAATTATAGCACTTGGTCTTTAATCAAATGTTGGATAAATCTTTGAAGTCAATAAAACAATAGCTAATTGGAGGGCTATTGTATATTTATGTTTATTCTCTGAAAGTAATAGTCCTATCTTTAAAGAACAAACAATTTGAATGGAGAATAATCAAGAAATAAATGTATTTATTTAAATTGAGCACTCTCTTCATTTTTTTCTGGAAGTAGTCCATTCTGAAGGAGATCAACCCTGGGATTTCTTTGGAAGGAATGATGCTAAAGCTGAAACTCCACTACTTTGGCCACCTCATGCGAAGAGTTGACTCATTGGAAAAGACTCTGATGCTGGGAGGGATTGGGGGCAGGAGAAGAAGGGGACGACCGAGGATGAGATGGCTGGATGGCATCACGGACTCGATGGATGTGAGTCTGAGTGAACTCCGAGAGATGGTGATGAACAGGGAGGCCTGGCGTGCTGTGATTCATGGGGTCGCAAAGAGCCGGACACGACTGAGCGACTGAACTGAACTGAACTGGTTGCCTTTTTTATAAAATGTTTATATTAAGCTATCTGGTCATAATGTTGCAGGAAGGGGGACCCCTTCCAGGGCCTGAAACTGGGCTCTTGTCTAACACTCAGAAATGAATTGTAAAAGGAGGTACATATGCAGACAAAACAAGAGATTTTATTGGGAAAGGGTGCCTGGGTGGAGAGCAGTAGGGCAAGGGAACTCAGGAGAACTGCTCTGCCACATGGCTGAAGTCTTGGTTTTATGGTGATGGGGTTAGTTTCCGGGTGGGCTTTATCCAATCATTCTGACTCAGACTCCTTCCTGGTGGTGCACGCCTTGTTCAGCCAAGATGGATGCCAGTGAGAAGGATTCTGGGAGGTGGTCAGACATGTGGTGTCTCCTTTTGACCTTTTCTGAACTCTTCCAGTTGGTGGTGGCTTATTAGTTCCGTGTTCCTTACCAAGACCTCCTGTCATAAAACAATTCATGCAAGTGGTTACTATGGTGCCTGGCCAGGGTGGGCAGTTTCAGTCAGTGTGCTTCCCCTAACAATTAGAGATATGTATTTTTAAAAATCATTAACTAGGATATTTGTTTACTGGAAACGTTACTAATCATTAGCTTTTCTAAGGAGTAAAAATGTTTTAATGCTTTAAACAACTTTCTGACATATAATTCACAACCAGAAAACTCACCTCCCCCTAAATTTGCCCATATTAGTACAATTCAATGATTTTCCATAAATATAAATTCACAGAGCCTTCACCACATTCCTATTTTAGAATATCTCCATCACTCCCAAAAGAATCCTCATGCCTATTTGCAGCCAAAACACTTTCTTACTTCCAGCCCTAGGCAACTGCTAATCCGTTTACTCTCTACAGATTTGCTTTTCTGGATGCTTCATATAAACAGTATCTTATTAAAAGAGATCTTTTGTGTCTAGCTCTTTTCACTTAGCATGTTTTTGAGGTTCATCCATATTGTGATAGGTGTCAGTAGTTCATACCTTTTATTGTTGAATAGTATTCCATTATATGGACTTTTAGGATGTACCACAATTTATCTGTTATAAATATTCTTTTTTTAAATTTTGTTTTACCTGACATTATTATAGCTGCTACATCTTTTTAAGTTTACTGCTTGTATCACACTCACATAAATGCATATATATTTTTTTAATAAATTATTTTTGATGCTTTTGGCTTATAGAAAATTACTTAGATAGTACAGAGTTTCCCTATAACTCACATCCACTTTCCACTATTATTAACATCCTACATTAGTAAGGTACATTTTTTAAAATTAATGAACTGATATTGATACATTATTATTAATTTAAGTCCATTATTTAACCAAATTTCTTCAGTTTTTCTCCTATTTCCTTCTTATGATTCGGTATCCTATCCATGATGCCACATTATATTTATTCATCGTGTTTAATTAAGCTGCTTTTGCCTGAGACAATTTCTTAGATTTGCCTTGTTTGTGATAACCTTGACATTATTTGAAAAGTATTGGTCAAGTATTTTGTATAATGTCCTTCTATTGGGATTTGACTTATGTTTTTCTTACAATTAGACTAGGGTTATGGGTTTTGCAGAGGAAAATCACAAAGGTAAAGTGCAATTTTCATATTTTATCAAAGATACATACTATCAACATGACTTATCAAAGTGGATGTTGACCTTGATCAGCTGATCAAGGCAATGTTTGTCAGCTACCTCCACTATACAGGTACTCTTTTTTTTCTCCTTTCTGTATGGTACTCTTTGAAAGGAAGTCACACATTCACTATACACTGGCCAAACCTAATGAGTGGGGAATTACATTCCACCTTTTTGAGGGAAGTGTATCTACATAAATTATTTAGAATTCCTCTACACAAGAAATTTGTCTTTTCTTTCCCCAGTTATTATTTATTCAATCATTTATTTATGTAATTATGGACTCATGGATACTTATTTTATAATTTGGCTTGTGACACAATAGTACTTTATTCATTTTGCGCCTCAAACTGTTCCATATTTGGACACTGGGAGCAGCTTTCACTTGCTTCCTGTGCCCCAGACATATCCCCAGCATTGTAGGTGTATGTTGGTTGGTTGGTTAGTTTTTTCAACTCTTTCTTACTTTCTAGTGCTGCAAGGTGCTCCAGGCTCATTTTGTGTATTTCCTGTCCCAGTTCTAGAATCAGCCAGTTCTCCAAGGAGCCTAGTTCCTTTGACTGAAGAATGGTTTCAAAAACCAAGATCTGGGCATTAGGTGTACTCACTTCTACTGGAGTGCTATTGCTTCTGGCCTGCTCAGCTGCCAGAGCAAGGAAATATATGTGTATACACTAACTTGTGACTATACACATTCCTATATGTAATCATCTGTATTGATATTAAACTAAACATGAGCTCATACTGACATCTCAAACTCTAACCCATTGTGCTGTCACTTCAGTCATGTCCAACCCTTTGCAAACCTGTGGACTGTAGCCAGGCCCCTCTGTCCATGGGGATTCTCCAGACAAGAATACTGGAGTGGGTTGCCATGCCCTCCTCCAGGGGATCTTCCTGATCCAGGGACCAAACCCCTGTCTCTTATATCTCCTGCATTGACAGTCATGTTCTTTACTACTAGTGCCACCTGGGAAGACATTACCACTTGATTAATTCTAACCTTTCTCCTTTACATATCTATAAATTTTCAGTGCATCAGTGAGACTTCTTCTGACATCATCTAACATCTGATTCCCATCATCTGACATCAATTTATTTAATTGTTCAATCCCAGAATAGCAGTATAGAACTGTTAAGCTGTATGCTGAAGGGTAATCAAGTAGTGACGGTGCTTGTGCACAGTTTCTTTAGTCATTAGTTTTGCAGACACCACTCATCTCCAAAGTTACATCAGTACCTGTTACCTGCACCCCCTCCAGTGGGGTTGTTTCATGCATTTGTAATACATACAGTGTGATTGTTTCTTTCCATGCAGCAGTCAGTCCTGAGACTCCACCAATCTCCTAAACGATTTGCTTACATTTTTGTAATTAAAGTCCACTCTTTTTGCTCTAAAGTTTTGACAAACACACAGTGTCACATATCCACAATTATATTATCATACAGATTCCTTTCAACATCCTTTAAAAATCCCCGTGCTTCACCCACTGACCTCCCTGCAACCCCACCACAACCTCCTGCCAAACCTTGAAAATTAATGATCTTTTTACTGTCGCTATAGTCTTACCTTTTCCAGATTGTCATATAATTTGAATCATAGAGTATATAGCATTTCTAACTTATCAATAGGCATTTAAATTTCATCGTGTCTTTTTTATAACTTCATATCCTTTTATCACTGAATAAACATTATATTCTGTAGATGTAAGAGTCTGTTTCTTCACCATCTGAAAGACATTTAGGTTTCTTCTAGATTTGGATTATTATAAATAAAGCTACTGTAAATATTCATGTATAGATTCCAGGGATTAGATATGATAGAGTGCCTGAAGAACTATGGACAGAAGTTTGTGACATTGTATAGGAGGCAAGGATCAAGACCATCCCAAGGAAAAGAAATACAAAAAGGCAAAATGGTTGTCTGAGGCGGCCTTTCAAATAGCTATGAAAAGAAGAGAACTGAAAGGCAAAGGAGAATCCTAGATCTGATAGATAGAGTGCCTGAAGAACTATGGAATGAGGTTCGTGACATTGTACGGGAGACAGGGATCAAGACCATCCCCATGGAAAAGAAATGCAAAAAAGCAAAATGGCTGTCTGGGGAGGCCTTACAAATAGCTGTGAAAAGAAGAGAGGCGAAAAGCAAAGGAGAAAAGGAAAGATATAAGCACCTGAATGCAGAGTTCCAAAGAATAGCAAGAAGAGATAAGAAAGCCTTCCTCGGAGATCAATGCAAAGAAATAGAGGAAAACAACAGAATGGGAAAGATCAGAGATCTCTTTGAGAAAATTAGAGATACCAAGGGAACATTTCATGCAAAGATGGGCACAATAAAGGACAAAAATGGTATGGACCTAACAGAAGCAGAAGATATTAAGGAGAGGTGGCAAAAATACACAGAAGAACTATACAAAAAAGATCTTCACGACCCAGAATAATCACAATGGTGTGGTCACTCACCCAGAGCCAGACATCCTGGAATGTGAAGTCAAGTGGGCCTTAGAAAGCATCACTGCGAACAAAGCTAGTGGAGGTAATGGAATTCCAGTTGAGCTATTTCAAATCTTAAAGGATGATGCTGTGAAAGCGCTTTACTCAATATGCCAGCAAATTTGGAAAGCTCAGCAGTGGCCACAGGATTGGAAAATGTCAGGTTTGGATTTCATTCCAATCCCAAAGAAAGGCAACGCCAAAGAATTCTCAAGCTACTGCACAATTGCACTCATCTCACACACTAGTAAAGTAATGCTCAAAATTCTCCAAGCCAGGCTTCAACAGTATGTGAATCATGAACTTCCAGATGTTCAAGATGGATTTAGAAAAGGCAGAGGAACCAGAGATCAAATTGCCAACATCCGCTGGATCATCGCAAAAGCAAGAGAGTTCCAGAAAAACATCTACTTCTGCTTTATTGACTATGCCAAAGCCTTTGGCTGTGTGGATCACAACAAACTGTGGAAAATTCTTCAAGAGATGGGAAGACCAGACCACCTGACCTGCCTCCTGAGAAATCTGTATGCTGGTCCTGAAGCAACAGTTAGAACTGGACACAGAACAACAGACTGGTTCCAAATAGGAAAAGGAGTGCGTCAAGTCTGTATATTGTCACCATGATTATTTAACTTAAATGCAGAGTACATCATGAGAAATGCTGGGCTGGATGAAGCACAAGCTAGAATCAAGATTGCCGGGAGAAATATCAATAACTTCAGATACACAGATGACACCACCCTTATGGCAGAAAGCGAGGAAGAACTAAAGAGCCTCTTGATGAAAGTGAAAGAAGAGAGTGAAAAAGTTGGCTTAAAACTCAACATTCAGGAAACTAAGATCATGGCTTCCAGGCCCATCACTTCCTGGAAAATAGATGGGGAAACAGTGGAAACAGTGACAGACTTTATTTTGGGGGGCTCCAAAATCACTGCAGATGGTGACTGCAGCCATGAAATTAAAAGACACTTGCTCCTTGGAAGAAAAGTTATGACCAACCTAGGCAGCATATTAAAAAGCAGAGACGTTACTTTGCCAACAAAGTTCCATCTAGTCAAAGCTATGGTTTTCCAGTAGTCATGTATGGATGTCAGAGTTAGACTATAAAGAAAGCTGAGCACCGAAGACATGATTCTTCTGAACTGTGGTGTTGAAGAAGACTCTTGAGAGTCCCTTGAATTGCAAGGAGATCCAATCAGTCTGTCTTCAGTTCAGTTCAGTTCAGTAGCTCAGTCGTGTCCGACTCTGCGACCCCATGAATCGCAGCACGCCAGGCCTCCCTGCTCATCACCATCTCTCGAAGATAGACAGTATGAACAGTCTGTCTTAAAGGAAATCAATCCTGAATATTCGTTGGAAAGACTGATGCTAAAGCTGAAATTCCAATACTTTGGCCACCTGATGTAAAGAACTGACTCACTAGAAAAGACCCTGATGCTGGGAAAGATTGAAGGCAGGAAGAGAAGGGGAGGACAGAGAATGAGATGGTTGAATGGCATCACCAACTCTATTGATATGAGTTTGAGTAAACTCTGGGATTTGGTGATGGGCAGGGAAGCCTGGCATGCTGCAGTGCAAGGGGTCACAAAGAGTTGGACACAACTGAGCAACTGAACTGAACTGACAGTTTTTATGTGGATGTAATCTTCAGATTAGTTACCTAGGAGCACAGAATACCTGGAGTATATGGTAAGATTATGTTTGGTTTCATAAGAAGTTGCCATCCTGTCTTCCAAAGTATATGTATCATTTTACATTCCCACCAGCAATGTATGAAAGTTCCTGTTGCATCTTTGCCAGCAACTGGTGTTCCCAGTTTTTGGATCTTGACTATTCTAATAGCATGTTTTTTTCTATGCTTTTGCTTTCAACTTATTTGGTAAAATTTTATTTGGATTTATTTATCTACATATCTAATTTTTTTTCTGTTCTTCCTTAACTGCCTATACCAAATATTATCTAGTGCACCATTTAAATTAATCTGTATGATGCTGTGATAGACTGAATGTCTCCCCACGAAGTTCATCTTTTGAACCTCTATTCCTTAGTGTGATTGCATTTGGAATTAGGGGCCTTCATGAGGTAATTAGGCTTAGATGAGGTCATAGGGATGGGGCCTCCTTGATGGAATTTGTGTCCTTGGAAGAAGAGGAAAAAAGGTTAGAGCTCTCTCTCGCTCTCTCTCTCTCTCTCTCTCTGCCACATGGAAACACAGGAAGAACACCACCATCTGTAAGCCAGAAAAAAAGGCTTCATCAGGAACTGAATCTGCCAGCACCTTTATCTTGAACTTCTCATTCTCCAAAATTGTGAGAAAGAAATGTCTGTTGTTTAAGCCACACAGTCTATGACATTTTGTGATGACAGCCTGAGCAGAGTAATACAGATGCCTTTACTATATATATATTTGTTATTATTGGTCACAGTTTCTTGACAATTTTTTTTCCCTTTTTTATCTCTCCTCTACTTCTGAAACACTTATGCTGGATCACTTGATGTTCCTCAGGTCTCTGCGACTATTCATTTTTCTTTCTGTAATTTGTAATATTTGATCTACAGTCTCATTAATTCATTGACTTTGGCCATCTGAAATCTATTATTGAGCCCCTCTGGTAATCTTTCTCATTTTAATTATTGCACTTTCAACTCTGGAATTCCTATTTGATTTTTAAATAATCTTTATCTCTTTATTGATAGTCTCTACTTAGTGAGTCATTGTTATACCTCTTCTTAAACTATTGTTTCCTTTATTTAAACATATTTACAATAATTGCCTTGAAGCCTTCCTCTGCTAAGTCAATATCTGACACACCAGCCCCTCAGAAATAGTTTCTATTGATTGCTTTTGTAGGGAACGTAAAAACTGTAAAATCTCTGACTACCCCTAAGAATTAAATTGACAAAAGACATATTAACAGGGAAAAGCATAAACATTTGTTTAAGGTTAGTTTTATATGACATAGACACTATCATAAGGAAATGAAGACCCAAATAAGTGGCAAAACCTGAATGCTTATGAACTGAATTGAATAAAGAATGGCAGTTGTGGAAGCATAACTAAAATACAGGGCTTCCCTCATAGCTCAGTTGGTAAAGAATCTGCTTGCAGTGCAGGAGACCCTAATTCGATTCCTGGGTCAGGAAGATCCCCTGGAGAAGGAATAGGCTACTATCCACCGCAGTGTTCTTGGGCTTCCCTTGTGGCTCAGCTGGTAAAGAATCTGCCTGCAATGAGGGAGACCTGGGTTTGATCCCTGGGTTTGGAAGACCCCCTGGAGAAGAGAAAGGCAACCCATTCCACTCTTCTGGCCTGGAGAATTCCATGGACTGTATAGTCCATGAGGTTGCAAAGAGTCAGACACAGCTGAGTGACTTTTTAAGAAGGAAATGGCAGCCAACACCAGTATTCTTGCCTGGAAAATTCCATTGACAGAGGAGTCTGGTGCACTGTCCATTGGGCTACAAAGAGTCGGCCACGACTGAGCACATCAGCAACTAAAATAAATGAAGATGCTAAAGGAAGGTAAGAGTTATTTTAACAAGGACTGTTAGTCCAGCATTCTCCTGGTCTTGACTCCCATTTCTGGTGATGAGAATGTTTCTATCCTCCTGGCACAGGGAGGCAACTCTCACATGGGAGTTTTAACTTCTGCTTTCAGGAGAGAAAGGAGAATCAGAGTGCCTTTCTTGCACCCACTGTTTAAGTGCCTTTAACTCAAAATTATCACTATATCAAGGCAGTTTATTTTGAGTAGCGTGTCTTCAACCCATTCATCTCCCCAGTTTGAAAACTCCTTCAAAATTTCACATGTAATAACCTTAGTTGGAAGCTGAAGAGAGAAGAAACAGGTTACTAGCTGATTGGTAAAAAATCTTCAAAGGAAAAGAAGAATAGATAAAACAAGAATAAATATGCAGAAAAGAAAAAAAAAATCTAAGAATATTTTCCCCAAATCCCTTTAAACCAGTCTCCCATACCTGGGAATCGGTCTGTCCAATTTAAAAAATTCATAGAGCCTCATTTATCTAATGGAGAGTGTTTATTTTGTTCTTTAAAAGGACAATAATATAGATTAGACATTATTTGTACCAAGTGATTTACATATAATAGAAACATCATTATTCCACTGATGATTACACAAGCTCCTCCTTGTTGGGTTGTCCAAGTGTCCAGAGCACACATCTTTTGGAGTTAAACAGAGGCTAAAATACTAACTTCCAATTGAAGTGCTTCCAGTATGTGCATATTAGAGCTGAAATCTTGTTCTATTACTATGGAAAGATTTCAAACTGCATTTTCTAGCTCTTAAGTTCCAAAGTGTGACCAAAAAGATCTCCATACTGAAAAGAATTTAGAATTGTGATACACAAGTGGTCTTTCTATGACTTCCTGACTAAGTACATTTAATATGAATGTGTGGCACTTCTTCTGAACAAAGGTGCCCAAGTCTGTAATATGGTTAGCATTTATGGTGAAGTACCTGGTGACAGAAGGCTCAAGTCCCCAATCCACACTTTCCTGACCATCTTGGTGGGAATCCTTCAAATATTAATACTTTTGTCATTGCATAAGACAAAAAGACCCTGCATTGCTCATGGATAAGGTCAGAGTGGAACTGTTGATCCACTCAGGTGAAGTTTGGTGCTTTTTGTCATCTGTCATATTGTCATCTGCACAACTCCATGTTACATGTGTCCCCAGTAGTCTGTAGGAATGCAACAGATGGCAAAATAACCTGATATAGGAGAAATGTAATTCAGTTTTGGTAGTTATGAGGCTTCATTTTGCCACCTGTCCAAGTTAGTCCAGAATTTTGGTCTACTTTGGTCTACAGAGATTACCCCATATGTAATCTTTAGTGTTAAGCAGCCTAATTAGGGGAGCAGCTGAGCTATACCAGATTTCACAAGGGTGTCCTGTGACCCAGCTGCAATATCTGATGGTGTGGCAAATGTTTGTACCATAAGAGTCAGTGCCAGGACCATCTACAACCTTTGTGAGAGGCTGGAGCATGTCACCTGTGGAATCAAACCTCAGAGTTTGATTGAAATATTGGCACTGCCATTCCTTAGTATGTCAAGTAGGAAGAATCCAGCATCATGCCTGTTTTCAATGCAAGAAGAAAAATTCCCTTCTGATGACCTCACCTGAGCAAATGACGGTCCTTGAGATTCTACAGAGGTTTTTTTTTTTTTTCATGTCCAATGAACTCAGCAGGAGAAGTAGGTCATATTATTAACTTGATTGTGGATGCCATACCCTGTTGTATATCCATTTTCTAGAACTGCTCCACTAGGTGCTCACTTTGGCAGGAACAGAAATTGTTAGGTTCTTTTGCATGATTTGGATGTTGGCATAATGAATAATTAGAATGGTTAGTTAACATGGCTATGGCTAAAGTGCTCAGGTATCGAAAACCAGTGTAAAGGAGTGTCAAGTCTGTGTCTGACCTGTTGAGAAAACAGTCAAGGTTAATAAGAATGATATACAATTTGAAAGAAAGGTCCTGTTGGAGGATCAGAAGGAGAATAGGACAGGTTGAGACAAGTAGTCTCTGTAAGTCTTCAATTTAAATAGCCAAAGAAAGGGGGAACTTCATTAAAAGGAAGATTGTTTTGGTTTTTTTGTTGTGTGTGTGTGTATGAAGTTGGGAACTTAGTAGGGGAAGAATATAGGTGGAAATGAAGGTTTTTTTAATCCACATTCTTGGGGAAAGCTATCTAATTCATGATGTCATCTCCTCCCAGCACTTGGGAATTGATGCTAGAAATCCATCCATGCTAGAAGTCTGTAGAAATCTGTACATAAAGGTCATTTATAGGAAGGGTCCTCTACTTGAGCTGGGAGTGCTTATCTGGGTAGTGTTTGGTGTGGCTCCTGTGAAGTCACCAAAATTATTTTATTTTGATGGCAGTGTAGGTGGTTAGCAATACTTCACAGAGTCCTTCCCAATGAGGTGACAGTGTGTTCTTTCTTCTGGAAGCCTTACTGTATCCCCGACCTTCTGGTGGAAAGGATGGAGAGGCTTATTAGTTGGTGGAAGTCATGCTTTCTTACCTGTTGATGATATGTTTCAAGTATCATCTTATATAAGTATAAGTAATTCTTATACATAGCTAGTTTTTTATTTTAATATTTATTTATTTATTTGGTTGTGCTGGGTCTTAGTAGCAGCATGTATGATCTTTAGTTACTGCATGCAAACTCTTAGTTGCAGCATGTGGGATCTAATTCCTTGACTCAGGATTGAAGCCGAGCCCTCTGCATTAGGAGCATGGGGTCTTAGACACTGGACCACCAGGGAAGTCCCTACATAGCTTTTAGTCCCCATAGCATTCTCTCAGTCTGCAAATGGAAAGCTAGAGATGCCACAAGGCAAAGGGCAACCTAAACATTATTTTTTTAATGGATTAATTTATGTCTCCTATTTAAAGTATTCCAGATTTTTATAAGGACAGCAGATAATTTTTAAGCTCAGTTTTTTGACGGACTTTTCTTAAAGTCCTTCTTATGTCTCGATTTTTATGTTCTACTTGCCTTGATGATTGAGGATGGTACCGGTAGGAAATTCTAATGAGTATGCCAGTGTTTTTGCAAGTGAGTGGTTTATTTCTGCCGTAAGATGAGTTGTTTGATCTGATTCAATCCATAATGGATTGCCAAAATGAGAAATAATCTGTTATTAATTTCTTTACCTCAACTGTAAAGTGGTAAAGTGGTATCAGCACATCTAATGGATAGCATTCAGTCTATCCACTATATGTACAGACAACTATCACACATTGGATATAGCCTTAAGCTGGAGGCAACCCTTTAAAATCGATTTGGAGNTCTGATTCAATCCATAATGGATTGCCAAAATGAGAAATAATCTGTTATTAATTTCTTTACCTCAACTGTAAAGTGGTAAAGTGGTATCAGCACATCTAATGGATAGCATTCAGTCTATCCACTATATGTACAGACAACTATCACACATTGGATATAGCCTTAAGCTGGAGGCAACCCTTTAAAATCAATTTGGAGTAATACAAAGGGAGTATGAGCCTTGGAAGTCTTCCTAACGTATGTTGGCTTCTAAAAATTTGGTAAAAATTTGGTAAAATTACAAGTAGTGAACTGGGTCAGAAATTTTATGAATGCAAGAGCAGAAATGAGTATCTTTTAGTTCCTTGACTAGCCTCCATCTGCATGTGTGTCCCATCTGATGGAAGATCTGTGCAAGACAAAAGGTCAGAAGAAAGGGGCCACACCAAGTCTGTTTGGCCCAGTGTAAAATCCATCTGATAATTGTTTGGCATCCTTTTGTATTCATTTGTCTTTTTTCAGACTGAGGAGGACTTGCCTGATAATCAGTAACATCAGTCAGGGATCAAGACAGGTTTATAAATTAGGTGGGAAAAGGATGGGGATTTATTTGGGGTGTATATTTAGCAGCTTTGTCAGCCCTGTCATTCCATAGAGTATCAGTCTCCTTAATACAAGCTGGACAATGGAGGCAGATTGCCTCTCGTAGGGCAGCTATTATATGCCCATTGGCAAATAGGAGTACTGGCAGTGTTTAAGAATCTGTGGGATTTCTAGGCTGTGCCAACAGTATGACAGACTTGAAAAGCTTATCTGAAAAAAAAAAAAAAAAAAGCCTATCTGGAGTCAGTGTAAGTAGGAGCATTTTTTCCCTTTTATTAGCATGCAAACTCTGGTAAAATCCATAAGCAGCCCAGACTGATTTTATAGTGGGCACAGGGTATGCCTCAAGTATTTCATGTGGAGGAACAGTTACCATGTTTTCCCAGAAATTTCATTTACAAGAGCCATAACAAAATAGAAGTAAGTCTGGGTTGTCTAAAGGTGGTGTCTAGGAGGTCTTCTTGTGGCTTTGAGACCATTTATATATGTAGTTGCAAGGCAATCACTTAGAATGGACTGAGGCTCTCCATCAGCCAGGAGGGGTAGTAGAGTAACCAGATTTAAAGTTACAACAATGTAAGATGATGGGGTTGGGGGCGGGCAGTGTGGATTGTAAATAGGGCTTATTTCTAGCTGGTCTGCCTCCATGTAAAGAGATGCTGTGTCTTACAAATTTGTAAGAGAGCACAGGGCATATACTCATTCTTACATTAGGCATGTAATGTAAGAGTACTGGCTCTGTCATTTAGGGCAGCAGCTGAAGCTACAGCATGCAGGCATGGAGCATGCCCACTGCCACAGGGTCCAACTGACATGATAAATATGCTTTAGGAAGTATGAGAGGTAAGTTTGTCCTGCAGAAACCCCATTATTTTTTCAAGGCAATATGGGTCAGAAGGCTTGTCAAAATTAGGTAAGCCAAGAGCTAGGGTGTGAACAACATTAATTTTAAGGCTTCAAAGCAAGTGAATGCCCCTAGGGGCCAGGAAATGGACTCTGAAGTAGTATCTGGAGGAGGGCATATAAGGGTCTAGCAAGGGCAGCAAAGTGATAAATCCACTGGTGGCAACATCCAGCTGCCCCTGGAAATTTATGCGGCTGCTTTTTTGGTTTTGGGAAAAAGGATGAACAAAATTGACTCAAGCCATTTTGGAGTGAGTTTTTGAATGCCCTGAGATATTTCCTGTCGTAAGTTGTTGTTGTTGTTTAGTCACTAAGTCTTGTCCAATTCTTTGCAACCCCATGGACTGTAGCCCGCCAGGCTCCTCTTGTCCCTTGGATTCTCCAGGTGAGAATACTGGAGTGGGTTACCATTTCCTTCTCCAAGGGATCTTCCAAATTCAGGGATTGAACCTGCATCTCCTGCATTGCAGGCAGATTCTTTACTGCTGAGCCACCAGGGAAGCCCCAACCCCTGTCCTAAGCAGCTAACGGTTGTTTGCACTCATTGAAGTTTAGACTGGGAGGCTTTATGACCTCCTTCAGCCAGTACCTTTAGGAGAATGAGAGCATCTATAAAAGCATTCTGTTCAGTCTGGTTCCAGAATGAATCAGTTCAGTTTAGTCGCTCAGTCATGTCTGACTCTTTGCAACCCCACGTAGTCTGCTGCACGCCAGACTTCCCTGTCCATCACCGACTGCCAGAGACTGCTCAAACTCATGGCCATCGAGTCAGTGATACAATCCAGCCATCTCATTCTCTGTCATCCCCTTCTCCTCCTGCCCTCAATCTTTCCCAGCATCAGGGTCTTTTCCAGTGAGTCAGTTCTTCACATCAGGTGGCCAAGGTATTGGAGTTTCAGCTTGAGCATCAGTCCTTCCAATGAATATTCAGGACTGATTTCCTTTAGGATTGATGGTTCGATCTCCTTGCAGTCCAGGGAATTCTCAAGAGTCTTCTCCAACACCACAGTTCAAAACATCAATTATTCAGTGCTCAGCCTTCTTTCTGATCCAACTCTCACATCCACATATGACTACTGGAAAAACCGTAGCTTTGACTAGATGGACCTTTGTTGGCAAAGTAATATCTCTGCTTTTTACTGTGCTGTCTAGATTGATCATAGCTTTTCTTCCAAGGAGAAATATCTTTCAATTTCATGGCTATAGTTGCCACCTACAGTGATTTTGGAGCCCTCAAAAATAAAGTCTCTCACTGTTTCCATTGTTTCCCCAATTATTTGACATGAAGTGATGGGACTGGATGCCATGATCTTCATTTTTTGAATGTTGAGTTTTAAGTCAGCTTTTTTACTCTCCTCTTTCATGTTCATCAAGAGGCTCTTTAGTTCCTCTTTGCTTTCTGCCATAAGTGTGGTGTTATCTGTGTATCTGAGGTTATTGATATTTCTCCTGGCAATCTTAATTCCAGCTTGTACTTCATCCAACCCAGGATTTCACATGATGTACTCTGCATATAGGTTAAATAAGCAGGGTGGCAATTCCAGAATTAAGGGTCACTGACATATGGAACAAGAATAGAGCCTTGAGTAAAGGCTACAGAATCTAACAGCTTTAAGGACTGGGAAAAATATTGAGGGAGACCCATACTGTCCCTTAGATTTGGGAGTCCACGTCAGTGGTCTTCTTCCAAATGTAAATTTTAAAAATCACAAAAACCCATGGGTCAAAATGCAGTGGAACCAAAGATCAAAGAGAAAGCTGAGCAGACATCAATTACTGTAAACCCTCCTGCATTAGCAGGAATGGCAATGAGTATAGTAGCTGGATTAGGAACTACGTGGTGGCAAGGTATTACAAAGGAGTTATGGCATCCAGTCCCATCAGTTCATGCAAAATAGATGGTGAAAGAGTGGAAACAGTGACAGACTTTTTTGGGGGGGAAGGGGGGAGGGGCTCCAAAATCACTGTAGATGGTGACTGCAGTGATGAAATTAAAAGATGCTTCCTCCTTGGAAGAACAGCTTTGACCAACCTAGACAGCATACCCTCTTACACTGTTGGTGGGGATGCAAACTAGTACAGCCACTATGGAGAACAGTGTGGAGATTCCTTAAAAAACTGGAAATAGAACTGCCATACAAACCAGCAATCCCACTACTGGGCATACACACTGAGGAAACCAAAATTGAAAGAGACACGTGTACCCCAATGTTCATTGCAGCACCATTTACAATAGCCAGGACATGGAAGCAACCTAGATGTCCATCAGCAGATGAATGGATAAGAAAGCTGTGGTACATATACACAATAGAGTATCACTCAGCCATTAAAAAGAACACATTTGAATCAGTTCTAATGAGGTGGATGAAACTGGAGCCTATTATACAGAGTGAAGTAAGCCAGAAAGAAAAATACCAATACAGTATACTAACGCATATATATGAAATTTATAAAGATGGTAATGATAACCCTGTATGCGAGACAGCAAAAGAGACACAGATGTATACAACAGTCTTATGGACTCTGTGGGAGAGGGCGAGGGTGGGATGATTTGGGAGAATGGCATTAAAACATATATAATATCATATGTGAAACGAATCATCAGTCCAGGTTCGATGCATGATACAGGATGCTCGGGGCTGGTGCACTGGGATGACCCAGAGGGATGGGATGGGGAGGGAGGTGGGATAGGGGTCCAGGATGGAGAACACGTGTACACCCATGGCAGATTCATGTTGATGTATGGCAAAACCAATACAATATTGTAAAGTAATTAGCCTCCAATTAAAATAAATAAATTTATATTAAAAAATAAATAAAAAGCAGAGGCATTACTTTGCCAACAAAGGTCCATCTAGTCAAAGCTATGGTTTTTCCAGTAGTCATATGTGGATGTGAGAGTTGGATCATAAAGAAAGCCTAGTGCCGAAAAGTTGATGCTTTGAACTGTGGTGTTGGAGAAAACTCTTTAGAGTCCCTTGGACTGCAAAGAGATCCAACCAGTCAACCCTAAAGGAAATCAGTCCTGAATATTCATTGGAAGGACTGATGCTCAAGCTGAAACTCCAATACCTTGGCCACTTTATGTGAAGAACTGACTCATTGGAAAAGACCCTGATGCTGAGAAAGATTGAAGGCAGGAAGAGCAGGGGACAACAGAGGATAAGATGGTTGGATGGCATCATGACACTCTATGGACATGAGTTTGAGTAAGTCCCAGGAGTTGGTGATGGACAGGGAAGCCTGGCATGCTGCAGTCCCTGGGGTCTCAAAGAGTCAGACACAACTGCGCAACTGAACTGAACTTGTGACTCTTAGATCTGGCACAAATTGATAGTTTTCATTTCCATGTGAATCAAATTTTCCTTCTTTCTTTACTGGCAAGCCTGGTATTATAAGTAAAGATAAGATCATGCTATTAAAAAAAAAAAATAGCTGAAACTCCAATACCTTGGCCACTTTATGTGAAGAACTGACTCATTGGAAAAGACCCTGATGCTGAGAAAGATTGAAGGCAGGAAGAGCAGGGGACAACAGAGGATAAGATGGTTGGATGGCATCATGACACTCTATGGACATGAGTTTGAGTAAGTCCCAGGAGTTGGTGATGGACAGGGAAGCCTGGCATGCTGCAGTCCCTGGGGTCTCAAAGAGTCAGACACAACTGCGCAACTGAACTGAACTTGTGACTCTTAGATCTGGCACAAATTGATAGTTTTCATTTCCATGTGAATCAAATTTTCCTTCTTTCTTTACTGGCAAGCCTGGTATTATAAGTAAAGATAAGATCATGCTATTAAAAAAAAAAAAAACATAGGTTCAATTCCCCACTCTGTGTCTCCTTAGAGGGTCTACTGGACTTCTCATCAGAAAGATTTGTTTCTTTCCCTGGCTCTTCACAAGCTCTACACTCAGTAGCAATCTAATTTCATTTGCATGTGAAGCCTAGATACTAGTTGAGACAACTTTTAAAGTTGCATTATCTTCTGAGGATTTAATTTGAGATGAGATTTCCTTATGGAAAGTAAGAAACGAGGTTTAATCTGAGGGCAAGGGGAGAAAAACCTGCCTTTTTTAGTACATCATAAGGTGACATTAAAATTATGTAACAATTCTCTACCTGTTAATAATAAAAGATTAGCTGGTGAGGAATCAGAAATTAAAAAGGCATGTTGGGGCTCGAGAGCCTAAGGATATTGGGATGGCCTGAGATGTGGACAATGGAACAGGCTGTCCAGAGACTCTAACACCTCGAATAGAATCCGAGGTGACAGGTAGTTTTAAATCCTCTGAGCAGATGGTAGAGAGGCTCACACCAGGGTCAGTTAAGAAGTCTGGTTTCCAGTACTCTATTTTAAGTTTAATAGTGGTTTTTGGAGTGTGACTGAGGATTGGCTGACCCTGTTAATTGGTAGAGTACTATCCTAGAGGAGGGGAGAAATGAAACTTCTGACAGTTCTGAGGGTTAGAGAAAAGGTTATTTGAACTTTTTAAGTTAAGGAAGGATAATTGTCCTTCTAGTGTCCTAGCTTTTCCCAATATTTGCCAATGTCTGGAGGAAAGCTGTGTGGTTGGTGAGAAAAATGAGTGAACTTCGAGTTAGCCTTATGGTCATCATTTTTGCTTTTGTAAAGACTCAATATGTACATCAAGGTCTGTTCATTTTAATTTCTTTTTTGTCTTGTTTTCCTGTGTGCTGTTTCCAAAGAACTACGTAGTTACTTCTCTAATAATGTTAAGAGACAGACCTGCCTAGCCAATGACACTATTTTGATTCCTCTCTCTGTATGAGAGGGAAGATTTCCAATCAAGGCAGAAATTTTAAAATGTTCTAGGCTCCAGGGTTTACTGCACTGTGCCTTTTCAAAGTTTGTGTAAAGTGTTCCACCAGTCTTAGAATGTTCCCCTTCCTCTGAGCACACAATTCAACCTGAGACCAATTTACCTTACAGAGAAAGGCCTCCTCCATTATCCCCACATCAGGCCCTGAATGTTGGCCTGGTTGAGCCATTTCCAGTTCCTTGCAGGAGGGTTGGGGAGATGAGGGTCACCTGTTTCTTCTGGGGCCAGGGAAGGGTTGGGGGAGGGTTTCTCCCCCTGAGGCCGTCTAACCTGTCTGATAATTACATTATAATCAAAGGTGGGAAGAATATCCTTTAATAGCCAGTCCAAGTCCTTAGAGTGGGGTTGTGAAAGGCCACTAACCTTTCTAACTCTTCTCTAAATTTGGTAGAATCTTTGAAAATGTTCAGGCGTCCCTGGTGGCTCAGATGGTAAAGAATCAGCCTGCAATACAGGAGTCCTGGGTTCAATCCCTGGGTTGGGAAGATCCGCTGGAGAAGGAAATGGCAGCCCACTCCACTATTCTTGCCTCAGAAATTCCATGAACGGAGGAGCCTGGAGGGCTACATTCCATAGGATCACAAAGAGTCAGAAACGACTGAAACGACCAACACTTGAAAATGGCAGCAAAAAATGCTTCGGAATTTGAAAGAGCTAGTGTTGCTATGTATAAAGTAGATAACAAATGAAAATCTATGGTATACCTCAGGGAACTCTGCTCATTGCTCTGTGGTGACCAAAATGGGAAGGAAATCCAAAATAGAATGGATATATGTATGTATGTGTGTGTGCTCAGCCATGTCCCACTCTTTGCACAACTATGGACTATAGCATACCGGGCTCCTCTGTCCATGGGATTCTCCAGGTAAGAATACTGGAGTGAGTTGCCATTTTCTCCTCCTAGGGATCTTCCCGACCCAGGGATAAAACCCATATCTCCTGCATCTCCTGCACTGGCAGGAAAATTCTTCACTGATGAGTGACCTGGGAAGCTCAGATATATTATACATATGACTGACTCACTTTGCTGTTCAGCAGAAACTAACACAACATTGCAAAGCAACTTGTTGTTCCGTCACTAAGTCATGTCCACCTCTTTAGAACCCCAAGGACTGCAGCATACTAGGCTTCCCTGTCCTTCACTATCTCACAGAGTTTGCTCAAACTCATGTCCACCATGGGTGGTGATGCCATCCAACCATTTCATCCTCTGTTGTCACCTTCTCCCCCTGCCCTTGTCACCTTCTCCCCCTGCCCTCAATCTTTCCCAACGTCAGGGTCTTTCCGATGAGTCAGCTCTTTGCATCAGGTGGCCAAAGCATTGGAGCTTCAGCTTTAGCATCAATCCTTCCAATGAATATTCATGGTTGATTTCCTTTAGGATTGACTGGTTTGATATTCTTGCAGTGCAAGAGACTCTCAAGAGTCTTTTCCAGCACCAAATTTGAAAGCATTAATTCTTCAGCACTCAGTCTTCTTTATGGTCCAGCTCTCACATTTGTACATGACTACTGGAAAAACCATAGCTTTGACTATACTGACCTTTGTCAGCAAAGTGATGTCTCTGCTTTTGAATACTCTAAGTTTGTCATAACTTTCCTTCCAAAGGAGCAAATATCTTTTAATTGCATGGCTGCCATCACCATCTGCAGTGATTCTGGATGCCAAGAAAAGAAAATTATCACTTCTCCACTTTTTCCCCTTCTATTCACCATGAAGTGAGGGGACAAGATGCCATGATCTTAGTTTTCTGGACATTGAGCTGAACACTGGAGTGGGTTGCCATTTCCTTCTCCAGGGGATCTCCTGACCTAGGAAACTTGAGTCTCCTATGTCTCCTGTCTGGGCAAGTGGATTCTTCACCACTGAGACACCCGGGAAGATCATTATTTCAATAGCAACCCAATCCAATAAAACATTTTATGGAAAGACCAAGAGGCAAATTCCATCTTGCATGGACACAAGATCCATCCCCAAAGCATGTCTAGAAGATGCAGCCACATGATGCAAAAATTTCACTTCAAGTGTTAGCCTAAGAAAGCAAAGATCCTCATTGTCACAGTAGGTGAAAATAGTGTTTGTGAAAATCATGACTCCAGTCTCCCATAAGAATCTGAGATTCCTCCAGTCACAGACCTACTAGTTTGTGACACGGAGTAGGCAATACTAGGAAGGAGCTTTACTAGCACTTGTGAGACAAAGGCCCTTTATGGACTGGGATCTTTTTATTAAGACAAAGTCCCCTGAAAGCTCTCATGCTTGGACAAAGAGACTGCTGCTTGTCATTTCTTATCTTGGGTTCCCAGCCTGTGGGGAGGTCACCTGAGGCAAAGTCAACAAGTGTTGACACCAAAGTCTCCTCCGGCTAGCAGAGACCAGAGAGAATATTCTCTCAAGACATAAAACAAGATGAAGAGAGAATCGGATCCGGTTGCTGTTTTTATTTGTGATCCGCAGCAAAGTTTGTCTTAACAGATACTGATCTGGTCAAAACTAAGCAGACTGAGGCCAGCTCAAACAACAGCCTTGTCAGACCAATACCTCAGTTTTATTCTATGAATCTCCTCTTTATGACAAATGACACAGAAATAGAGACAAAGGAAAGCAATGACTGTCTCTGTGAGGTTCAAAATCAACAGAAAACAAGAGTATTCAAAAGAGAAAGCATTAGAGTTGCTATACCCAACAAGCTACTGCACATAAATGGTTTTCCCTGCCAATCTGAACTTGCATGAGGAAAAGACAAGGGGAGACTCTTGTCACTCTCACCCCAACCAGACCATACAGGCAGAGATCTGGGAGAGAGTGACATTGTAAGAACTCTAGCCAACTTCCAGCTTTTGTCAAAAATCCCAGGATCTCTCAGCTGCAACCCCCAGAGTAATCAGCAGCGACCCAGTCAGTACTCTCCCATTGTCACCACCAGAAACTGTTGGGAAGGCAAGCACTTTACCCTCTCAGGGTCTCTGGCTGGGCCTGAGAATTAACAGAAGAAAAGAAAACAAATTTATTTAATATTAGTTTTACATGACATAGGAGCATTCGTAAGAGAATGCAGATCCAAAAAGGTTAAATCTAAATTGAACAAAGAGTGCTAATTATGGAAGCATAACCAAAATGAAGAGACTAGGAGAAGATAAGAAATTATTTTAGGAAGGTTTGTTAGTACAGCATTCTCCTGGCCTCAACTCCCGTTTCTGGTGATAAAAATGTTTCTTTCCTCCTGGCACAGGGAGGGCAGCTCTCACATGCGAGTTTTAACTTCAGCTTTCAGGAATAAAAGGTGCTTCCCTTGTAGCTTAGACAGAAAAGAATCCACCTACAATGCAGGAAACCTGGGTTTGATGCCTGGGTTGGGAAGATCCCTTGGAGAAGGGCATGGCTACCACTCCAGTATTCTTGCTGGAGAATCTCATGGATGGAGGAGCCTAGAGGGCTACAGCACATGGGGTTGCAAAGATACGATATGACTGAGCAACTAACACTTTCAGGAATAAGAAGTGGAATCAAGTACCTTTCTTTCACCTGCTGTTGTTCCTTTAGCTCAAAATAATCAGCATGTCAAGGTGGCATATTTTGGGGTGGCATGTCCTGAAATCACTTTTCTTCCTGTGTGTGTATGGTCATACTTTCCTAAGATATTTTTTTACATGTAATTTTTAAATTGGAGATTTTTAGATAATATATTGTAGCAACTCTGGATTCTTATCCCCTCCAGGGATAGTTGTTGCTGCAGATTTTTTTTGTTTCTTTAATAACTTGCCTGGATTAACTCTGTAGAGTCTGTCTCCCCAGCAGTGTGCAGCCACTGATGTCTTTCCTCAGGTTTTGTTTTGTTTAATGTATTTTTGTTTCATTTTTAAGCCTGACTCCCCAAGGGACAGCATAATTTAATGGTCAGCCAGTGACCGACTAGAGGTTGTACATAAACTTTTTGAAACAGTAAAGTTTCCACCCTTTGCCATGGAGCTGTGTGTGTTTAAAGAATGTTATCGAACTTCAGGCAGTTTACAGTCTGCTCTAGCTTATTCTTTCTGCATCTCAAAGCTTCACATTCATCACGGACAAGTGGATAGCCAGGGCCCTATCTGATCTTTCCTCTGTGGGTACATATCCTTGAGCACGCATACACCTGCGTCTAAATCATGAGGGCTAAGTGGCCACTTGTGAACTCTGCTATCACTCTCTCTGTCTCTGAATATTCCTTTTACTTTTCTAGCTGGTCTGTCAATCTCTCCCTTGCCCAAGCAGTATTGTGACCTCAGGCAGCTTACTTAAAATGTTTGCTATTATTCCTGGCTTTTCCTGTTATCATTTTTGACAATGCCCTTGTGTATCTGTGCTTCGCTCCAGGGCAAATCAGCCCCCTCTGGTAAGGGAGATTGCAATTCCTCACAGCTTGCTCTGCCTTAATAAAATTATTGAACAGCAGAGCTGTGTGAGGAATGGCAGAATCCCCAGGATAAAATGCCACGGACTCCCACTATTCTTACTGATGCTTAGTTTTTTATTGAATAAATGCTTCTCAGTTAGATGGATGCCTTTGGTCAATTTCTAAAATCCTGGAGTGGCTGTTTTTAACAGCTTTGTTTGGTTTTATACTTGCTTTTAAGGAAGAGGTTTTGCTTCCCTTCTCACTCAACCTTTCCAGAAGTCCCACCTCACATTCAAATTTTTTGCTTTGGGCCACAGGTCACTGCAACATTTCATCATGACATGTGAAAAAGGAAGATATTCAAGACTTATGAACAAGCTTGTGAATGAGGAGATACACTCCATTTTTAAATAAAATTCAATATCAAAAATGAACTATAGATCCAATGAAATGCCAATTAAAATATCAGTGGGATTCTTGATGGAACATGATTAGACAGTGTAGATATTGACACAGGAATAAGCCAGTGATGGAGGTTAGAAAGGGCTTCCCCCGTAGTGCAGCTGGTAAAGAATCTGTCTGCAATGCAGGAGACACCGGTTCAATTCATGGGTCGAGTGGATCCCCTGGAAGAGGGCACTACAACCTACTCTGGTATTCTTATGTCGAGAATCCTCATGGACAGAGGAGCCTGGTGGGCTATATTCCATGGGGTCGCAAAGAGTTGGACACGACTGAGCGACTACGTACAGCATAGTACAGGGATTAGAAAGGCTATAAACAGCATGTAGGCAGAATTCTACGGACTCTCAGTGGCCCTTGTCCTTCTGTAATATCCTCCCCACTGACTGAAGTAGAATATAATGAAATGTCCTTCCCATGAAAAGTTACATTATATGCAAAAAATGAAGATTATCTATGTAGGTAGTCCTGGTCTAATCAAATGAGTCCTTTAAAAGTAAAAACTATTCTCTGGTTGGTGAGAGAAGAGAGACTCAGAGATTGAAAGGTGGAGTCCGTTTCTGGTGATAAAAATGTTTCTTTCCTCCTGGCACAGGGAGGGCAGCTCTCACATGCGAGTTTTAACTTCAGCTTTCAGGAATAAAAGGTGCTTCCCTTGTAGCTTAGACAGAAAAGAATCCACCTACAATGCAGGAAACCTGGGTTTGATGCCTGGGTTGGGAAGATCCCTTGGAGAAGGGCATGGCTACCACTCCAGTATTCTTGCTGGAGAATCTCATGGATGGAGGAGCCTAGAGGGCTACAGCCCATGGGGTTGCAAAGATACGATATGACTGAGCAACTAACACTTTCAGGAATAAGAAGTGGAATCAAGTACCTTTCTTTCACCTGCTGTTGTTCCTTTAGCTCAAAATAATCAGCATGTCAAGGTGGCATATTTTGGGGTGGCATGTCCTGAAATCACTTTTCTTCCTGTGTGTGTATGGTCATACTTTCCTAAGATATTTTTTTACATGTAATTTTTAAATTGGAGATTTTTAGATAATATATTGTAGCAACTCTGGATTCTTATCCCCTCCAGGGATAGTTGTTGCTGCAGATTTTTTTTGTTTCTTTAATAACTTGCCTGGATTAACTCTGTAGAGTCTGTCTCCCCAGCAGTGTGCAGCCACTGATGTCTTTCCTCAGGTTTTGTTTTGTTTAATGTATTTTTGTTTCATTTTTAAGCCTGACTCCCCAAGGGACAGAATAATTTAATGGTCAGCCAGTGACCGACTAGAGGTTGTACATAAACTTTTTGAAACAGTAAAGTTTCCACCCTTTGCCATGGAGCTGTGTGTGTTTAAAGAATGTTATCGAACTTCAGGCAGTTTACAGTCTGCTCTAGCTTATTCTTTCTGCATCTCAAAGCTTCACATTCATCACGGACAAGTGGATAGCCAGGGCCCTATCTGATCTTTCCTCTGTGGGTACATATCCTTGAGCACGCATACACCTGCGTCTAAATCATGAGGGCTAAGTGGCCACTTGTGAACTCTGCTATCACTCTCTCTGTCTCTGAATATTCCTTTTACTTTTCTAGCTGGTCTGTCAATCTCTCCCTTGCCCAAGCAGTATTGTGACCTCAGGCAGCTTACTTAAAATGTTTGCTATTATTCCTGGCTTTTCCTGTTATCATTTTTGACAATGCCCTTGTGTATCTGTGCTTCGCTCCAGGGCAAATCAGCCCCCTCTGGTAAGGGAGATTGCAATTCCTCACAGCTTGCTCTGCCTTAATAAAATTATTGAACAGCAGAGCTGTGTGAGGAATGGCAGAATCCCCAGGATAAAATGCCACGGACTCCCACTATTCTTACTGATGCTTAGTTTTTTATTGAATAAATGCTTCTCAGTTAGATGGATGCCTTTGGTCAATTTCTAAAATCCTGGAGTGGCTGTTTTTAACAGCTTTGTTTGGTTTTATACTTGCTTTTAAGGAAGAGGTTTTGCTTCCCTTCTCACTCAACCTTTCCAGAAGTCCCACCTCACATTCAAATTTTTTGCTTTGGGCCACAGGTCACTGCAACATTTCATCATGACATGTGAAAAAGGAAGATATTCAAGACTTATGAACAAGCTTGTGAATGAGGAGATACACTCCATTTTTAAATAAAATTCAATATCAAAAATGAACTATAGATCCAATGAAATGCCAATTAAAATATCAGTGGGATTCTTGATGGAACATGATTAGACAGTGTAGATATTGACACAGGAATAAGCCAGTGATGGAGGTTAGAAAGGGCTTCCCCCGTAGTGCAGCTGGTAAAGAATCTGTCTGCAATGCAGGAGACACCGGTTCAATTCATGGGTCGAGTGGATCCCCTGGAAGAGGGCACTACAACCTACTCTGGTATTCTTATGTCGAGAATCCTCATGGACAGAGGAGCCTGGTGGGCTATATTCCATGGGGTCGCAAAGAGTTGGACACGACTGAGCGACTACGTACAGCATAGTACAGGGATTAGAAAGGCTATAAACAGCATGTAGGCAGAATTCTACGGACTCTCAGTGGCCCTTGTCCTTCTGTAATATCCTCCCCACTGACTGAAGTAGAATATAATGAAATGTCCTTCCCATGAAAAGTTACATTATATGCAAAAAATGAAGATTATCTATGTAGGTAGTCCTGGTCTAATCAAATGAGTCCTTTAAAAGTAAAAACTATTCTCTGGTTGGTGAGAGAAGAGAGACTCAGAGATTGAAAGGTGGAGAAGTATCTAACATGGAATTGCTGACTTTGCTTATGGAGGTGGCACAGGCCAAGGAATATGGGTGGCCTTGAGATGCTGAGAGTGACCCCACACTAACAGCCAAGGAAATGGGGACCTCATCCTTAAAACCCCAAGGCACTGAATTCTGCCAGCAACCTGAATAGGTCTGAAAGCAGGTCATTCTCCAAAACCTCCAGATAAGAGCCCAGTCTAGCCAACATCTTGATTTCAGCTATGAACCCAGATGAGCCTACCTAGACTTCTGATCTACAGAGATGTGAGATAATAAGTGGGTATTGTTTTAACTGAAATTTCTGTGGTAATTTGTTATACAACTAATAGACAACTAATGCACCCCCCTATATTTATATAAGTATTTGAGAGATGACAGAGCTGTCTTTCGGAGAAGGCAATGGCAACGCACTCCAGTACTCTTGCCTGGAAAATCCCATGGACGGAGGAGCCTGGTAGGCTGCAGTCCATGGGATTGCTAGGAGTTGGACATGACTGAGCGACTTCACTTTAACTTTTCACTTTCATGCATTGGAGAAGGAAATGGCAACCCACTCCAGTGTTCTGGCCTGGCGAATCCCAGGTACGGGTGAGCCTGGTGGGCTGCCGTCTCTGGGGTCCCACAGAGTCAGACACGACTGAAGTGACTTAGCAGCAGAGCTGTCTTTGCAGATTCTTGGTGAAAGGAGGATCTATTCAATGAGTAATTCTAGGACAAATGATCATACCTAAAGAATTCAAAAAGGCTGGATCTCTACCTCAAAATATGACAAGCAGATAGAAATTTCCAACATTTACAGCAAGGAATTCCTTAAAGAAAGATATCAAATAAATGCATAAAACGATTGAAAATTGAAGTATGTAAAAAATTTTAAATTCAACTATCAAAGGTCAACAGTGAACAAAGAAAAAGGAAAGAAAGAACAAGAAGTATGAAAAGCAGGAGTGTGCAATGTCTCATTGAAGAGCCAACTCATTGGAAAAGACACTGGTGCTGGGAAAGATTGAGGGCAGGAGAACAGGGCAACAGAGGATGAAAGAGTTGGATAGCATCCCCGACTCAATTGACATGAGTCTGAACAAACTCTGGGAGGCAGTGAAGATCAGGGAAGCCTGCGTGCTATAGTTCATGGGGTCGCAAAGAGTCAGATACGACTTAGCGATTAAACAACGACTTCTCAAGGGTCTTGAGAGAAGCATGTTTGTAGAAAGGAAGTTGCCATCTGTGTTGAATTCAACTGATGGAGGAATTCAAGGAAGACAGAAAAGCATACACTGGATTTTAAGAAACAAAACTGATGACCGGAACAAGAGCATCTCAATGGAGTAGGAGGAAACCCAGGGTAGTGCGTGGACAGCTGTATCTCTTGTTCATTACCCTTCCAGAAAATGCCACCCTTCCCACATGCAGTGTGCTTGAATCAAGAAGCAGTTCCTACCGGCCTACAATGCCCTATCCCTTGCATAGTCACAGCTTTCCTAAAATACCCATGGTAGTGACAGGTGTCTATTTGGCTTTTATTTTGTAACAGAGCAAGTAGAATTACTATCTGTTTCATGATTTACTTAGCTGATTTCACATGCTTTTGAGAATTGTATCATTTGTCTGGCAGTTTTTCCTTTCTAGGAAGATTAGAAAGATGGAAACCATAAAATTGTGGCAATCTCTATAGTCAAAATAGGTCTTAGTTGTTTCTAGTCAAGCCGAACTTTCTGGAGAGTCAAGAGATAGAAATTTGAGTTGCATTATGCAGTGCTAAAATCTTACACTATATATACATATGTGTATATATATAGTGTATGTGTGTGTGTGCGTGCTGTCCCTTCAGCTGTGTCCGACTCTTTGCAACCCCATGGATTGTAGTCCGCCATGCTCCACTGACTGCAATTCTCCAGGCAAGAATACTGGAGTGGGTTGCTATGTCCTCCTCCAGGGGATCTTCCCGACCCAGGAATCAAACCTGCATCTTCTATGTCTCCTGCATTGCAGGTGGATTCTTTACCACTGAGCCACTGGGGGACCCCATATAGTGTATGTGTGTGTGTATATATATATATATATACACACACACACACGCATATGTGTTATGTATAGCATAAAAACCCTGAAACTAATCTCCCTCCCCTTTTTCTTTTCATTGTCCTTTGCAAGGTTAACTTAACTGGTCATTTGGCCCCACTAATTCAATAAAAAAAAAAAAAAAACCTGAGGGTAAGGAGGTGCAGGGGAAAGGTCAGAGGCCCACTCCTGTGCTCCCTCAGGACTGGTTGTATCTCAACCGGTGAAATCTTGAAAATATTCCCCTTTCTCCAAATTATTCTATTCCAACAAAAATAGCTCCTAAACTACAGAAGCTCTGGATGTGCAAAAGGATTTCAAGATTTCACTAATGAAGATTATAATTAAAATATTTAAATGGGTTTTTAATTTTCTTTTTAGGCTATGCTATTTCCTAGTCCTCTTAAGGAGCTGCTATTGTTCAATCCTGACAGAATTCTGTTAGAAATTATAGCCTGCTGCCTTTCAGTATCTTCATTAAAATGCAATGCTGCCAGATATATCTGCATGCATATGAATGAAGCATCTATAGAATAATTAAGTCATGAATAACACATTGCTGAGCATGGCTTTTCCTGAATAGGGAAAGACTATTATTTATGAACCCAGAGAGTTTATGTTATATGAAAAAATAATTGGCCGTAACATGTATTATTTGAAGACGCATTAATTTAAATTATGATTGCCCTTTTATAGACTCTATTTTTAATAAAATGGCATTTACATTAGAAAATAAATGTGAATTCATGTGCCATTTTTCTTTATTTTGCTCAAAAGGCCACATGAAAGCTTTTTGGCAATGGGGATGGCATAATTTGAGAATCTTAAGATCTTTTACAAACAAAATGTCATTAGAATCCAGCAACTTCACAGACCTGGGTCCAAACTAATAGCTACATATCAATGGACAACATAGATACTGTTCACAAGCAGTACTTAGGCTTTTCCAAGGAGCACTGTAGAAGTAAAAGCTGAACTACCCTGAGTCTACCCCTCCCCCATGCAGTGTGTTTGACTCAAGAAGCAGTTCTTTTCCAAAAGCCCCAGTTTAGCAAGGACCAACCACATTCTGGAGTTAAATTGTGCTGTAGTTTCAGCACTGTTTAATGTTTAGCTCCAGACTCTCCCGAGACCTGTTACCACGGCCACTGTGTGCTGAAGTCTAGAGACAGAGGAAGAATAAGGGAGAAGGCATGAGAAAGACTGGAGAGGGAAAAGGGACACAAAGCTCAAGGTGAAAGGAAAAAGGTAATACCCCTTCCTCCTTGATCTCCCTCAGGTCCTGGATTGAGTCTCTTTTGTAGTCAAAGCTCTTTGTGATTCGTTTCGTATTTGTTTTTTCTTCTGCTTCTTTTTCAAAATGCAATACACCCAGTAAATTCTCAGGAAAGTCTCCTTGAGGAAGGGTCAGAGTTAAATGTCAGCAGAGAAAAGAAGCCTACCATCTGCTTAGTCCGAGTGGCAGTCAAAGGACCTGTCTCCAATCCAGGAAACCCGTTTCCTCCTTTCCACTTTCCCTTGCAGATACCTCAGTCCACTCTTTCTACCTGCAGCTTCCCCTCTGGTGCCCTGTCCACAATCTCCCATCTCCCTACCCAATGCCCCACCCTGCCTTTCTATCCTCCACAACCCACCCAAGTACAAGTACACTCCCTAAACCATTTCTGATTAAGTCATTCATCTGATAAAAATTCCACAGCAGTTTCTCAGGATAAGTTCCAAACTACTCAACATGATTCAAACACCCTGCAGGACCTGGCTCCAAACTGCCTCTCCAGCTCCTTCTGCAGAGCCTTGCATGGTCCCTTCTCTCCAGTTTAAATCAATTACTCACCACTTTTTGAGGGCATCTGTTCCATGTCCTCAGACATACTGTTTCCCTAACTGACATCTAGTCCTCCTTAAATATTCACCTCAAAGACCCACTAGACCTGCAAGCATTCCCTGCCCATCCCCACCCCCACTTGTTTTGTTGTGCCCCGTGGCACTCTGAGTATCACATTTATACCTCAAGGAAAACACTTTTACTCTTTTCTATAACTGCTGATTTGTTTGTCTATTTTCCCCACTAGAGTACAGTCTTCTTAAAAGCAGAAAAATATTTCCTTGGACTTTGTGTTCCTATCACCTGTTCCAGGGTATAACAATAAAAACCCCTTAAATGAAAGAATTAAATATAGCATAAGGCAGAACAAGGTAAGTGCGGTCACCTTCTGCCTTATGTAGTAGTGAGTAAAACAAAGGTTCTTAGAGACCAGAACTTTACACTTTGACTCTACTATATATTGAGTGATGACAAATTATCCTATTCTTCTGATCATCTTTACTCTGTAAAGTAGATATAGACATTTGTTTTTTCCAGAGTTGTTTTGAAGATTAAATTAAATAAGGGAAAATAAGTATTGAGTGGGAGACCTGGCATATAATATGTAATGGTAGTTATTAGTATTGTTACTATTTTTATTACTATCAAAGTACAGCCAATAAATACTTAAAAGGCAATTTGAGGTAGGGTGGGATATATTCCCAGGTGGCCTAGAGGTGAAGAATCTGCCAATGCAGGAGATGCAAGAGACACAGGTTTGATCCCTGGGTTGGGAAGCTGCCCTGGAGTAGGAAATAGCAGCCCAGTATTCTTGCCTGGAAAATTCCATGGACAGAGAAGCCTGACAGGCTACTGTCCAAGGGACCACAAAGAGTCAGATATGGCTGAGCACATATGGCACACAGGGATATATTCACCTTCATTTGTGTGTTGGAGAAGGCTCTTGAGAGTCCCTTGGACTGTAAGGAGATCCAACCAGTCCATCCTAAAGGAGATCAGTCCTGGGTGTACATTGGAAGGACTGATATTGACGCTGAAACTCCAATACTTTGGCCACCTGATGCAAAGAGTTGACTCATTGGAAAAGACCCTGATGCTGGGAAAGATTGAGGGCAGGAGGAGAAAGGGATGACAGCGGATGAGATGATTGGATGGCATCACTGACTCAATGGACATGGGTTTGGGTAGACTCCAGGAGTTGGTGATGGACAGGGAGGCCTGGTGTGCTACGGTTCATGGGGTCGCAAAGAGTCAGACACGGCTGAGCGACTGAATTGAACTGAACTGAACTGATATCATTAAAACAGAATACAAGACTCCCACATAATCCATAATGAAACACTATAACTAAAATAGAATAAGCAGAATGGCAAACCAATCTTATTTTGCTACTCCATTCAGTTCCTCTTTCAGGGTGTGGTGGGAAAAAGGATACTCTGCTGTGGTTGTAATCACTAAGTCCATCTTTTTTTGTTTGTTCCTACATTCACCCAATATAGATTTTTCAAGAGATATTGCACTTAGCACTGAGTGAGGAGTTAAAACAACATTGAATACTAGGAGATATCTTGACCTGCAGGTAGAAGGTATGACTCTGGCCAGCAGTATGATCAAGGGCTACTCACACCTATTCAGGCATCGGTTGTTTCCTCATCTATATAATTGGAAAAGTGGACTATCAGATCTCTAAGGTTCCTCATTTCACCAAAATCATAATTACAAGTGAAAGTATGGTCCCTACCCTAAAAAGAAAAAAAAGTAATTATGACGGGACTAGACTATTAAATATAAGTGACCTGGTTTTGCTCGTTTGTCCCCTTTCCCCACTGTTCTAATGATGTGCTTTGTGCCTAGTTGCTCAGTCTTATCCAACTCTTTGCAACTCCATGGACTGTAGCCCGCCAAGTTCCTCTGTCCATGAGGATTCTCCCTGAGTACTGGAGTGGGTTGCCATATCCTCCTCCAGGGGATCTTTCCATTGCAGAAACTGAACCCAGGCAGCCACATTGCAGGCAGATTCTTTACCGTCTGAGCCACCAGGGAAGCATACTGCCAGACTAACACTCAGATTTCATGCCATGGAATCCTCAGAATGTGGAAGGTGGAGAAAAAACAAAAGTTAGCTGAGTAGTTATCTGGAAGAGAGCAGTGAAAGCTGCAAACTGACAGAGCAGGTGGGCTGAGAGGAAGGTGAGGGAACAAAAAGACCTGAGGCAGGACACTAAAAAGGTTCAAGGTAAGATGCTATAGGTTAGAGAAAAGTTTCTGAGCACCACAGGAGGCAGCAGGGGATTTTCATGAGTTACCATGAAACATAATCTCCATTCCCACTTATGCCTTTCAAGAGAAACAAGTGAAACAGAGTCTTTCCTTAAATGTAGCACTTTCTGGGTGATTGGATTTGATCATTTGATCCGATCATGCAAAATGAGTCAAAATGTCAGTGAACTTACACCAATTAATGAGAAGACAGAAATACCAATTGATATACCCATAAATATGTGTACTCTGAATGTGTTTAATTGTCAGGGTAAAGGAGATGAATGAAATATGATTTGAGGTACCTTTAGAATACTTTTTAAAAATTAAAAGGTTGACATTTTAGAGATGAGGGAAAGAGAAAAGTGGTGAACTTCCTTGTCATCCAATGATAAGCCAGTCAGGCCTAATGAAATCCATGTAAATAACATAATCAACAAAAGTAAAGAAATTATTCCAATTCTGTGGATGAAAAATTATTTCACAAACAGGTGAGGATTACTCAAAAAGTTTAACTTTTTTACCTCTTTTTTTTAACTTTATGTAAGTAACATAGGCTGTTTTTTAAAAGGTATGGTTACCCTTCTACTCGATAGTGCTGAGGCTTGATTTTTTTTTTTATCCAGCATCAGGGTCTTTTCAAATCAGTCAGCTCTTCACATCAGGTGGCCAAAGTATTGGAGTTTCAGCTTCAGCATCAGTCCTTCCAATGAATATTCAGGACTGATTTCCTTTAGGATGGACTGGTTCGATCTGCTTGCAGTCCAAGGGACTCTCAAGAGTCTTCTCCAACCACAGTTCAAAAACATCAATTCTTTGGGGCTCAGCTTTCTTTAGAGTCCAACTCTCACACCCATACATGACTACTGGAAAAACCATAGCTTTGACTAGATGGACCTCTGTCGGCAAAGTAATGTCTCTGCTTTTTAATATGCTGTCTAGGTTGGTCATAACTTTTCTTCCAAGAAGTACGCGTCTTTTAATTTCATGGCTGCAGTCACCATCTGCAGTGATTTTGGAGCCCCCCAAAATAAATCTGTCACTGTTTTCACTGTTTCCCCATCTATTTGCCAAGAAGTGATGGGACCAGATGCCATGATCTTAGTTTTCTGAGTGTTGAACTTTAAGCCAACTTTTCCACTCTTCTCTTTCCCTGCTTTAGGAGAATGAAATCTTAGCCACTAGATCACCAGGGAAGTCCCAAAGGGCGAAATTTTCAAGGAGAACAAATGTCAGTTAGGGAAACAATATGGTGAGGACATGGAACTTGATGAATTCAAGGAAATATAAATCATTTAGTTAGACAAATCAGGAGACTAATGAACACAATATAACAAAGATTTCCCTGGTTGCAGAGTATAGGAGGCATGAGAAGTCTAGTTAGGAAACAGGCAATAATTCAGCTGAGAAACAATGAAAACATGAACCAAATAATGTAATTGAAGATGAGGGGTTTTGAAGACTTAGGTTTGAGTCCAACATTCTCACCCTTTATACTTGTGATCTTAGACAAATTACTTACTTCTCTACATCTTAATTTCACAAATTAGAAAATGAGAATAAGAGTAAAGAGAACTGTTGAAAGGTTTTTAAAAAGATAGGCATGCAGAGCATTCAGCACAGTACCTGGACTGAAAAACATAGACATGCAAGTAATCAGCAAATATGTGGGCGTTAGACTAGGACGATTGCTCAAGTTCCAAGTGTGGAGGAGAAAAGGAGAAAACCAAGGCTGCCTAGGTTAAGAGAGTGGGATTCTGACTCCTTAAATCTTAACCCTCCTGCTGTTCTAGAATTCCACTGCTTCTTTATGGATGATAAAAAATATATATACCACATAAATGATAACACTGTCACTACCAACCAGCTACTTGCTGCATGGTGGCTCATGTTTGAAACCAGCAGCCAGAAACAATAGGAAGAAAGCATGTGTGAATGTGGCTGGTCAGCCTTCTTGATAAATCCCATTCCCCACTTGGCCTGATAAAACTGTATGATTTTTCTCAGTGTCTCAGGATATAAAATGAGGTCTGCTTTTTTAAGCTGTTTTGATTTTATTTTTAATTAGTATTGTTTCTAGGGAATTCATTGCTTTAATTAATGATGTGCCCTGAATCTCTTAAGTGAAGAATGTCATTGAAGACATGAATATGTAATGACTACAACTTTCTTTATCCTAGCTGAGGAGGGTGGCTGTTAGTTGACTCTCACCTCTCAGTACAAGGACCTCAGGTACTAAAAGGAGCGGGGCTGCAAGGTTGTATTTGCATGTCTTGTATTTATTTATTTATTTATTTTAGTTCAAGAGTTCTTTTGTTTTATTTAAAAACTGAGTGCATTAGCTAGAAACCAGAGAGAAAAAACAATCAACTTGCTTTGGTGCCCTTTCAGACCTTCTCTTAACTGCTTGTAAATCAATACGCTAAGTTCTAAATCAGGGTTTCTCAATCTCACCACATTTTGGAGCAGATAATTCTTTGTCATAAGAGACTATTCTATGCATTGTAGGATATCTAGCAACATCCCTGTCCTCTACCCACTAGATGCTAATAGTATCCCTCATTTGACAATCAAAACATGTCACCGAAAGGAGGCAAGAATATATAAAATTTTCTTAATATGAGATGAGAGGTCCTATATAATTTTAACTCTTTATCTCTTACTTCATCTTTTACTACTCTCCTGCTCACCTACATACACACTGACTTTCCCAATTTGATATTTGTGCTATGATATGAATTTCTGGATCCAAATGCTTAACTTTACATTGTCTATGTGCAAATACCTTTTTCTTAGATGTGGCTTTTCAATATCATCTCCAGCTCTGGAGTGCATGCCTATTTTCAAATTAGAGTTTCCTCAAGATATATGCCCAGGAGTGAGATTGCCAGATCTATTTTTAGTTTTTTAAGGAAATTCTGTACTATTTTCCATAGTGGCTATACCAATTCACATTCTCACCAATAGGATAGAAGGATACCTTTTTCTCCATACCCTCTCCAGCATTTGGTATTTCTAAACTTTTTAATGATGACCATTCTGACCAGAGTGATGTTGTACTTCATTGTAGTTTTGATTTGCATTTCTCTGGTAATTACTGATGTTGGGCTTCTTTTCATGTGCCTATTGGCCATCTTTGTTTCCTCTTTGAAGAAATGTGTATTTAGGTTTTCTGCCTATTTTTTGATTGGCTAGTTTGTTTGTTTTTTGTTTTTGTTTTTAAGTTGGATGAGCTGTTTGTATATTTTGAAAATTAAGCCCTTGTCAGTCACATCATTTGCAAGTATTTTCTCCCATTCCATAAGTTGTCTTTTCATTTTTTCATGGTTTCCTTTGCTGTGCAAAAGCTTATAAGCTTGATTAGTTCCCATTTGCTTTTATTTTTGTTGCCTTGGGAGACTGACCTAAGAAAACAATGCTATGACTTACTTCAGAAAATATTTTGCCTATGATCTCTTATAGAAATTTTATGGTATCATGTCTTATGTTTAAATCTTTAAGCCATTTTGAGTTTATTTTTGCACATAATGTGAGGGAGTATTCTAACTTCACTGATGGACATGTAGCTGTCCAATTTTGCCAACACCACTTGCCCCTGGCAGTGAACAAGATCATAGCCAGAAGCCTAAATGGAATGGGATGTTGGATCAAAGACTCCTGCCATGAAGTCAGGACCACCAAGGGCAATATTCTCAATGGGTGAACTAGAAACAGTCTCTCTCTAAAAGAGAGTCATGGAGATAACCATCTTTCTCAGCCTCAGCTTTGTGTGAAAAGAGAAAATATATAAAGAAAAAAACAAAAATAAATGTCTACAGTGAAATTCTTCACACAGATTCTTATAGTTTGAGGGCCAAAATCCACACTGCCCATGTACTTGAAAGGCTAAACCAAAGATAATTTGAGTGACCTTTGGTTGACAGTATTCCCAGAAACCTGGCTGAAAAATCAACTCTGCCCTAGAAAAATTACTCTCAGGCACAGACTCAAAGAAAATTCTGAGATACAGTTCTAAGATATATATTACATTCACAATCAAAATTATCAATCTGAGAAGGAAGAAAATCATGATGAGTGAAGGCTTAAAGACAGAACAAACAGCAGAATAAGACAATAAAGAATAGATACTGAAATAATCAGGCCCCAAATATTAAATATGTTTAATATGTTTCAAAAAATAAGATATTAAAAATATTGAAAGGCATAAGAAACTATTAGAATTGGCCATTTGGATATAAGGTCAGGTGTCAGGTGAAGTCGCTCAGTCGTGTCCGACTCTTTGCGACCCCGTGGACTGTAACCTACTAGGCTTCTCTGCCCATGGGATTCTCCAGGCAAGAATACTGGAGTGGATTGCCATTTCCTTCTCCAGGGGATCTTCCCGACCCAGGGATCGAACCCGGGTCTCCCGCATCAGAGGCAGACGCTTTAACCTCTGAGCCAAAATGGAACCAAATAAAAATTCTAGAAATGGAAAAAAATTAAAATTAAAAAAGCAACAGATTAGACTCAGAAGTGGAGAGATTTAGTGAACTGGAAAGTAGAGATTTTTTAAAATGACAAAACACGGTCCAAGAGAGACAAAAGAAAAATATGAAGTAGAAGATAAGACACGTAAAGGAGACAGTGAGAAATTCTGCTGTGCTCAATCAACTGATAAAGAAACTCAGTAGCAACTGCAAAATTCAGGTAGACTTCAAAAGCTGCCCCCCTGCTATGTAGATTATTAATATTAAAGGAGCATGGATACTTGCCGAGGCCCAAGGCTGAGAAGAAAGGCTGCCAACTTGTGACAAAATATAAATGAAAGGGGAAAACCTGACCAAACCTTCTCTTCCTTCCCACTCAAATTGATAGCGACATATTAATAAAACCCTGAAAGAAGGCAAGTGCTAGGTCTCAAAGGCCATATGCCTAAGAATGAAACTGTAATGGGACCATGGGACAGGGAGTAGTAGATTCTCCAGGAGGAGCATTGATTGTTGCTCATTCTCCCGGCTTATATAACACAATTAGAGTAATCTAGAACATAATTAATCCCCCTCCGTGCTCTTCAGAAGTCATCAAACATCTGTCTCCAAGAGAAAGTCTGAGACTCCACCTTGTGTATCGTAAGCATGGACATTCTTCTACAGAAATAATCACACTGAAGAACAGAAGTGGACAAGCTTTTAAAAGGACCAGAATATTTGAGGGACTGTTTGAGGTTTGAGAGCCATATGGTTGATATCACAACTACTAAACTCTGCCACTGTAGTACAAATTAGCCATCGACAATGCATGGATGAATGAGCCTGGCTGTGTTCTAATAAAACTTTATTCATAAAAGCAGGTGATAGAGGGCTTCCAGGGTGGCTAAGTGGTAAAGAATCCACCTGCCAATGCAGAGACATGGGTTCAATCCCTGATCCAGGACGATCCTACACGCCACGGAGCAACCAAGCCCATGTGCCACGACTGTTGAGCCTGTGCTCTAGAGCCCACGAGTTACAACTACTGAGCCCATGTGCTGCAACTAGTGAAGCCTGAGCGCCCTAGAGCCCTTGTTCCACAAGAGAAGCCACTTCAATGAGAAGCCCAAGCAACACAACTACAGCGTAGCCAACGCTCGCCAAACTAGAGAATAGCCCTCACAGCAGTGGAGACTAAATAAACAAATAGAATTATTTTCTTAAAAGCAGGTAGTAGGTGATAGTTTGGTAACCCCTGCTAGAAAGAATTATTATCTAAAAAAAAAGAATTATTATCTAGAAATACAAATATTGGCAGCATTCAATAAATGGAACTGTTGTAAAAATGATTTTTAATGATCACTCATTTTAAAACTCATTATGATAATTGAGAAAAATGTGCTCTAGCATTTGGACATAGTCATAGTACAAAAGCCTGGGAAATATAACTGTGTGAGTCACAGAGGCCCAATTCAAACCGTATACGCATGATGGGATGAGATAGTCAAGTAGTTAGGGCAATAACAGACTGCAGAGTAACTTACACATGGTGATACAGATCATAACAGACAGAATAAGAATAACTTTCAGAGGGCATTATGTGTGGCTTTGTTGTTTTCACACAATGAAAGTCATTCACTTCCGAGGTAGAGACACTCCAGTGCACAAGCTGAGGAAACATTCCATGGGGAAGCATAGCTTTAAAAAGCAGGAGACACTGAAGGAAGTTTACTCCAGTGCCCTCTTCTCTGGATTCTGTTCCTGCTATTAGAAAAGGTCATGCATGTCATTTTATCCACCTCTAGCTGCGAATAAACAAGGATTATCCAATAAATCAGAATTTTAGAACAGAATAGAATGCTTTCTTTTGCCATTTTGAACAAAATGAATATGCTTAAAAATTCTCATGTTTTTCTTGGACAAATAAAAAAATATATAACTTATATGCAGAGTACATCATGTGAAATGCTGGACTGGATGAAGTACAAGCTGGAATTATGAGAGAAATGTCAGCAACTTTAGATATGCAGATGATACCACTCTAATGACAGAAAGTGAAAAGGAACTAAAGAGCCTCTTGATGAAAGTGAAAGAGGAGAATGAAAGAGCTGGCTTAAAACTTAACATTCAAAAAGCTAAGACCATGACATCTGGTCCCATCGCTTCATGGCAAATAGACGGGGAAACAATGGAAGCAGTGACAGACTTTATTTTGGGGGGCTCCAAATCACTGCAGACAGTGACTGCAGCCATGAAATTAAAAGTCACTTGCTCCTTGGAAGGAAAACCATGACAAACCTAGACAGCATATTAAAAAGCAGAGATATTACTTTGCCAACAAAGGTTCATCTAGTCAAAGCTATGGTTTTTCCAGTAGTCATGTATGGATTGTAAGAGTTGGCCATAAATAAGGCTGAGAACTGAAGAATTATTTGAATTGTGGTGTTTGGGAAGACTCTTGAGTCCCTTGGACAGCAAGGAGATCAAACTAGTCAATCCTAAAGGAAATCAACCCTGAATATTCACTGTAAGGACTGATGCTGAAGCTGAGGCTCCAATACTTTGGCCACCTGATGCAAAGAGCCAACTCATTGGAAAAGATCCTGATGCTGGGAAAGGTTGAAGGCAGGAGGAAAAGGCAGGAGATTGAAGGCAGGGCAACAGAGGATGAGATGATCGATGGCATCACCAAAGTGAATGGACATGAGTTTGAGCAAGCTTCAAGGAGATAGTAATGGACAGGGAAGTCTGGTGTGCTGCAGTCCCTGGGGGTCACAAAGAGTCGGACGTGACTTAGCGAACTGAACAACAACAATCATAAAAAGATTTTTACATGATAAAATTGCTTTCCATTTTCACCTGAATTTTTAATTAGTATAGAATAATAGCTAATATTATTGATTGTTTAATATGCCCAGGTACCATTCTAAATACTTTATATGAATTATTCAGTCCTCATAACTCAATTGTTTGGCGCCATAATTGATTTGTAAGATGTATGTTTAACCTGTGATAACACTTAAGACACCCATTTTAACTTTTCTTTCCTGCTCTCCTCATACCTACTTCATAATGTCTTAGATTAAGCTCAATGAAGAGCTTACCATGTGAGACATACATAAACACAAAAATCTGAGCAAACTAGAATGGCTCAGCTTCCCAGACTTTATCCTCTGAAGAAATGGGCTTCCCTGGTAGCTCAGCTGGTAAAGAATTCACTTGCAATGCAGGGGATCCCAGTTTTATTCCTGGGTCAAGAAGATCCCCTGGAGAAGGGATAGGCTACCCACTCCAGTATCACTGGGCTTTCCTGGTGGCTCAAATGGTAAAGAATCCCCCTGCAATGCTGGAGACCTGGGTTTGATCCCTGGGCTGGGAAGATTCCCTGGAAGAGGGCATAGCAACCCATTCCATTATTCTTGCCTGGAGAATCCCCATAGACAGAGGAGCCTGGCAGGCTACATTTCATGCGGTCACAAAGAGTCAGACACGACTGAGTGACCAAGTGCAGCACAGGGGAAGAAATATAAAAATAAAAATGAGCTGAAGAACAAGAGGAGTTTTGGGGGTTCAGATCCAAGTTCCTGGATGCCTGAATTTGTTGCATGAACCCTCACTCCCTCACTCCTGGTTTGGAGGGTACTCCATCAGACAGCTGTGGTATAGTGAAACTACAGGAAGAGGAGACTGGCACCTTGCTTGCCAGTTGCTTACCTGCTGAGCCTCAGGACTTACAACCAGAACCTGAGGAAAGGAATTTTAGAAGGGAAAGGTATTGGCAAAGAAAGGCAGAAGAGAGCAAGACTTAGTCCCCAAAACTACTCCCCATCACACAGATACACACCATGTTTCTTGAGAAGCATAAACAATAGAATCACAGCCACATCCGCAAATCTCAAGACCAGGAACACAGGGACATCAAAAAATAAATAGGAAGGGAAGAAAAGGTATCTGCCAAATGGACCACATTCATCACAATTGTAGTTAAGATGGCTGTCAGGTGGAAGATGCAGCCAGATACTTCATGGAAACCAGAAATGTCTAGACCACTGCTCAGAGACAAGTCCATTCCTATCCAGATTTGTGAATCTCCTTCATCAGGAGATCTGGAATAAACTCCATCGGAGATGATGACTGACTCAGGAGTGTACAGCCAGTTAGCCATCACGGAGTCCTAGTGGTCAAGAAAGGATATTCTCCCCCAACCACATCTTCTACTTCTTTCCTCCAGATGTGGCAAAACGAGAGAGGAAAGCACTCCAACCCTTTTCTTCCTCAAGAATTCTTCCAGCTGAATGTGTTTGCTATTTCAGATCCTTCAGAAAGCAAATGCCCAGATAAGAATTAGATATACAAATAATTAATTGGAGGAAACAACTATAAAGCATAAAGGAGAAGGAGCAAAGAGTGGATGGGGAAAATCTTCAGACCATGATGCTTACCTGACACTTGCAAAATGAAAGAAGGAAGGAGGATTGGGTAGGCAGAGGCCCCAGATGGCAGAGCAGATCTCAGAAAGTTTTGACCAGGCCAATGGAGCATTCTAGAGAAAGTTTGTCCCTTAGAGGAGCCTCGTGTTGGGCAGGAATGGCCCAGCTCTTGTACACCTGCCATGCTCAGCTATTGGATTTGAGCAGTCCAGGGAGCATGTAACCTCCTTATCATGAACATTTTAGAGGATCCCAGAATTTCAGCATCTGGAGGCTGTCAGCTAACTATTCTCTTTGCAGCTTGTTCTCACTTCAAGGGACATGTGGACAACACGCTTCGTTAGCTACCACAAGATCCATTAAGTCTATTCTGGGATGATGATATGGACTTCACACTTGCACGTTAGAGTGAAATTATAAAGATTTTTCTCTAAGCCGGAATTAGTAAGATCAGTCACAAACTCTTCCCATTTCAGTTCAGTTCAGTCGCTCAGTCGTGTCCAACTCTTTGTGACCCCATGAATCGCAGCACGCCAGGCCTCCCTGTCCATCACCAACTCCCAGAGTTCACTCAAACTCATGTCCATCAAGTCTGTGATGCTATCCAGCCATCTCATCCTCTATTGTCCCCTTTTCCTCCTGCCCCCAATCCCTCCCAGCATCAGGGTCTTTTCCAATGAGTCACCTCTTCGCATGAGGTGGCCAAAGTACTGGAGTTTCAGCTTTAGCATCAGTCCTTCCAAAGAACACCTAGGGCTGATCTCCTTTAGGATGGACTGGTTGGATCTCCTTGCAGTCCAGGGGACTCTCAAGAGTCTTCTCCAACACCACAGTTCAAAAGCAGCAATTCTTCGACACTCAGCTTTCTTCACAGTCCAACTCTCACATCCATTTAGCAGGTTATAAGAAAAGGGCTAGGACACCTGATGCATCTGCTCTACATCAGTCGTTTTTCACATTCGCCTCCCACCTCACTGCCTCGTCTCACCATTCAGCTACATGTCTGTCCTGTCAACACCTGCTCTGGGATCAGGACCACCTTCAAAAAAAAAAAAAAAAAAAAATTACCTTCAGTGCAGGTAATAGTGAAGTATAGTTTGGTAACTGCTTTTAATAGTTGACAAAATGATGTGTGAATATTTTTGACTAGTTTCTGTCATAGCATCTCATTCTTATTAAAAATATGGTCAAGAAAGAAGAATTATCCCTAATTTGGAATACATCTCAAATCAAGCACACAGTGATATGAGAGGCTAGTATAGTCTTCTCAACCTTAATCCAAGAGGTCAGAGGAGGTCTATTTGAGGACATGGTTCAGTTAAGATCTGAAAAGGAGAGAGGCGAACATTCCAAGCAGAAGAATCAACATGTACAGTGTCCCTTAGTGACTAGGGAAGGGGTTTAAGATGGACTAGACCAGGTAGGTAAGAGCTAAATCTTCTTACATGAGTTTTCATTATCCCAAATGTAACCGGAGGGCTTTAATCAGAGGATTGGGACAGGAGGGGGATGATATGTTAGGACTTTTACTTTGAAAAATATTCCTCTGGATGAAGAATGGAAAACAGATTGAAGGATGCACAAAGAGATATTAAAAGGTATTTAGGAGTTTTGTTTTAATAGCCCGAGTGAAAGATGAGGCTATCTTGAACAAAGAGATGTCGATTTAAAAAAAAATTTTAATGGCAAAATATCCAAAACTCAGTGGCATATTAGATATGGAGCTTGGGAGTGAGAAGGGTGTCAAGATGACTCTTAGGTTTCTAGCTAGCACACTGGATGAATAATAAAAAGGCATTCACTAAAATAATAAACACTAAAAGAGGATCAGGTTGAAGGCTAAAACTGTTACTTCAGAAACAGTTTACCAATTAGGAATCTTTTAGTCACAAGTAATTAAGAAGCCCAATTCAATCTAACTTAAATAAAGAAGAGAAGATATTGCTTCACCTAATGTAAAATCTGTTAGAGAGTCCAGCCTCACCAGGAGCCTCATTTAAGAATCAGATGATATCACCAGGATTTGTCTCTCAATTCTATTTCCTCCTGATGGGCTTTCTCAGACTTTTCATGGTAGCTCCTAGACAATTTCAGACTCACACCATCATAAGACTAATTCAGTATAAGAGGACATTCTCTTCCCAAAAAGTTAAATAAAAATTCAAAATTAAATCTCTTTAACTTTTATGGTCTTGATTTGGGTCTATGCTCAACCTTCAACCAATTACTGTTGCTTAGGGTGATTAAATAAGCTAATTGGATTCTGTAGCCTGAGGCTTAAGTCATCTTCAAAAAGACATTCATGACCAAAAATGGAGGAGAGTTACATATCCCAGAGCCAAATCAGATACCATTGCCACAAAAAGCATAAGGGGACACAGGGTAGTGAAACAAAATATAACTATCTCTTTTAGGTGAACCTGATTTCTGAGATTAACAACAGGCAGGCTGTGGTGGACATTTGAGAAAATTGGCAGAGGTCAAGATAATGGGCTTTCAGTAACAACTGGCTTGATACCAGAAAATAGACCACACAAGGCAAAAGCAACATAAGATATTTCCAAGAAAATCGATTATTGGTGAAGAGTTTCTAGAAGGTTCATCAGATGTCTTGCTGTAAAATAATCTGAATTTATTTTTTTTCTGGTTATGTATAATGTGTATTGCATGATGCAGGTTCAGTCAGTCAGTCTTGTTCTGTTATACAAGTACTCCTCCAGGTATCAGTAGAAATTTAGAAACTCTGGCACCTGGAATGGACACAAGCAGGACAGCAACCCTCTTTATTTCCTATTGCATCAGCCAGATCATTTTCTGCCTGGGAATGCTAAACAGCAAGTGTGAACACACACACACACACACACACACACACACACGCAATCTTTGGGGCCTGCCTTGGTAAGATTGAACAAAAAGAATAGCTTCCGCTAGAGGGTGCTAAGCCTCAAAATAAAAATGCAAACAAAGTGCTTAACGATTTTCCTATACTTTCCAATATCCATTGAGCGACTAGTCACTATTAACCTGGACCCTCCCAAAGAAGCAGAGCCTGAGGCAAAGCTTATGCATTACTACTTCAGTATAGAATGCAATCCCAGGGAGCAAGAATGAGGGGAAGGGGAAAGGGAAAGGAGGCAGGAAAAAATGAGAGACAATCCAAGAAGTAATATTGTTGAGCAAGTCACCTTGCTATTAAACACAACTGACTCCTAGATACTATAGCGTGTGTGTGTGTGTGTGTGTGTGTGTGTGTGTGCTCAGTCACTCAGTCCTGTCCGATTCTTTGCAACTCTACGAACTGTCGCCCACCAGGCTCCTCTGTCTATGGGATTATCCTGACAAGAATACTGGAGCAAGTTGCCATTTCCTCCTCCAGGGGATCTGTATTGAATAAGGAATTCTATTTGTTTTTAAGAATGAGAACTTTTTAATTGCTTTTCTCAAGTTATTTTGAAATATTTATAGCTTTTCCTGTGGCATCAGAAACAGATGGACTAGAAAGAAAAGACATTTAAGTTGCCTTTGAACAACGATTGTATAACACTACAAGTTTATTTTCTGTTTGTCTACTTAGTAAACCAAGCAAATGTTTTCTAGAGGGCTTTGTCTAACTGCCATAATAATTAGCATCCATTTGTCCCACCCGCAAAATAGATGCTTTAGATCCTCACTAGTTGTTCTTAATATGCTCATAAAATGTGTCATTTTTACATTGACTTATTTGGAAATAATTTCAAGCTTACAAAAAATTGAAAAAATAAAAATAGTACAAATGAATACTCATATACCATATGATTTAGCCAATCTATCCATTTTTTAATATTTTACTCTGTTACATATGGTTGTCCATCATAGCCCTTTACCCCTAAATACTTCAATGTGTTATTTCCTTAAAATAGGGATAGTGACTCAAATAATCAATTATATAATAATCAATTATATAAATCTACTATCCATATTCCATTGTTATCAGTTGACCTACTAATGTTCTCCAATACAAGACCCAGTGTATTTATTTTTTTAAAGCTTTTTATTTTGAATTGGGGTATAGCCAATTAACAACAATGTTGTGATAGTTTCCAGTGAACAGCAAGGGAACTCAGCCATACATATACATGTATCCATTCTCTCCCAGACTCCCCTCCCATCCAGGCTGCCACATAACACTGAGCAGAGTTCCATGTGCTATACGGTAGGTCTTTGTTGGTTCTCCATTTTAAATATAGCAGTATATACATGTCCATCCCAAACTCCCTAACTATACCTTCCCCCTGGCAGCCGTAAATTCATTCTCTAAGTCTGTTCATCTCTTTCTGTTTTGTTAAGTTCATTTGTATTATTTCATTTTAGGTTCCACATATAAGGGATGTCATACGATCCTTCTCCTTCCCTGTCAGGTCAGTACTGTATTTAGCTGTCGTAGTCCTTCAGCCTCCTTTTATCTGGAATGGTTCTACAGTCTGTCTGTATTTTTTAAGACTAACATTTTTGAAGAATACAGCCCTTTTTTCAAAACATAAACTTTCTCATTTTGTGATTGTCTGATATTTCCATATGATTAAATTCTTTCACAGCCAGCAAATATATGGGTGATGTTATGTCCTTCTCGAGGTATCACATTTGGAGCTCCATGACTTCTGTCTGTCCCTCGTTGGAGACACTAGCTTTGATCACCTGGTCAAAGGATTGCCTGACTTCTCCACTATTTATTGTTTTTCATTCCTCTTTGCAACTAATAAGCAGTCTGTGACAAGACACTGAAAGACCATACAAATACTCTGTTCCAAAGCAAAACTTCTCTTCACATTTAGCATATATGGAAGATCCTCGGCTAATCCAATCTTCACTAGGATGGTTGCAAAATTTGTGATTTTTTTTCATTCCAGAACAGTTGGTCTTTGTCATTCTTCTGTATGCAAGAGCCCTTCCTTCTTCCCCATTTGTCTATCATTGGTACGGACACATGAATTACTGTCTTTTCAATGGTTTAGATTTCATTTTTTAACTTAATTATTTTGCTGCTTAGACACTCTCAGATTTGGCAAGTGGGAGCCCTTCAAAGCTAGCTCCCATGTCCTTGTGACATCTTTTTTCCCCAACATGTCTTACTATCTGATATAAAAAGATATTCCAGGTCCTCTTGTACCTATCCTGCTCCAGTTCTAGAAATCAACCATTTTTCTAAAGAACCTTACTTTCTTTTAGCAGGAAATGGCAGTAGAGATCAAGATATGGGGAATAATGTATGCTCAGTCCTACTATGGGTAGAGGGATCTCTGTTTCTTGGCTCTTTCAACCAGAGATAGAAAATCTATGCATATACATGCATGCAAATGTTCATATAGACAAAAACATTTAAAAATAAAAATACACAGGCATGCACACATACATGTTTTTAAATTTTATTTAGCTGTGCTGGGTCTTCGATGCACACAGGATCTTCAGTCTTTGTCACGGCATGCCGGATTTTTAGTTGCAGCATGCAAACTTTTAGCTGCAGCATGTAGGATCTAGTTCCCTGACCAGAGATCAAACCCGAGTCCCCTCCATTAGAAGCTTGTAGTTTTAGCCTCTGGACCACTAGAGAAGTCGCCACCTATTTTTTTAAGATATCAGGTGTTCCCACTGATGCTTACAATTCCAATTCCTGCCTGGAATTTTTCTTTCTCTTCAGTATTTCATATTTGTATGGCCATTTGCCACAGAAAGAATTCTGGTTTCCAACAAGATACTATGTATCCATTTGCTCAATCCTGTGACACATCTAAAATAGTTTCAGAATTTTGCCAGTACTACTACAATAAACAAAACTACTAAAAAGAGTTAATTTTTTTTTTTCCAATCTCACTTCCCCTACTCCACTCTCCCAACACACGCAACTCTACATGCTCTATTCTGGCCATGACTAATGGTATATAGTAAAATATCGTGTTCATTAATTGCTTCTTCCTTTCTCCTCCTTCTCATTCTCCTCTTGCTTTCCTTTACCTTCCTTTTTCTTACCTTCCCTCTTAAAGATTAGAATAGTCACTTAAAATTAGATTATTTTTTCAACTGCTTTTAGGCTTAGCCCTCCTCCTCCTTAATAATTAATTTATTTTTCAAACTTTGAGTATTAAAATGCTTTCAGAAGTCAAACAATACAAAAAGGTATATTCAGAGAAGGGTCACTCACTCCTATAGTTCTTTTAACCCACTGGTCCCTACCCCCACAACCCCATGTAGGTAACTAATCTGTGGTTTTCTGACTCATTCTATTTCTTATTGAAACAGCAAATGAGTATATGTTTTCCTTTCCATCTTACATGAAAAATAGCATACTAGAAATGCTTTATTGCACTTTGTTTAACATCTTTTAGAAATCACTACAAATCTGTTCTTAGAGGCCATCCTTATTCTTTGTTATAGCTATATAGTACTCCATTGCCTGTAGGCAATAGTTTATTCAACTGACTCCAAATCGTGGGCATACAGGTAGTTTCCAATATTTTGCAATTATAGATAGTGCTGCAATGAATAACCTTGTGCATATATGCATGTTGAGGGATAATACTTAGAAGTAGAATTGCTGGATCAAAGGTTAATGAATATGTAGTTTTGTTAAATGTTGCCAGATTCTTTCCCTTATGACTGACATAATTTCTCATTCCCACAAGCAATGTGTGAGCATATCTTTCCTCATAGCCTTATTGAGAGCAAACTTCAAAGCTTTGGCATTTTGGTCAATACAGTGGGTGAGAAACAGCGTCACATTAGAGTTTTTATTTGCATTTCTCTAGTCATGACTGAAATTGAACACAATTTTATATCATCTATGTGTGAATTATCTTTGCATATCTTTTCCCTATTTTTTTCTGTTGATATTTAGGGTTTTCCCCTTAATTTTAAAATGTTCTGTATAAAACAGAGATTTAGCCCTTTATCTCTGACATATTTTTAAAACACCTTATCTCAGCTTGTCATTTTTTTTTCTAATTTTGCTTGTAATAAATTTTTGTCATGCAAAAGTTTTCTTTCTTTTTTGGTTAAATTGATCAGCATTTTCTTTTATCATACCGAACTTTCAGTCACAGAAATTTTTTCTCTTTACTCAAGTAAAGTTCATCCATAATTATTCTTTATTACATATTTTAGTTTTGGTTTTATGTTTAAAGCCCTGATTGATTTGGGATTTATTCTTGTGTGTGTTTGTTGTGAGGAATGGTTCAATCTTTTTTTTTCAAAGTTATCTAATTGCCCCAATTATGGCTATTTATATTTAAGACCAGTATTTTGAGATACTACCTTTATCACACCATACAGTAGATATTTTTAAATAGTTGGATATATTTCTGGACTTTCTATTCTTTCCCATCATCTGTCTATTCATAGGCCAGTTCTATACTGTTTTAATTACAGAGACTTTCTTATATTTTTAATATCTGATAGGGCTAGGCTCTATTCAGAAGTTTCCCTTTTCACTCTTTTCCTATTTTTCCATATGAATGTTAGGATCAATTTGTCCAGTTCCATAAGAAGCTCGTTAGGATTTTTATTGGGGTTCCATCAATAATGTTGAAGAATCCTTACCAACAACAAAAAGCATTTTCCTATTTGTTATGAATTGAATTGTTTTCCACACACACACATTCATATGTTTAAGCCCTAACCCCACCACCCAGGCAACTGTATTTGGATATAGCACCTTTAAAGATACAATTAAGGTTGAATGAGATAATAAGAGCAGAACCCTGATTCAATAGGAACGGTGTCCTTAAAGGAAGAGGGAGAAACACCACAAGTACTCAAGCACAGAGGAAGGCCAGGTGAGGACACCACAAGATGAGCATCTGCAAAATAAGGAGAGAAGCCTCAGAGAAATCCGCCTTTACTGGCACCTTAGTCTTGAACTCTCAGCCTCCAGAACAGTGAGGAAAAGTAACTTCTGTGTTCAAGCGACCTAATCTATGGTATTTTGTTATGGCAGCCATAACATATTAAGTCACCTTTCTTTTGAATCTTCTTTATGTGTCTTTGAGGGTTTCCCAGGTGGCTCAGAGGGTAAAGAATCTGCCTGCAATGCAAGAGACACATGAGACGCAAGTTCACTCCTTGGGTTGAGAAGATCTCCTGGAGAAGGGCAGGGCAACCCACTCCAGTATTCTTGCCTGGAGAATCCCATGGACAGAAGAGCCTGTCGGGCGACAGTCCACAGGGTTGCAAAGAGTCATACACGATTGAAGCGACTGAACACATATGTGTCTTTGAACAGTGTTTTCTATCCTTCACCACATAGGTTTTGAAAAATCCCTGTTAAGTATATTCCCATATATTTATATTTTTCAGAAATAACTCATTATTTAAAGGGAAATTCATATCCTGTTCCACGTTTAACAAAGAATGCTTCCTTCACATTTTATCTTAAATCCTTATAAAAAGTTATTTTCTTCTGCATTTTCACATTCCTTTTTTCTAATGCTTCTTTTCTTCCTACAAATATATTCAGATCTCTTCCATCATGAAAATGCAAAAACCAAGCAAAGTCAAAATCTTCAGTATAACATTTATAAAATTCTGTTGTATAGAACACACCAGTTGCTTTAAAAGGTGATAGTTGGAGCTTCCCTGGTGGCTCAGTGGGAAAGAACCCACCCCAATGCAGGAGACACGGGTCTGATCCCTGATCCAAGAAGATTCAACATACTGTGGAGCCCCTAAGCCTGTGCGAGCCACAGCTTTTGAGTCTGTGCTCTAGGACCCATGCTCCATAAGAAGAGACGCCACCACAATGAGAAGCCCGTGCACTGCAACTAGAGAGTAGCCCCCGCTCTCCACAACGAGAGAAAAGCCTGTGCACCCACAGCCAAAAAAAAAAAAAAACCTATAAAACCTCCTAAAAAAAAAAGGTGATAGCTTTTCAGAATTATTTCCACAGGACAGTAATATCTGCAAACTGAAAGTTCAGAGTAGACAAATAATGGACACCTAATCAAATATTGTCCAGCACAATTGACCATAGAACCATTTTTCTTCAGAACACTTGTCAACATCACATGTAATAAATACTCCTTGGAATATTTCTTGACTCATCATCCATTTGAATCAACTCTTTTTAAGACTACCAGTGATTTCTTATTAGTAAATGTAATGGGCTTTCTTCATGTCTTATTCTCTTTCTCTTGTTCCCAGTATTACATATTGTTAACTAAACCTTTGGTTTTAAAACTCTGCTTGCTTGAATTTGGTGACAATGTATGCTCCTGGCTCTCTTTCTACCTCACTGACCTCATCTTCTCTCTATCTTTTGCTGGATTAATGTATTCATCTGCACTTCAAATTATGGGTGTTTCCCAAATTTAGTAGTTCTTCTTTTTGTCTTTTGTCTATGCCAGTGGTGAGAATTTTTTAAAAAATTACGGATGCTGAGGCCACACTCAAGACCTACTCAGTCAGAATTTTTGTAATCTTTTCTCTCCTCTTTTTGACCCAAATCTTAAAGGACAAGAATCAGTCAAATCCCAGGAAATTAGTATATCATGGTTCTTGAGAGAGATGATTTCAAGGGGTTGAAGACTGACTTTCCTTATTGATGGTCAGTTACAGTCAGTGGCCATGTCAAAGGGTAGTTTAGGATGAGTGCCCTTCATTTCCTCTGTGATCTCTATCACCACTTCCACCACACCTAAATTTTTTTAAATAATAATTTTATATGGCAACTGATATTTTTGTTAATTTTATATAGTGTCAATAAAGGCATATTTTTTATTACTCTTAGCGAACAGGGTATCCCATATTCTAGCCCTCTCCTTTCCTAGACATGCATCTATATCAGCACCCCTCTTCATATGACAAATTACCAAAGTCCCTCTCCTTTTGGACTGTGCCCTTTTATAACCCATCCCATATGCAGCTTCCAAAAAAAAAGTTCCTGAGGTGTAGTGTCAGACATGCCATGCTCCTGTTAACCAAGACTTTCCATCACTTCCAGTTGCGCAAGAAGAAGAAACAAATTCCTCTTCCAAGCCTTTTGCAGTAGAGTCCCAAACTAGCTCATATTTCCTCGCTCCCCAAATTACAGTCTATATCTGATTCTGGCCAAAAGGGATTATTTGCTGTTTCCCAAACTGTTCCCATACTTTTTTTCATGCATTTCACATTTCTTGGATGCCTTTATTATCAGGCCACTTGCCTTTTGAAGCCCTACAGTCCTTTAAGGTTCATCTCCATTACCAGTTCTCCCATGATGGCTTTTATTTTTCCAATTTATTCTGATTTTAATTATGGTCAAAAAAAATTTTTTATATATATTTATTTTTGGATAGAAAACATTTATTTTCTATCCAATATTTGGAAGAAACTGTGACAGAGACTAAAATAACCTGTATCTACTAATATATTGTGAGGCCTTTATGATTTGACCTTGGGGTACCGGACTCATTGGTGAATCCTAATTTCATTACCAGATAGCTGTGTAACCTTGGACAAGTAATATCTCCAGCCTTAAGCTTATCATAAATAAAATAGACATTATAAAGTATCTTCATTGGAGAATTGCTGTGAAAAACAGAAATGATCTTGCACATATTCTCTAGTAAGTAGCGCATTATTCAGTGTTGCTGAATGTGCTTAATAAATGTCTCAAATGAGTTGGGATCCAAGAGAGAGAAAATTCTAACCCCAACTCTGTCAAAACCTTGGATATATCACTTGCTCTCTCTGGGCCTCCCTATCTCCCATCACGCCTATCGCTAAGTGGTGAAACCCGTGCCCTCTGACTGAGTCAACCTGAGTCCCTAGGCGGCAGTGTCTTGGGTTTAGGCCCATACTCTGTGTGGCCACTAGCTGGCAGGATTGCCACATGGCTGCCTGGCCACTACCTATCTCCACCTCCAGGAAGGCCCTGCCTTAGGGACTCTGGACCAAAACAAACACAACAGTCCAACCTAGACTTCAGCATGGAGTTTTACGGGGCTTTTATAGAGAAGAGGACGCGTGTCTCCAGCACTCTAGTACAAGCCCAGTGGAGGGAGTAGGACTCCCAGGGCAGCACACTGATCACGTGGCAGATGGCCCTGTAAAGTGCTGCAGGTTACCCAGGCCAACACCAGGGTGCCCTTTGGAGAATCAGATGCTGCCTGTCCTGGAAACCACATCCCATGCCTCACAAAATACTTGTGAAAATTTGGGACTTGGACTTGTAATGTCCAAATGTGTGAGCAACTCACTTTGATTTCTTCACTCCTCAGTTTCCTTTGATGTAAAATGAGAATAAGCCAGGTCTCTGAACACCTTGTTCTGCTTCTCAGTGCCACAGGCACTGCAGAATCCTGGAAAGAATAGGGGCTTTATGAACACACAGAATTGCTTTAATTACTGTTCTGTCCTTTTACATGAACCTGAGAAACTTTTCTAAGTTTCCTCATCTACAAAGTGAAGGTATGCTGCTGCTGCTGCTGCTAAGTCGCTTCAGTCGTGTCAGAGTCTTTGCAACCCCATGGACCACAGCCTACCAGGCTCCTCCATCCATGGGATTCTTCAGGCAAGAGTACTGGAGTGGGTTGCCATTGCCTTCTCCAAGTGAAGGTATAAAACCTATTTATTTCACAATTTTTTTTTGATGAATGAAATGAAAGAAAGGAAGTGAAAGTAGCACATAGAGTTGCTCAGTAATGTTAATTCCCTTCCCTGATTATAAAAATACAAAACAGCATGTTTCTGTAGTCATTAAAAATTTGTATACATGCATTAAAAAAAATGTAACAAACTCTAAAGATTTATCTCTAGTGATAAAAATTCAAGTGACTAGTCTTTTCTTCTTTACTCCCCTCTGTAGTTTTTCTAAATTTTCTAAAATGAACCTTTGCCTCTGTTTTTCTGTTTTTATTGTGGTAAAATATGCAAAACCTAAAATCGACCATTGGAGCCATTTTTAAGTAAACAGTTCTGAGGAAGATTCACAATGTTGTGTAACCACCACCCATTGCCATCCACATCCCTCTTACCATCCCAAACTGAAACTCTGTGCCCATTAAGTCATAACCTCCATTTCTCCTTCCCCCGACCCCTAGTAACCACCATTCTACTTTCTCTCTGTATGAATTTGACTGTTCTAAACACTTCACTTCATGTAAGTGGACTCTTACAATATTTGTCCTTTCGTATCTGGCTTATTTCTTACTTTGCTTAGCATAATGTTGTCAATGCCCATCTATGTTGTAGCACAAATAAGAATTTCCTTTCTTTTTAAGACTGAGAAATATTCTATTGTGTTTGTGTATTTACGTATTTTTATTAATTTATCCATCAATAGATATTAGGATTGTTTTTATCTTTTTGACTCTTCTGAGTACTATGAACAACAGTTTACAATCTGTTTGAGTCCCTGCTTCAATTCTTTTGGGTATATATCCAGAAGTGGAATTGCTAGGTCACATTGTAATTCTACATTTAATATTTTAAGAAACTGCTATGCCGTCTTCTATATCAGCTGCAGCATTTTACATTCTCAGATTATATATATATGCCATCTGATGGATGTGAAGAGGTAGCTCATTGTGGTCGTAGCATTTGTTCCAGTGTGCTGATTTGCATCAGAGAAGGCAATGGCACCCCACTCCAGTACTCTTGCCTGGAAAATCCCATGAACGGAGGAGCCTGGTAGGCTGCAGTCCATGGGGTCGCAAAGAGTCAGATATGACTGAGCAACTTCACTTTCACTTTTCACTTTCATGCATTGGAGAAGGAAATGGCAACCCACTTTAGTGTTCTTGCCTGAAGAATCCCAGGGATGGGGGAGCCTGGCAGGCTGCCGTCTATGGGGTCGCACAGAGTTGGACATGACTCAAGTGACTTAGCAGCAGCAGCAGCTGCTTATTTGCATTTCCCTAGTGATTAGTGATGTTGATCATCTTTTCATATTGTTTAGTAGCTAAGAAAAAATCCTTTCTTCTAAACAAATGAATATATTATGTAGCAGAATACAATATTTGTACAAACTTTCAAGTTAAAATATGAGACTTCGAAGGAATTTCCCATGTGTTGAGCGGCTTAGATCTATGGCCCTAGATGTCCCCAGGAGTCCTCATTCATTCTTCTCCACCATGAGGATGGGTCGGGAAACAGTTTGAGGAACCAGCTGGTCCCTGAGTTCACAAGAGGAGAAAAGAGTGTAAGAGGCCAAAAAGGCTAAATCTAATAAAAGAAAGTTTCCAAAGGAAAGTCAGCCCCAAATTAAAATGAAATCCATTTGGTAAACATTTAAGGTACCTGAAAGCTATTCTGCAAGTGACAGTGATCAAGTTACTTCTCATGAAGTGAGTAAAACAGACATTGAGCACCTGTTTGCAGTGTAACACGTACTATTGATATAAATGTACAGTACCACAGGAGGGTGCAATGGGAGGACAGAAAGCACAGAGCCAGACACTAAATGGACATGTCAGGAGCTCCAGAGGGAGGTGGACCAGGAGCTGAAAGGAACACATGGACCAGTTATCCCCAAACATCTGTCTGTAGGCAGAATAGTAGCTGATCATCAGTAAGAAGGGAAAAAATAAGGATATTCTCATGAGTTTTTCATAAAGCTAAATTGACCCCATGTGGAAACTATCACTAGGGATTAAATGTCCTTTCTTTTATAAAATAAAAATTACTCTTAACAAGCCAAAATTAAAGGAACAAATCCACATCATTTCTTAAATCTTGTTATGACCTCTAACTGGTCCATGACATTTTGGTACTCTCAGCACTCCAGGAATTCCTGACTAGGAGCAAGTAGAGGGTGTCTGTCATAGAGAAGGGTGAGCCAGTCAGGATGCATGGAAACCTACTGAAGACTTGGCCCAGGATGAGTATCATGGACTCCAAGCTCTTTCTGAGAAGCCACTTGTAGGTCCTGACACATGCAGCCCCCTCCCTCACCCCTATCATTCTGAGCCAGGGATTCGGATTTAAAGGGATTTAAAGAGACAGGAATCTGCTGATGTGTTTTGGATTTGTCTGTCCCACTCAGTAGAGAGGAGTTGGTACACTTTTTCTGTAAAGGACCAGACAGTGAATATGTTAGGCTTTGTGAGGCATCTGATCTTTGCCATGACTACTCAAAAGCAGCCACAGACAATACAAACTGCCAAGACTGTGTTTCACTGAACCCTTATTCACAAAATGTAGGCAGAAGGTCAAAGTTGGCCCGTGGGCCATCGTTTACCTAAGACTACTCTAAAGAGCAGAGAGGAGAGCCTCATAAATCCCAGATCAGACTTAGCAGTAAAAACAGATCCATTAGTTGACATAAAACTTGTGGCACAGAGAGACCCCTGGTGTTAAGTTCAGCTTAAACAGATGTCTGCTGAGCACCAGTATCATTGCTAGAATTTTACATCTAGTTGGCATGCCAAGCAATATACTAAGTACATCATATGGATTATTTTACTTAATTTGCACAACCACACTATGAACAGCTATTACTACCAATTCCACTTTACAGCTGAAGGAATTAAAGATAGAGAGGTTATGTAAGTTGTTTAGGCCCACAGAGCCGGTAGGCGGTGGAGCTGTGGTTCATAAAGCAGGACATGTGGACTTCTGCTTCCAGCCATGGTGGACTAACAGGGACTAGATTCACATTTCCACCTGAAACAGCTAGTAAGTTGAACAAACTCTGTGAAAAAATTGTTTTCAGACATTCAGGAAGAGGCAGAGTGGGACAGTGATTCCTACAAAAAAAGAGGTGAGCCCTGCCTAAGATTCCCCAACTCACTGTCTGCATAAAGTTTCCAGGCTAACACCAAAGGGAACAGGACCCATACAGAACCCAGCTATTTGAGGTCACAATGTCTAGAGTCCGGGCGGCCAAAGCAGCTAAAATTTCTGGGGCAGAGTGCTGGAGAAGAAAGAGTCACACAGAAGAGAGCTCCAGAGACATGCAGGTTTCCCTTACATCTTTACCTGCGAACTCATCACCATCTGTGTGCAAGAAACTACCAATGCAAGAGGAGAACCATCAGAAAGGAGCATTCCCAGAACTCACCCAGGGTTGGGAATATTTAATATTCATGTAGCCGGAGTAAAAAGATCTCCTGATAAGCACCTACTGGGACTAAACCAGGTCTACACTAAAGGATGCTCTGGACCTGCCTACCACAAATTCAAAGCAAGTCAAAAGAATCAATTTGTTTCCAATTATCTCGACTGCATACCTCAAATGTTTATTGCTCAGTTGTGTCCAACTCTTTGTGACCCCATGGATTGTAGCCCACCAGCCTCCTCTGGCCATGGGATTCTCCAGCCAAGAATACTGGAGTGGACAGCCATTCTCAGGGTATCTTCCTGCTCCAGGAATCAAACCCAGGTCTCCTGAATTGCAGGCAGATTCTTTACCGTCTGAGCCACCAAGGAAGCCCTCAAAAGAAGGCCTAAATATATTTAAAGGGTTAGAGAAAAAAATCTGTGCCCAACCACATAAAGTTTACAGTGTCTCCTACCCAACAAAAAAGTAACAGGCATTCAAAGAAGCAGGAAAATATGCCCTAAAACCTGGGGAGGCAGCAGGGAGAATCAGTCAATACAAATAGATACAGAAATGCCACAGATGATACAACTAACAGACAAGGATGTTAAAACGGCTTCTATAAATATGCTCCATATGTTCAAGAAAGCATAGAAGAGCATAAGCATGATGAGAAATGAATAAAAAAGATCCATATTAAGCTTCTAGAGATGGAAAACAAACAACAGTAATGTCTGAGATGAAAGGTCATACAACTAGCAAGTGGCAAATCTGAGATTCCAACCCTGGACTGACTCCAGGTTTGGTTCACTGCACTTCTGTATCAGTTTTGTAGCAGAGACAACTGAGAGAGAAGGATAATCAGCACCATTTTATTAATGAAGCCAGTTGGTTCATACCTGTAAGTAGAATTTTAAAAATTTCCCTGAGTGAATTTAAACTGTCTTGTTTTTACACTCATTACTCGAGGTTATCTCTTGACTTCCTACTTTTGTATTCCAGTCCCCTATGATGAAAAGGACTTCTTTTTTTTTTTTTTGGTGTTAGTTCTAGAAGGTCTTGTAGGTCTTCATAGAACCATTCAACATGAGTTTCTTTGGCAGTAGTGGTTGGTACATAGACTTGGATTACTGTGATATTGAATGGTTTGCCTTGGAAATGAAAGAAATCATTCTGTCGTTTTCGAGATTGCACCCAAGTACTGCATTTTGGACCGTTTTATTGACTATAAGGGCTACTCCATTTCTTTTAAGGGATTCTTGCACACGGTATTAGATATAATGGTCATATGAATTAAATTTGCCCACTCTGGTCCATTTTAGTTCACTGATTCCTAAAATGTCGATGTTCACTCTTGCCATCTGCTGTTTGACCACTTCCAGTTTACCTTGATTCATGGACCTAACATTCCAGGTTCCTATGCAATATTCTTCTTTACAGCATCAGACTTTACTTCCATCACCAGTCAAATCTACAACTCAGAGTTGTTTTCATTTTGGCTCTGTCTCTTCATTCTTTCTGGAGTTATTTCTCCACTCTTCTCCAGTAGCATATTGGACACCTACTAATCTGGGGAGTTCATCTTTCAGTGTCCTATCTTTTTGCCTTTTCATACTGTTCATGGAGTTCTCAAGGCAAGAGGACTGAAGTGATTTGCCATTCCCTTCTCCAGTGGACCACATTTTGTCAGAACTCTCCACCATGACCTGTCCATCTTGGGTAGCCCTACACAGCCTGGCTCATAGTTTCATTGAGTTAGACAAGCAGGGCAAAAAAGTTTTGTCAAGAGAACACATTGGTCAGCAAAGGGCCTCTTCCAACAACACAAGAGACAACTCTACACATCGATCACCAGATTGTCAATACTGAAATCAGACTGATTGTATTCTTTGCAGTCAAAGATGGAGAAGCTCTATACAGTAAGCAAAACCAAGACTGGGAGCTGACTGTGGCTCAGATCATGAACTTCTTATTGCAAAATTCAAACTTAAACTGAAGAAAGTAGGAAAAACCACTAGACCATTCAGTTCAGTTCAGTTCAGTTCAGTTGCTCAGTCGTGTCTGATTCTTTGCGACCTCATGAATTGCAGCACACCAGGCCTCCCTGTCCATCACCAACTCCCAGAGTTCACTCAAGCTCACATCCATTGAGTCGGTGATGCCATCCAGCCATCTCATCCTCTGTTGTCCCCTTCTCCTCCTGCCCCCAATCCCTCCCAGCATCAGAGTCTTTTTCAATGAGTCAGCTCTTTGCATGAGGTGGCCAAAGTACTGGAGTTTCAGCTTTAGCATCATTCCTTCTAAAGAACACTCAGGACTGATCTCCTTTAGAATGGACTGGTTGGATCTCCTTGCAGTCCAAGGGACTCTCAGGAGTCTTCTCCAATACCACAGTTCAAAAACATCAATTCTTCGGCACTCAGCTTTCTTCACAGTCCAGCTTTCTTCACTCTCACATGGCTCAGAACATGAACTCCTTATTGCCAAATTCAGACTGAAATTGAAGTAGGGAAAACCACTAGACCATTAAGGTATGACCTAAATCAAATCCCTATGATTATACAGTGGAAGTGAGGAATAGATTTAAGGGCCTAGATCTGATAGATAGAGTGCCTGATGAACTATGGACTGAGGTTCGTGACATTGTACAGGAGACAGGGATCAAGACCATCCCCATGGAAAAGAAATGCAAAAAAAGCAAAATGGCTGTGTGGGGAGGCCTTACAAATAGCTGTGAAAAGAAGAGAAGTGAAAAGCAAAGGAGAAAAGGAAAGATATAAGCATCTGAATGCAGAGACCATTCAGGTACGACCTAAATCAAATTCCTTGAGATTATACAGTGGAAGTGACAAACAGATTCAAGGGATTCGATCTGATAGAGTTCCTGAAGAACTATGGACAGAGGTTCCTGATATTATCCAGAAGGCACTGATCAAAAGCATCCCCAAGAAGAAGAAATGCAAAAAGGCAAAATGGCTGTCTGAGGAAGCCTTAAAAATAGCTGAGAAAAGAAGAGAAACTAAGGGCAAAGGAGAAAAGGAAAGATATACCCATTTGAATGCAGAGTTCCAAAGAATAGCAAGAAGAGACAAGAAAGCCTTCCTCAGTGATCAATGCAAAGAAATAGAGGAAAACAACAGAATGGGAAAGATTAGAGATCTCTTCAAGAAAATTAGAGATACCAAGGGAACATTTCATGCAAAGATGGGCACAGTAAAGGACAGAAATGGTATGGACCTAACAGAAGCAGAAGATATTAAGAAGAGGTGGAAAGAATACACAGAAGAACTATACAAAAAAAGATCTTTATGACCCAGATAACCACAATGATGTGATCACTCACCTAGAGCCAGACATCTTGGAGTGTGAAGTCAAGTGGGCCTTAGGAAGCATCACTACAAACAAAGTGGAGGTGATAGAATTCCAGTTGAGCTATTTTAAATCCTGAAAGATGATGCTGTGAAAGTGCTGCACTCAATATAAAAGCAAATTTAGAAAACTCAGCAGTGGCCTCAGGACTGGAAAAGTTCAGTTCTCATTCTAATCCCAAAGAAAGGCAATGCCAAAGAGTGTTCAAACTACCACACGATTGCACTCCTTTCACACGCTAGCAAAGTAATGCTCAAAATTCTCCAAGCTAGGCTTCAACAATACGTAAACCAAGAACTTCCATATATTCAAGCTGGATTTAGAAAAGGCAGAGGAACCAGAGATCAGTAAAGTATAGTTGAATTACAATGTTGTGTTAATTACTGCTTACAGCAAAGAGACTCAATTATACATACAGCAGCATGAGCTTCCCAGGTAGCCCTATGGTAAAGAATTCCCCTGTCAATGCAGGAGACACAAGAGATGCAGTTTCAGTCTCTGGGTCTGGAATATCCCCTGGAGGAAGGCATGGCAACCCACTCCAGTATTCTTACCTGGTAAATTTCATAGACGGAAAAGCCTGGTAGGCTACATTTCATGGGGTCACGAAGAGTCTGACACGACTGAGTGACTGAGCAGATATATGTGTGTATATATATATATGAAAACCCACTTTGAACTGTAGTTTGCTACCTGCAACAGAATACAACCTAATGAATCAAAACTGGTTTATCATGAGCACTTTCCTACATGAGATATAATGTTCTAATCAGTCAGCATATATGTTTGGTCCACCTGAAAGATGATTTTCAAGAAAAATTAATGAATCAACATTTAATTTTATATTTAGGTCACATATCATTTTGTTTAGCATGATTCATTTACTTGGCATGTGGGATGTGTCTTCCAGCCTTGTTGAGTGGGTCATTTCTAGCAATACCAACATTTTCACATTTCTGGACCTACAAATCTAAGAGCCAGACCATGAAATGTGGCCACCATGCTCCATGTTTTATCTTGCATGACCTAGACTCTGTGTCTGCTCTGTTCATCTCATCTCTCCTTAATGACTCCCATTACAGTGCTCTTCCCACCATGCCGCATGTTCATTAGGTGGTTAATTACATCATGAGCTTCAAGTAATAAAACAGCATTTCTTACTTTTTGTTAATTCAGATAGGCCTTCCCTCCAATTAGTGTAAATTGTTAAGGTTTTATTATATACATACATATGTGTTTGTGTTTGTAAAGTTTCATTGATGAATAATGACTGTGCAGCCACCCACAGACCAGATGGAAATGATTGGAGATCATTAAATAAAACATTGTTAGGTCATTTCCAGCATGTAATCAGCAACAATGGCTGTGGTTAGACTTGTTATATAAACAGATGGAGGAAAGGATGACTCACAGAGGATAAGAATTACTGAGGCCTTTGGTAGCCCAAACACAGACCTTCCAAGAAATAAGCTTGGGGACTGCTGAGAATGGCTTGGATGGTGCCCTCGGTTGAAGGGATGATGAACAGCACAGAATCTTTGTTCTCTGTATATAGTTTAAAGTTATAAAAACAGACTTTCCATCCATCTTCCTTCCTAACTTTCATTCCTTCCTTTATTTTCTTCTTTCCTAAAAGCACTTATGAATGTCAAATATGTGCCACCCAAGGGGCTGGGTATTTAAAAAGATGTAATTCTAATAACTTGCCCCTACTATTTCCTGGTTTTGTGGCTTTGGTCAAGTTGATTAACTTCCAGAAGCTCAATTTCAACTTCCAAAAGCTCAATTTCAGCATTTGAAACTGAAGATAAAATTTCCTCTCATGTCTCTATAGATTTGGTTTGAAAATCCAATGACATTTAGTGAGGTAAAAGGAAAGAAACTCCTATAGGGATCTTTACTGCTATTCCATGCCTAGCACTACCACAATCCCTAACAGATAATGTCATCTTTGTGCTTTGCTTCTAAGCATATTTTCACTAAGTTATGTAGTACTTTAAAGTAGAAAGCATATAACATTATTATCAGAACAATCAGTCTTAAGTCCCAGCTTCACCATTTAATAACTGTGTGACATTAGGCAAATTCCTTCAAATCTTCAAGAAGCTGTTGTAAGACGAATATAGTAAAGTTGCAGGTTATAAAATCAACACACAGAAATCCCTTGCATTCCTATATACTAATAATGAGAAAGTAGAAAAAGAAATTAAGGAAACAATTCCATTCACCATTGCAACGAAAAGAATAAAATACTTAGGAATATATCTACCTAAAGAAACTAAAGATCTATATATGGAAAACTATAAAACACTGATGAAAGAAATCAAAGAGGACACTAATAGATGGAGAAATATACCGTGTTCATGGATTGGAAGAATCAATATAGTGAAAATGAGTATACTACCCAAAGCAATCTACAGATTCAATGCAATCCCTATCAAGCTACCAGCAGTATTTTTCACAGAACTAGAACAAATAATTTCAAGATTTGTATGGAAATACAAAAAACCTCGAATAGCCAAAGCAATCTTGAGAAAGAAGAATGGAACTGGAGGAATCAACCTGCCTGACTTCAGGCTCTACTACAAAGCCACAGTCATCAAGACAGTATGGTACTGGCACAAAGACAGAAATATAGATCAATGGAACAAAATAGAAAGCCCAGAGATAAACCCACACACCTACGGACACCTTATCTTTGACAAAGGAGGCAAGAATATACAATGGAGTAAAGACAATCTCTTTAACAAGTGGTGCTGGGAAAACTGGTCAACCACTTGTAGAAGAATGAATCTAGATCACTTTCTAACACCACACACAAAAATAAACTCAAAATGGATTAAAGATCTAAATTCTTGAGAAAGAAGAATGGAACTGGAGGAATCAACTTGCCTGACTTCAGGCTCTACTACAAAGCCACAGTCATCAAGACAGTATGGTACTGGCACAAAGACAGAAATATAGATCAATGGAACAAAATAGAAAGCCCAGAGATAAATCCACACACCTATGGACAGTGAATCTTCGACAAAGGAGGCAAGAATATACAACGGAGTAAAGATAATCTCTCAACAAGTGGTGCTGGGAAAACTGGTCAGCCACTTGTAGAAGAATTAAACTAGATCACTTTCTAACACCACACACAAAAATAAACTCAAAATGGATTAAAGATCTAAATGTAAGACCAGAAACTATAAAACTCCTAGAGGAGATCATAGGCACAACACTCTCTGACAGAAATCACAGCAGGATTCTCTATGATCCATTTCCCAGAATACTGGAAATAAAGCAAAAATAAACAAATGGGATCTAATTAAAATTAAAAGCTTCTGCACAACAAAGGAAACTAGAAGCAAAGTGAAAAGACAGTCTTCTGAATTGGAGAAAATAATAGCAAATGAAGCAACTGACAAACAACTAATCTCAAAAATATACAAGCAACTTATGCAGCTAAACTCCAGAAAAATAAACGACCCAATCAAAAAATGGACCAAAGAACTAAATAGACATTTCTCCAAAGAAGACATACGGATGGCTAACAAACACATGAAAAGAAGCTCAACATCACTCATTATCAGAGAAATGCAAATCAAGACCACAATGAGGTACCATTTCACACCAGTCAGAATGGCTGGGATCCAAAAGCCTACAAGCAATAAATGCTGGAGAGGGTGTGAAGAAAAGGGAACCCTCTTACATTGTTGGTGGGAATGCAAACTAGTACAGCCACTATGGAGAACAATGTAGAGGTTCCTTAAAAAACTGCAAACAGAGCTGCCTTATGACCCAGCAATCCCAATGCTGGGCATACACACCGAGGAAACCAGAAATGAAAGAGACACATGTACCCCAATGCTTATCACAGCACTGTCTATAATAGCCAGGACATGGAAACAACCTAGATGTCCATCAGAAGATGAATGGATAAGAAAGTTGTGGTACATATACCTTTAAAAAGAATACATTTGAATCAGTTCTAATGAGGTGGATGAAATTGGAGCCGATTATACAGAGTGAAGTAAGCCAGATAGAAAAACGCCAATACAGTATACTAACACATACATATGGAATTTAGAAAGATGGTAATGATAACCCTGTATGCAAGACAGATAAAGAGACACAGTTGTAAAGAACAGACTTTGGACTCCGAGGAGAGGGAGAGAGTGGGATGATTTGGGAGAATGGCACTGAAACATATATACAATCATGTAAGAAACAAGTCGCCAGTCTGTGTTCGATACAGGATACAGGATGCTTGGGGCTGGTGCACGGTGATGATTCAGAGAGATGATATGGGGTGGGAGGTGGGAGGGGGGTTCAGGATTGGGTACACCCATGGCGGATTCATGTCAATGTATGGCAAAACCAATACAGTATTGTTAAGTAAAATAAAAATATATAGTTGATTTACAGTGCTGTCCCAGTCTGCAAATCAGCAGAGTGTCTCAGTTATACACATATACACATTTTTTTTTACATTGTTTTCCATTATGGTTTATCATAGGGTACTGAATATTGTCCCCTGTTCTATACATTAAAACCTTGTTGTTTATCCACTGTAAATGTAGTAGTTTGCATCAACCAACCCCATATTCCCAGCCCATCCTTCTCCCCTCCATCCCTGGCAACCACAACTCTGTTCCCTACCTGAGAGCAGGTTGTGATGGTGGCTGGAAGGGAAGGGTGGATAGCACATGATTTCAAGTGGGTACCTAAGTGGCTAGGGTACCAAAAAATTGAGAAAACAGGGAGGATTCGGGACCATTCACATCACTGATTCCCTGGGTGGCTCTGCTCCAGTCTCTTTTTCTTCTCCAGCCAGATGTCAATTCATCCAGTACAACTCTTCCACTCATTGGAAGAAACCTAATTCAGCAGATTATAGTGAGGTTGACCCATGTTATTGGCAGCTAACTCTAGGGATTCTTTACCTTCATTTAACCATCTGACCATCTAACTGTTATACCATTCTTTTTTGTTTGTTTGTTTGTTATACCATTCTTGCAACTACATATCCAACCATCACAGTTTTACTATCAAGCACCCATCAACCATTAGTCATTCTATCCAACTACTCACTCAATTACCCACCCATCCATTTAGCCACTCATTCACCCACTTAACGATCTATCCAGCTTTCCATCTCACCATGCAACCACTCACTCATCCAGACAAGCGTTCATTCATCCATCCATCTCATCATATCACCCTTTGGTCATCAATTCAGTTATCCATCAAATCATCCAACCACTCATAATCTGTATAACCATCTATCTATTCATCCCAAGAGTTATGCATTTATTTATCCACCCTTTCTCCAATCACCTAAACAGACATCCACCTACCCAATTTTTAACATCTATTCATCCATTTTTACAAGTATCCCATTCATCTAACCACTTACCTTACTGACTATGATTTCAATGATACTTCCATCATCCTTTTATCTCATCTATAGTTCAGTTCAGTCACTCAGTTTTGTCCAACTCTGTGACCCCATGGACTGCAGCACTCCAGGCTTCCCTGTCCATCACCAACTCCTGGATCTTGCTCAAACTCATATCCATCAAGTTGGTGATGCCATCCAACCATCTCATCCTCTATCATCCCCTTCTCCTCCTGCCTTCAGCCTTTCCAATCGTCAAGGTCTTTTCCAGTGAGCCAGTCCTTTGCATCAGGTAGCCAAAGTATTGGAGCTTCAGCATCAGTCCTTCCAATGAATATTCAGGACTGATTTCATTTAGGATTGAGTGGTTGGATCTCTTTGCAGTCCAAGGGCCTCTTAAGTGTCCTCTCCAACACCACGGTTCAGAGCCATCAATTCTTGGTGTTCAGTTTTCTTTATGGTCCAACTCTTGAGAGGTTCATTTCCTAGGCAAGTTGATAAGAAGTCTAGGGGTCCCCAAGGAAAGAGGCGTCTGGAATTCTCAAGGAGGAAGAAAGGACAAACGTTTTTTCCCTTCTCTACATTTCTTAGGATTATATAACAATAATGTATCCTGCCTGAGGACAATCTCTGGAATAAAACTTCTGGCTAATTCTGTTATCTTAAAATGTAAATTATGGGAGAAGTCTGGTGAGGTCTTTTCAACCTCCAGACATTCTTTGGATTCATTAGAGAGTATATAACTTCATTGCTTACACTAGCAAGGGGGTACTCTTTCTGCCCCCTTCTGATGCCTATGTCAGAAGCTTTCTCTATCTCCTTTATACTTTAATAAAACTTTATTACACAAAAGCTCTGAGCAATCAAACCTCGTCTCTGGCCCCGGATTGAATTATTCTCCTCTGAGGGCCAAAAATCCTGGTGTCTTCACATGATTTAACAACAACCTTTCATTCTCACATCCATACATGACTACTGGAAGAACCACAGGTTTGACTCAATGGACGTTTGTTGGCAAAGTAATGTTTTTAATGTACTTTGTAGGTTTGTCCTAGGAACCTCATATATAATTGGATTGCAATTTGTGGTAGCATCCACTCTGTGGATTGATTCCAAGAACATCATTCCATGCTTGATTTTGGGGAAAACACAGATGAAATAAATAACACCTGCCCCCAGGGAGCTCAGAGCCTAGTGAGGAGTCTGTCTCATCATTGGTGGTGGCTTTCTATGTATCAGATTCTAGCTCTGAGGCTCCAATCATCAGGTCATTTTTCCATCACCACTGACATGGATGCCAACCCATTGAAGACCCTGGATTTTACCAACATGAATATAGGGAGGAGCTTAAACTTAGGCTTAGAATCCAGTCAAATGGATCCATGCTCTACTTTCAACTCTGTGGGCAAACAGCAGAGCTCAAGATGTCCTTGGAACTGCTCCCTTCCTGTTTCCTACACCAAATTCTCGATTCATCCACTAGAAAATAAACTACTACCATTGGCATGGAAGTTAGTTCTATTTCTATACAAGCCCCCAAGTTCTTTTATTACTAGCTTACTGATTCCTCCTTTTGGGGAACCAGCAGTCTCCAACTTTCTGCCCATGAGAGAATGAACTCTAAATTCAGCTCCATGGGTAGCTCAGGACTCAGGTTTGGCCAATGAGACACAATCCAGAGGCTCTTGTTAGAACCTCAAGGCAGAAGCAGTTCTTTCTACTGGTGTCATTTTGCTGAAAGATTGTTGGAGCCATTTCCGGCACAACAGGTATGAACCTGCCTGAGAAGTAAAACCTCCCAGGAGAAAGCCACTTGATCAGCAGGATCCAGCTATGCCTAAAGACATATATGAACTAAAGTTCCTGGAGACACTTTTTTCTTTTTTTTTTTTTTTTTTTTTTGCTTAAGCCAGTTTTAGTTGGATTTTATACTTCTGAAATGAAAGAGGAAAAGGTCAACATATTCAGAAGCCTCAAAGGCAGTCATTAAGTAGTGACACCTCCTCCATTTCAAAATGTAAATATGGTTTTATTTAATGCCTCTTTCTGTTGCAAAATACCATCTCCTCCCCAGGGTCCTCTCTTCCCAGAAAACAAGATGACAGCCTAAGACACATGCACTGTCCACATGATGTCAGATGGCTGCTGAGTCACTTCAGTCATGTCTGACTCAGTGCAACCCCATAGATGGCAGCCCACCAGCCTCTCCCATCCCTGGGATTCTCAAGGCAAGAACACTGGAGTGGGTTGTAATTTCCTTCCTGCATGAAAGTGAAAAGTGAAGTCGCTCAGTCGTCTCTGACTCTTTGTGACCCCATGGGCTGCAGCCTACCAGGTTCCTCCATCCATGGGATTTTCCAGGCAAGAGTGCTGGAGTGGGGTGCCATTGCCTTCTCCAGATGACAGATTAGGTCCTTAAAAACAAAGTAAGCAACAGTCTTCCCCACAGTCCCAAACTGCCTCTCTTGCCAGTCCCACCAAAGAACAACTCGGAGCAGAGAGGCTTCAATTAGAACTGTGCACCACCCCCGTGCCAGCTGAGAAAAAAATCTACAGCTAAGGAAAGCAACACACGGGTTCAAGAGCATGACACCAGAGTAATGAAATTAGTCCATATATTAAAGAGGAAAAAGACAAAAACAAAAAACTCAAAGCCTATTACTTTCTTATCAACCAGCCCTCCCCCACATCAGCATTTCCTTGGTTTTATTCTGAGTCTTGTAGAAAAGTCTGGACACCAAGCCAGCTCTCTTCCCCAAAGTTAAATATTCTAAAGTCACTGCTGGGTGGACTGTTTCTCAGGACCCGTGTTGGGATTCAAAGGACAACTTCTGAGATGGTCACTGTAAACCTCTTGGCTAGAGGGACCTTGCTTGGTGTCCATCATCTGCTGGGGGAGGTGAGGAAAACCAAGGGCCTGGGCTGGTAGGCTGCATCTCTGATGGTAGGTGGTGAGGCCATGGGTGCTGCTATAAATAATCCTGTCCAGGGAGTGCCTCTGCACCTTCAGGAGACTTTTTTAAAATTTTTTTATTATTATTTTTATTTTGCCTTTGCCCAGTGGCATGGGGGAATCTTTGTTCCCCAACAGCAATGGAACCTGTGCCCACTGTATTGGGAGTGTGGAGTCTTAATCCCTGGACCACCAAGGAAGTCTCCTTCTGAGCCTGTTCTGATAGCTTATCCTGCACTGTCCGACATGTGGACTGACTGACCCCTTTCCCCTCCATTGCAGCCACCGTGTGCTGAATGTCCTGGTGTGCTGAAAGTGAAAGTGTTAGTCACTCAGTTGTATCTGACTCTTTGCACCTCCATGGACTATATCCTGTCAGGTGCCTCTGTCCATGGACTTCTCCAGGCAAGAACACTGGAGTGGGTAGCCATTTCCTTATCCAAGGGGATCTTTCCTACCCAGGGATAGAATCTGAGTCTCCTGCATTGCAGACAGATTCTTTACCATTTGAGCCACCAGGGAAGCAGTGCACTAACATGGCATCAAATCACACAGCAGGGAAGCTATTCCATCTTAAAAATGTGTTCTCAATCATGATATTTCAGATAGAAAGTCTTGGCTAGATGCTACTGTGTCTTCAACCCCTCCCTAACACTCACTAATTTCCATGTGGACAAATAGGTCTGGTCCCAGAGGCTGTTTTTATCTTTTCTTTACAGCAGGTGATGCTTGCTCTGTGTTACTGTCATGCAATGAAGATTTTCATTTTAAACATAAATGCATTGACTTAAAGGGACACATGAAGTAGAAGATAGTACAGGCAGCATGAAGATACAGAAGTTGTAATTGGTGTAAAAACTGCTATGTTGATTATGGAAAGAAATCACTCATGTGAAAGGAGAAATTTGTGAAACACTACCATAGAGTGAATGTTAAATATTTAAGAGTGCCCTTGTCAAAGCTCTGTTCTACTTTTATTAGCTAGGTGACCTTGCATGATTTTCTCTGCTGCTTGTCTCTAGAATGCAACTAACACTTGCTCCATACTATGTCTATCTTGTTTTACAAATGAGGAGACTGGGGCACATAGAAATTGTGACCCCAGAGAAAAAATTTGACTGTATATTCATCACCAGAAAATGCAACCATTGACTAAAGCTGTTACCTGTTCAATAGCCATCCTCCTTCTTCCTACATCCAGCACCCTGAACGTGGCAGCACTGTGCCAGGGAGGTAGATACGGGGTGAATTATGATCACATAAGTAAGCTATGAAACCCCAACTCTGCTTGCCAGGAATTTGTCATGTATCCCTCCTGAATGGAAAAGGGTATGGCAAATCACTTCAGTATTCCTGTCTTGAGAACTCCATGACAGTATGAAAAGGCAAAAAGATACAAAACTGAAGGATGAACTCCCAGGTCTGTAGATGCACAATATGCTACTGGAAATTGGTAGAGAAACCACTCCAGAAAGAATGAAGGGATGGAGCTGAAGCAAAAACAACACCCAGTTGTGGATAGGACTGGTGATAGAAGCAAGGTTTGATGTTGTAAAGAGCAATATTGCATAGGAACCTGGAATGCTAGGTCCATGAATCTAGGCAAATTGGAAGTGGTCAAACAGGAGATGACAAAAGTGAACATCGAAATCCTAGGAATCCTCAAACTACGATAGACTGGGATGAGTGAATTTAACTCAGATGACCATTTTATCTACTACTGTGGGCAGGAGTCCCTTAGAAGAAACAAAGTAGCCATCATAGTCAACAAAAGAATATGAAATGCACTACTTGGATGCAGTCTCAAAAATGACAGAATGATCTCTTCATTTCCAAGGAAAACCATTCAATATCCTGGTAATCCAAGTCTATGCCCTGACCAGTAACACTGAAAAACCTGACATTGAACAGTTCTATGAAGACCTACAAGGCCTTCTAGATCTAACACCCAAGAAAGATATTCTTTTCATTATAGGGGACTGGAATGTGAAAGTAGGAAGTCAGGAAACTCCTGGAATAGTAGGCAAATTTGGGCTTGGAGTACTGAATGAAGCGGGGCAAAGGCTAATACGGTTCTGCCAAGACGACACACTGCTCATAGCAAACACCCTCTTCCAAAAACACAAGAGAAGACTCTACACATGATCAGATGGCTGACACCAAAATCAGATTGATTATATTCTTTGCAGCCAAAGATGGAGAATCTCTATACAGTTGGCATAAACAAGACTGGGAGCTGACTTGTGGCCCAGGTCATGAAGTCCTTATTGTCAAATTCAGACTGAAATTGGAGAAAGTGGGGGAAACCACTAGACGACTCAGGTACGACCTAAATCAAATCCCTTATGACTATACAGTGGAAGTGAGAAATAGATTTAAGGGACTAGATCTGATAAACAGAGTTCTGATGAACTATGGACAGAGGTTCATGACATTGTACAGGATACAGGAATTAAGACCATTCCCGGGAAAAAGAAATGCAAAAAAGGAAAATGGCTGTCTGAGGAGGCCTTACAAAAAGCTGTGTAAAGAAGGGAAGTGAAAAGCGAAGGAGAAAGGAAAGATATGCCCAATTGAATGCAGAGTTCCAAGAACAGCAAGGAGAGTTAAGAAAACCTTCCTCAGCGATCAATGAAAAGGAATAGAGGAAAACAGAATGCAAAAGACTAGAGATCTCTTCAAGAAAATTAGAGATACCAAGGGAATATTTCATGTAAAGATGGGCTCAATAAAGGACAGAAATGTTATGGACCTAACAGAAGCAGAAGATATTAAGAAGAGGTGGCAAGAATACACAGGAGAACTGTACAAAAAAAGATCTACACGACCCACATAATCACGTTGGTGTGATCACTCACCTAGAGCCAGACATCCTGGAGTGTGAAGTCAAATGGGCCTTAGGAAGCATCACAATGAAGAAAGCTAGTGGAGGTGATGGAATTCCAGTTGAGCTTTTCAAATCCTAAAAGATGATATTGTGAAAGTGCTGCACTCAATATGCCAGCAAATTTGGAAAATTCAGCAGTTGCTACAGGATTGGAAAAAAGTCAGTTTTCATTCCAATGCCAAAGAAAGGCAATGCCAAAGAACGTTGAAACTTCTGCACAATTGCTCTCATCTCACATGCCAGTAAAATAATGCTTAAAATTCTCCAAGCCAGGCTTCAACAATATGTGAACTGTGAAAATGCAGATGTTCAAGCTGGCTTTAGAAACGGCAGAGGAACCAGAGGTGAAAATGCCAACATCCACTGGATCATCAAAAAAGCAAAAGAGTTCCAGAAAAACATCTACTTCTGCTTTATTGACTATACCAAAGCTTTTGACTGTGTGGATCACAGTAAACTGTGGAAATTTTTGAAAGAGATGGGAATACCAGACCACCTGACCTGCGTCTTGAGAAACCTATATCAGGACAGGAAGCAAGAGTTAGAACAGGGCATGAAACAACAGACTGGTTCCAAATAGGAAAAGGAGTACATCAAGGCTGTAGATTGTCACCCTGCTTATTTAACATATATGTAGAGTACATCATGAGGATGCTGGGCTGGAGGAAGCACAAGATGGAATCAGGATTCCTGGGAGAAATATCAATAACCTCAGATATGCAGATAACACCACCCTTATGGCAAAAAGTGAAGAAGAACTAAAGAGCCTCTTGATGAAACTGAAAAAGGAGAGTGAAAAGGTTGGCTTAAAGCTCAACATTCGAAAAACTAAGATCATGGCATCCTGTCCCATCACTACAGGGCAAATAGATGGGGAAACAGTGGCTGCCTTTATTTTGGGGGGCTCTAAAATCACTGCAGATGTTGATTGCAGCCAGGAAATCAAAAGATGCTTACTCCTTGGACGGGAAGTTATGACCAATCTAGACAACATATTAAAAAGCAAAGACATTACTTTGACCACAAAGGTCCGTCTAGTCAAGGCTATGGATTTCTCAGTGGTCACGTATGCATGTGAGAGTTGGACTATAGAAAAAGCTGAGCACTGAACAATTGATGCTTCTTAACTGTAATATTGGAGAAGACTCCTGAGAATTTCTTGGACTACAAGGAGATCCAACCAGTCCATCCTGAAGGAGATCAGTCCTGGCTGTTCATTGGAAGGACTGATGTTGAAGGTGAAACTCCAATACTTTGACCACCTGATGTGAAGAGCTGTGTTGCGAGCGAAATGACAAAGAGACACAGACACACAAAGGACAGACAGAGACACAACTCCGGATGGAGGAACAAATCTGCGCAAGCCTCTTTGCAGTTTATTTTTACAGTCCAGTTCTGCGAAGCAATCCAAGAAGTGAAGCACTGCATTCTTTTACCATCTAAGTACAAAATTATGATTTCAGCACAGAGGGAGAAAGTGACCTTCACATGTTTACTGAGAAGCCTGTCCAGGACCCCAGCTTCCTCCTACTCGTCAGGGAGGGTGTGAGACTCCTCGTATGCAAGCGGGTCCTTAAACATTAGGGGTTCGTGTACAGGCTCCTTGGCATGGGGGCTTGTATGCAAGGACCCCGTGCCCAGGCAGGAGGCCATGTGTGCGGGGACACTCATGCCTCCCTATTTGTTCCATTCTCAGGCCACTGTTGGTCTCCCACATCTCCCCCTTATTTTTTAGATGCAATAGCAATTTGTAAGGCGGCTTGGAGGTGTTGCTTTTCCATTTTTAGTTGTTGCCCTCTGCACCAGCACTGGAAAACTAAAAAAGCAACACAACATAAGAGCAATATAAGTGCAGTGTTCCCAAAAGTAGTTCCAATAAGTGTGGATACATGCCCGAGAGGATTTAAACTATTCAGACCCTCTTGTAGACTCTGTAACACATCAGATTCATTAATGTCAGGCAAGGTTCTACTGAAAGTAGATAATATTTGCTGTTCTAACTTCATTATTTCCACAGTAATGTTCTGATGCCCTATTAATGATCACTTTACCTTTTCCCACCCTTTACTCAAATTGAATGGCACTGGGGTGATACATATCTGGGAAGAATTCCAATCACATTTTAACATGCTTCTAGTAGACAAGACAGTTAATTGATCCCCAAGCCAAGAAACAGCGTGTTGAAGATTGAGGACATCAGTCGCAAGTTGAGCATCTAAATCTCATTGTTGTTGTTATAATAGATGAGAGTCCTTATGCCAATTGCGAACAAAATCGGCGGTCTGGATTCCTTGTTGCAAAGCAAGTCCAGCCACTGCATCCATTGCAGTAACTGAGGCAACGGCAAGAACAGAGGCTATGATGATTCCCAGCATCCAGCGAGATCGATGAAGCAAGGTTTGCATAGCGGTCACCAGATGAGAGACAGCAAAAGAGTCCAACCATGGTCTTGTCAAATTGACAGGCAGCCATAGTTCTGTTCTAGCTTTAACAATCATTTAATTAATGACTTAATATCATTGTTTTGATTTTCAAATCGATTCCACCAATATCTATTTATACATTGAGTCAAACTGCAGTATACACAAGATATAGTTCCCAAAGTTTCATTCCAGGTCCAATTCCCATACAACAGTGCAAATCGATATTTCACACAAGCCATAGCAAAATAAGATTTATTAACTTGCAAATTAACATAAAATGGACCCCTTGCATCTGTAACCTTCAGAGTATAATTCCCCGACCATATAATAAGATTTCCAGACACAGCCCATAATTTCCAAATGTCCCCTTGAATATGTGGATAACCTTGTAATTGAAATTGAGGAGGAACCAGTGCAAACTGTTGTCATTTAACCGTTTCATTGCCATTACCCATTAAGGTGTTATTGATATGATGCCATTTGAGGGATCTGTTAGACCACTTTTCTAAAAACTGCCCAAGATCTGGACTCCAGTCCATAATAACAAAACCAGAGTAATTCATAACTTTGAAAGGTCGGTTACCCAGCAACGCTCCCACTCTAGAGATTCTAAGGATGGAACAAAAAAGTTAGAAGGGCATAGGGATATGAGTACATCAGGATGATGATCTATTGGAATTGTTGAAGTATGAAAGCCTCTAGCAGAGACAAGCACAGTAAAAATAGCAAAATGGTAGTCATTATATTTTATCCCCCATGTATTATAAGAATGATGAGAATGCACTTTGGTAGACAAACAAAAGGGGTGTCCCCCTATACATAAGGGAATGCCCTCTGCTGCAAGAGTAACATTACTTATATTGTAGTGATTGGTGTGATGAGGCAGTAGCTCTATCCCCCCACAAGCTGGTGGGGGAAAGAAGGCAGTCTCATTAGTGCATACTTGTACTTCAGGTTCTCCCCAAGAAACAGCTCTTATAAGAGGGGGATTAGGGACATAAGCCCAATAAATGTGTTCAGTTGCTTGCACATACATTACCTGACAGGTAACCACAATCATCATCACCAACAACAAATTTGTAGGATTGAGAGGTTGACCAGCGTTGGCGAGGGTTTTCTCAGCTTCCTGGGTGAGCTTTTTCAGTTGTCCCCATGTTGGAGGGGATGCAGAGCGGATAGGGAAGGTGAAGCTCCGTTGAGCTAAAAGCTCTTCGAACTTTGTACAAAACGATCATCCATTGTGAATTTTAATCAATCAAGTTGGAGCCCCAAACCTGGAATTATCAATAGATATGAAAGCATGTCCCTGCCCCAAATATATTAATGACACTGGGATCCAACACTTTTCTCTATCTTTATACCAAATGGGCATATCTAACGTCTCTTATTTTCTTGTCCCTTTTGGAAATGTAGTTCTGCCGCTGACAAATTCTTGTCATTTAAAAAATTTAAAGTGAGTAAAGTTTTATTCAGAATATCTTTAGGTTTTATAAATCTCTCTTGTTCCCCTTTTCTTAATTTTTTGAGATAATCACGCAAGGTATGATTAGCTCTTTCAATTATAGCTTGTCCTTGACTATTGAATGGAATCCCAAAAGTATGAGTTACATGATATTGAGAAAGGAATTGGGCTAATTTTACAGATTGGTAAGCAGGTGCATTATCAGTTTTTAATTCCAGTGGTATTCCCATTACTGCAAAACAAGAAAATAAATGGGTAATAACAGCATCAGCTTTCTCAGAGTGTAAGGCAGTAGCCCATTGAAAATGTGTGTATGTGTCTATAGTGTGGTGGACATATTTTTGTCGGCCAAAAGAATGGATGTACAAGACATTCATTTGCCAGCTTTGATTAATTTGATGGCCTCTTATGTTGACACCTGGTGGGGTGAATGGCAATACAAAGGGTGCGCATATAGAGCAAGAACAGACAATGTTCTGAGCTTGTTTGCAAGTAATCACATAAGATTTTTGCAACCCCTTGGAATTAGTATGTTGCAAGTAATGTTCTTGTTTTGCTGCTTCAATAGGATAAAGTAAGGCATCTATTGTAGTATTTCCAAATGATAAAGGTCCAGGAAGGGCGGAATGTGCACGGATATGAGTAAAGAAAATTAGTTCTGAACGTTGTAGGAGTAACTGTTGTACTTGATAAAATAATTTATCAATTGGTGTTTTAAGTGTTAATGGAAGAGAGACATAAGGAAGCTGTAAGCAAGAGAGAATAGCACACCGAGAACCTAAAACAATATTAATAGGAAGCTGATAAAAATCTTGCAAAGCTAGGGAAATAGCCCATAATTCGGCAGGTTGTACAGAAAAAAAAGGAGTGAGGGAGAACTTTAGAGCTTTCTGGAGTCCAGTATCCCATTGGCTTTTGTTTGCATCGGTAAAAATAGTGGGACCCTTAACTGGAGTGTCAGAAATTGGGGAGTGAGATATCATATAGTTAGATCGAAGAAAATCAATCAGCTTAGAGGATGGATAATGATTAGAAAAGGAACCAGGATGTGTAGTGAGAGAAATTTGCCAGTTTTCATTGAACTGTAGACAACGAGATATTTGAGCACTTGTTAATTGAGTCACAATTTGATAGGGTTCATGTCCTGATAATTGTAAAACACGATGGCGACCTTTCTGTATAAGAAATGCCAACTTATCCATGTAAGTAGTCAATTTCTTGGAGAAACTGTTAGGTAAGAAAACCCATTCTAGTAGTCCTTCTTCCTGAGCTATTACCCTGGATGGAGAACAGGGAGTGTGGAATATAATAAAGGAAATGGGCTGAGATGGATGTAGGTAAGTTAGAAAACCTTCATTAAGTTGGTGTTCTACAAATTGGAGTTCCTCCAAAGCTGAGGGGGTCAGTGTTCAGGGGCTGTCTAAAGCTGTGTCCCTTTCTAATGTGGAAAACAGATGCCACAATTGGTAAGTAGGAATTCCAAGTATAGGGCGTAGCCAACTGATATCTCCTAGTAATTTTTGAAAATCATTTAAAGTTTTCAAATGGTCTGTTCGGATTTGTAGTTTTTGGGGCGTTATTTGTTGTTGTTCCAATATGTCCCTAAATAGGAGAAAGGGAAATCTTTTTAGATCTTTTTGGGAGCTATTTGTAAATTATATTCTTTTAATGCCTTTTGTACCTTTAGAAAGAAATCATTGCACTCAGCAACACTGTGAGCAGCTAATAAGAGATCATCCATATAATGATACAAAATGTAATTGGGGCATTCCTTGCGAATAGTTTTCAAAGAATGAGCAACAAACTCTTGGCACAAACTCTTAGCACAAGGGCTATTGATCATTTTTGGGGGTAAAACTGTCCATTGATAACATTTAACAGATTGAGCATTGTTAAGGAACAGGGACAGTAAAAGCAAATTTATCTCTATCTTGCAACTGTAGAGGGATGGTGAAGAAACAATCCTTAAGATCTAATACAATTAATGACCAATTTTGAGGATTCAAGGCTGGAGACGGAAGTCCCAATTGCAATGCTCCCATGGGCTCAGTGCATTTATTAACTTCCCTAAGATCTGTTAACCTTCTCCATTTGGCAGATTTATTTTTTATAAGAAAAACAGGAGAATTCCATGGAGAGGTAGAGGGTTCTATATGACCAAGTTGAAGTTGCTCTTGTACTAATTGTTCCAAGGCCTCGAGCTTAATTTGAGGTAATGGCCACTGCTCAACCCATTTCAGGGTTACATTTAACCATTTTAATGGGACCACTCAAGGAATTTGAGCAGTGGCTATTAGTTTCCCGAAGGAATGGTTATAGAAGCTCCCAGAGGGGAGAGAAGATCTCTTCCCCAAATATTGATGGGTATATTTATGATACAAAAGATTATAAATATTGATTTCCCATCTTGAAATTGACAGTTCGGAGGATGTGCACTTTTCCATACATCAGCAATAGATCCTAATCCTGTTAACAGGAGAGGGCTTTTCTCCTTTTCCCATTCAAAGGGCCATTGTTGTGAAGATATGACAGAGATCCTTCAAATCTATTTCCTTGAACATACAAGGGGACAACCGGGTGGGAGTCTTTAACAAGCATTTCCCAAAATATATGTCACCCGGTGCTTCCAAAACCCCCCATTCTTTGGTTAGAAATGGCGGGAAATGGATGATAAGGTAAGAGAATCAATTGGGCTACACGTTCACCAATTAATAGAGATAATGTGATAGATATAGAGGCCATGATTAAAATTTCTCTGACATAATCTGAATTAATCACTCCCAGTATAATAGACAAGCCCCTTAAGGCCGCACTGCTGCGGTCTAAAATTGGGCCAAAATTGCCCTTAGGTAATGGCCTGAAAACATTAGTCCATAATTTATAAACTCCTCCCCCTGGGGAGAGAAGGTCATTCTCTACTAAGGGTAGATCAGCTGCTGCACTTCCTGAAGTGGCAGAATATAAATCAGACACCAGTAAATGTCCAGGTGATTTCAAGGCATCAGTAGCCTTCAGGGATTGCTGTGAAACAAAGGGGCCACTTTAAGGTTGGAGGGTAGAATGGGGGTCCCTGAAATTATCCCTGGGCCTCAGGGACTGAGGCCCTTTGGGTAGTTTCCCGGAATGGGGTTGCCAAATTTATCTTTTTTGGAACAGCATTCATTGGTCCAGTGAAGCCCTTTGCCACACCAGCGACTGGGCCCCGGGGGCTTATTTTGTTTTATATTGCCCTGTTTTGTTTTTATTTTTTGGCAATCCTTTTTCATATGTCCAGGCTTTCCACAATGATAGCAATTTCCACCCTGTTTTGGTTTTATGGCTTGGGCCAAGGCTGCAGCAAAAAACAGTAGCATTGTGCTCTACTCCTCCCACTCCAAAGCAAGCCTTGATATACTCAGATCTAGAAGCTCCTTGGCCATTTAAGGGGCCCAAAATACGTTTGCATTCTGGGTTAGCATTTTCAAAAGCCAGTGTCTGCAGGAGTATGTCTGAAATTTCTTCACTACCAATGGCTCGCTCCACTGCCACCCGCAATCTAGTGAGGAAGTCCGTATAAGGCTCATTAGGCCCTTGCAAAGTTTTTGTGAATGGAGGTTGTGTGTGTCCTGTGGGCACGACACGACGCCAAACCTGAAGAAAGACTTGGCGTACCTGTAGCAAATCTTGATTTGAATATTGAGCCTGTTCTCTCAAGGCTCGAAATTGTCCCTCTCCCATTAATTTATCCTCCAGTGGACCTCGAGGGTTTTGCCCTTCATTTATTTGAGCCTCTTTCTGAGCCTTTTCTTCCCACCAGCTCCTTAATTGCAACCATTGGGACCCTCCAAGCACAGCTTGAGCAATTGATTCCCAATCTAAAGGAAACACTAATTTAGTTTTTCCAATTGACTCCAGCATAGCTAAAACAAAAGGGGATTGAGGACCATATTGCACTGCGGTGGCCTTAAGATCTTTAAAAAATTTATATTCAAAAGGTAGATAGTGCACATTTACCATATTATTAGCAGCATTTTGCTGTTGAATGGAAAAAGCTGTGGAGGATCTATAAAACCACCAGGGGGCGCAGGAATATCATCATCATAAAGCATAGGAGCCAGAAAAGAAAAGCAGCGCCTCTCCCGCCCGACATTGGGGATCTTGGAGGAAACCGGAAAGAGAGATGTGTAAGGAGGGTTAGAGGGAGTGGGAGCTCGCCACGAATCCTTTTGGTGAGTTTTCCACCACTGTTGAAATAACCGAGTCATTTTTTCCACCTCGCCATCAGCCACTGATGAAGAGGATGACGAGGTGGAACTATCAGACTCAGCATCAGATTCTTCCTCCCCGGATGGTGGCACAGTAGCCGCTGCAGCACTGCTTGCAGTGGCAGTGCTTTGTTCTCCACCCGGAACTTCCTCATATATAGCTTCTGTCCTGGTGGATTTTGTTTCACTATCTGTAGATAGTAAAGTGAGAGCCTATGTAATAGCATTACACAGAGTCCACAATTTCAAAGGAATTACATTGCCCTTTTGATGTTGCCGACGCAACTCCTTTTGTACTATTTTCCAGTCTTTTATGTTCAGTTGTACTTTTGTTAGACACTGAAACCAATAGCAATGCTGCTCCACAAGGCGGAATAACTCCAACAAACGGCGACTGGATGCCTTAACCCCAATGGAGTGGAGAAGCCCTTTGACTAACTCCATGTATTGTGCCTTCACTGATGGGGAGTTCCCCATAATTTTCCTGAAAATTCCCCTGCCCTGGATCTATAATCCACGAGGGGTACTCACCCTTTCAGTTTCACTCGTGCCCCATGTTGGGTGCCAGATGTTGCAAGCGAAATGACAAAGAGGCACAGACACACAAAGGACAGACAGAGGCACAACTCTGGCCAGAGGAACAAATCTGTGCAAGCCTCCTTGCAGTTTATTTTTACAGTCCAGTTCTGGGAAGCAATCCAAGAAGTGAAGCACTGCATTCTTTTACTATCTAAGTACAAAATTATAATTTCAGCACAGAGGGAGAAAGTGACCTTCACGTGTTTACTTAGAAGCCTGTCCAGGACACCAGCTTCCTCCTACTCATCAGGGAAAGCGTGAGACTTCTCGTATGTGAGCAGGTCCTTAACCATTAGGGGTTCGTGTACAGGCTCCTTGGCAGGGGGTCTTGTATGCAGGGACCCCCTGCCCAGGCAGGAGGCCCCATGTGTGGGCACACTCATGCCTCCGTATCTGATCCATTCTCAGGCCACTGCTGGTCTCCCACAAGCTAACTATTGGGAAAGACCCTGGTGTTGTGAAAGATTGAAGGCAGGAGGAGAAGAGGACGACAGAGGATGAGATGTTTGCAATGTACCACCAACTCAATGGAGATGGGTTTGGGTGAACTCCAGGAATTGATGATGGACAGGGAGGCCTGGTGTGCTTCAGTTCTTGGGATCACAAAGAGTTGTATACTCCTGTGCAACTGAATTGAACTGAACCTTCTGACTTGTGATCCATTGTAGCCAATAAGTAAGTTGGCTGGGGTGTCTGGGAATGATTTTCCTCCATGATTAGACATAAGTACCATGAGACCTCTTTCCTCCTTACTTTCCCTTTTCATTTGAATGTTGGCATGCTAGTATGTGATGTATGGAGCTGTGGCAGTGCTTGAAATCATGAGGCAATATCGCAGAAATGAAACAGTCAAAGATGTATAGAAAGGTAGAGCAAAATGATGGAAAGTGATACTTGGTGAATTTTTGGACCAACTGAAACAACCTAGGGTACACCCACTTCTAATCTTGTTAGGTGAGCAGATGTTCAAGTCTTCATTACAGCTAAAAGATACTGAGCCTCCTCAAGACAGTCACTGACCTTCAATTATTTTCTGAGTGAACAGAGGGTGCTTGAAAAATATATGAGTCCCCCCACTTCCACATCTGTACAGTGGTATATTTGTGTATATTCCACATATACGAAGTGGTATATTTGTGTATATTTCACATATACACAGTGGTATATCTGCTGCCCTCTGAGGTTCTATGCCTACAGGGTTGAAACTATACAAGTGTCCTTTTGGTTCCAGGAGCACAAAAAACCCTTTCCTGCCTCTGGGGGCCCTATACTTTTGATAGCTGGGTCAGGGCAGCCCTCTTTGGAGGGGTGACATTTACATAAGCCCCAGAGAATGGGAAGGCAAGGGCCATGCAAATGTGGGGGGAGGTAGTCAAGGGTGTAGGCACAGAAAGTGCAAAGGCCCTGAGGAGGGTTTGAGCTTGGAAAGTCATGATCACTGCTACCTAGTATGCCTCTTGGCCCACAGTGTGCACTTAATATTTGTGGAATGAATGAAAAAAGGAAGGGAAGGAGAAAAAGAGGGAAGGTGAGTTTCTCAAAGCAGTCCTCAATAGACACATCTTTTTCTCTTTTGCCCAAACGAAGCAGAAAATGATCCATCATGGGAAACAGATGCCATTTTTTTCATGCCTTTCAGCTCCTCCACTCTCCTCCCCTCAGCCTGGCTGAACCTTTCATTCTGTGCAAGGATGGATGTTGCTGGCTGCTTGGCCAATCCAGTCCCTGTTTAAACAATGTAATTTATTTTTCTGGGAGGAAATGAGCAAAGGAGAAGGAACAGCCTCAGCAGCTTCCCTCCTAGGCCTGGTGGCTACAGAGCGCAAGTGGATTCATCACTGGTGGAGAGGGGGAGAGTGCTAAAATGAAGATATTAACAACACTGTCAGCCGGAACAGCCAAAGCACCCTGTCCTGTCACGGTATTTCACACTGCTCAGGTGTCCACAGCCTGGGCTAATGAGGTCCATCCATTAGGCCAGGGGAGATGCAGGAGCCCAGAATTTCTCATTAATGGGCTGAGGCTGCTGCTTCAGACACTAGTGGGAATTTTCAGGGGAGCTTGGTGTATGGGGGTGGTGTATCTTAGTTTTCTTTGTTGGACTCCACTCTCGTCTTACCAGCTCAGGGATGTGGAACAACAGTGTTTAAAATTCCTAAGTCCACCTCCTTCCTACCAGGTGTTTGCAGCAAAAACACATAGCAGTTTACATGTACCAGCTGTGACTTTAAGTTAACTAACCTCTCGGAGTCTCAAACATGTCCTCTATAAAATGAGAGGGGATAGTACTCACTTTGTGGGCGGAGGAGTTGGAGGATTAAATAAAATGATGACATCAGTAATAAAGAGTAGTGGGTAAGGCCTGGTATTAGGTAGGGCGGCAGTTACAGCCCCACCATCTGCTGGCTGTGATGGAGACTGCTGGCTGGCTCCCTGCATTCCTTCTTCCCTTCTCTCTCAGAAAATGTTCCCATATTTGTTTCTTTCCTTGCTAGGCAGTAGTGGCTGAGAATAAACTCTACATCTTCCAGCTTCCTTTGTGGCAAGGTGTGATTTTCTGACTCAACAATCTGGCCAAATGGATTTCAGCAGCAGTCATGTCAACCCGTGTCAGCTGTGCTCTGAAAGGGAAGAGGAGTCAGTCCCTCGTCCCTCCTCCTTTACTTTCCTGGTGCAGGGGGAGTGCAGAGGTTGAGGGGGTGAGAAGGCAGCTTGGACTGTGTGGTAAGAGCAGTACTTGGATTGGAAGAGCAACAAAGACAGATGGGGCCTTGGTCCCTGGTGCTGTCTCACCTCTGTGGGCAGTGAACGAGACAGAGACAGCTCTCTATTGTTTAAGCTGCTGGTCGGCATTTCGGGCAACACAAACTCCATTGCACAAAACCTGGCCTTGCTGGGGACTACCTCATCCACTCCCATAGCCTGGATTCAGTGATACACTGCTCCTGTTGACTTTGCCCAAACAAAACATTGAGGTGAGTTTTCATTATGTGGGCAGTTCCCCGCTGCCTTATTTAAAGTATTTTATTAGGTTCTTGCAAAATTAGCTCAAATGAATACTTCTATACTTTTAAATTTTTAGTAATGATTTTCACCTTAAAATCCATTTCCTTGATATTAATACAGCTGCATCTGCTTTCATTGTTAGTATACACATAAATAATTTTTCTGTATTTTTCAACTGTTCTATGTATTAGGAATCTTTCACATTCATCCAGCTTAAAAAAAAAAAAAAGGTCAGAAAATCACTGACTTTGAAATTTTGCTTCATTCCCATATATTGTGATGATATTTGGTTTTATTTTTATATCAGTTTACTTTGTGTTTGTTATTTGTCAGACTTCTCCTGTTTTCTTTTATAACTGCTCTGCCATATAAAAAATGTATTTATCTTTGGCTGTGTTGGTCTTCATTGCCATGAGGTTTTTCTCTACTTGAAGGTGGTAGGTGCTACTCTTTAGTTGTGGTGTTCAGGCTTCTCATTGCAGTGACTTCCTTTAAAAAAAAATACATTCATTTATTTTAATTGGAGGCAAATTACTTTACAATATTGTAACGGTTTTGCCATACATTGACACGAATCAACCACGGGTATACATCTCTCTCCAATCCTCAACCCCCCTCCTACCTCCTTCCCCATCCCATCCCTCTGGGTCATCCCAGTGCACCAGCCCAGAGCACACTGTTTCATGCATCGAACCTGGACTGGTAATCTGTTTGACATATGATAATATACATGTTTCAATGCTATTCTACCAAATCATCCTACCCTCGCCTTCTCCCACAGAGTCCAAAATACTGTTCTATACATCTGTCTTTCTTTTCTGCATCACATGCAGGGTTTTCATGCAGTGGCTTCTATTGTTGTCCAGCATGGGCTCAGGTCAAGTGTACTCAGTGGTTAAGGCTCTGGTGTTCTAGAACACAGGCTCCATAGTTGTGATGCATGGATTCAGCTGCTCCATGGTATGTAGGATCCTCCTGGATCAGGGATCAAACCAGTGTCTCCTGCATCAGCAGGTGAATTCTTTACCACTGAGCCACCAGGGAAACCCCCTCTTTTTTGCTTTATTTTTAATTAGATTTTTTGCTCATTCAGACTTTCCCATTTGTTCTGTGCAAATTCAGACTCCTGTGTTCTTTCTCTGCTGGCTTCCCTGGAGAGAGACCCTCCTCTGAGTTTCTGAAGGTGGATTTAGCTTTCTCCCTCACCCCGCATCCCCCACAGCCACAGGGAGTATTAATCACACTGGCTTTGGGTTACTGAGGGCTAACTGCACAGTTCTTCTGCTGGCTCCCTTCAGATCTGTTCTCTGAAGGTGTAACAGTTAAAAAGGCAGCTCAGAGAGGGCTGCTACTGGCTGAAGGCCACATAGCCAACAATGGCAGAGCAGGGATTTAGGGCAAAATGTGCTCTCCTGGTCATCTGTTTCTGTGAGAGCCAGGTGGCTGTAGGGTGTGCTTAGGGAGGCACCTGAAACATAAAATTGAAAGAGGCACCTCTGGGACTTCCCTGCAGGTGCAGTGGTTAAGACTCTGTGCCTCCACTACAGGGAACATGGGTTCAATCTCTGGTTGGAGAACTAAGATATCAATAAAAAAAGAACTCTTACTCAGCTTTTCTCATAACTCAATTGGTAAAGAATCCACCTGCAATGCAGGAGACGCCAGTTTCTGGGTTGGGAAGATTCCTGAGTTGGAAGATCCCCTGGAGAATGGATAGGCTACAAACATCAGGATTCTTGGGCTTCCCTGGTGGCTCAGCTGGTAAAGAATCTACCTGCAATGCTGGAGACCTGGGTTTGATCCCTGGGTCGGGAAGATCCCTGGAGAAGGGAAAGGCCACCCCCTCCAGTATTCTGGCCTGGAGAATTCCATGCACTGTATAGTCTATGGGATCACAAAGAGTCGGACACGACTGAGTGACACCACCTCACTTCACTTTAATTTATAAAGAGGCATCTCTGTCAGCTCTACCTCCTCCTGGCTCACTAAGGGAGGGCGACCCTAGACAAGCGATCCCAGTTCTTGAAGAAGAACAAGTGATTGTGAAAATTATAGGGGTGTGAGTTTTGACTGTTTTCATGATATGGGTGCACTACACATGGGGGCAAGTGTCTGTTTCACGCCATACCTTAGGCTTGAATGATTTTCAAATGTACAAATGTTCTGCCAGATAAAGTAAGCCCATTCATAATAACCTGGGTTGTTCATAAGAATCCTTATCTGCACTGTGTCACCTAAATTTAATAAAGTTTTCCAGGGCTGCAATTATTGTGTAGACTGCAGAAGTCTATATTTTGTTTTATTCAGAGCCTAACCATGGTTGCTCTGCAGTTTGTGGCAATCACATGATGGCCACAGTACCTCGATGGCTTTGTGAATGGCTGAGGCTGCACACTTGTGTCCTCCTGCATTTGCCAGGCTAAATCCTCAGTGATGGCACATTTGGGTGCAAGACTGTGTGCTCAAACATTTACCTATTGGAGCACGCGCTATTGTGAATATCAATACATGTGTGTTCTCAGTCGTGTCCAACTCTTTGTGACCCTATAGGCCCCAGGCTCCTCTGTCTACGGGATTCTCCAGGCAAGAATACCTGATGGGTTGGCATGGCCTCCAGGGGAGCTTCCTGACCCAGGGATCAAACCTCTTGTCTCTTATGTCCCCTGCATTAGCAGGTGGATTCTTTACCATTACTGCCACCTGAGGAACCCTTGAGAATAAATGACTTTCTCTTATTTCTTAAAAAAAATTATTTTAATGTGGACCACTTTTTTTCTTACTTGTTATTTTTATTGTCTTACTCTTATTTTTGCAATATAGTTTTATTTTTTTATAAGTGTATTCATTTTAATTGGGGGCTAATTACTTTAAAATATTATTGTGGTTTTGCTATACATTGACATGAATCAGCCACGGGTGTACATGTGTTCCCCATCCTGAACACCCCCCCAACATCCCTCCCTATCCCATCCCTCTGTGTCATCCCAGTGCACCAGCCCTGAGCCCCCTGTCTCATGCATCGAACCTGGACTGGTAATGTTTCACATATAAGTTTCAATGCTATTATCTCAGATCATCCCACCCTCATCTTCTCCCACAGAGTCCAAGAGACTGTTCTATACAACAATGTCTCTTCTGCTGTCTCACATACAGGGTTATTGTTACCATCTTTCTAAATCCTATAGATATGTGTTAGTATAATGTACTGATGTTTTTCTTTCTGGCTTACTTCGCTCTGTATAATCAGCTCCAGTTTCATCCACCTCATTAGATCTGATTCAAATATATACTTTTTAACAGCAGAAAGTGAAGAGGAGCTAAAAAAGCCTCTTGATGAAAGTGAAAGAGGAAAGCAAAAAAATTGGCTTAAAGCTCAATATTCAGAAAATGAAGATCATGGCATCCAGTCCCATCACTTCATGGGAAATAGATGGGGAAACAGTGGAAACAGTGTCAAACTTTATTTTTTGAGGCTCCAAAATCACTGCAGATGGTGACTGAAGCCATGAAATTAGAAGACGCTTATTCATTGAAAGAAAGTTACGACCAACCTAGATAATATTTTCAAAAGCAGAGGCATTACTTTGCCAACTAAGGTCTGTCTAGTCAAGGCTATGGTTTTTGCTGTGGTCATGTATGGATGTGAGAGTTGGACTGTGAAGAAAGCTGAACACCAAAAAATTGATGCTTTTGAACCATGGTGTTGGAGAAGAGTCTTGAGAATCCCTTGGACTGCAAGGAGATCCAACCAGTCCATTCTGAAGGAGATCAACCCTGGGATTTCTTTGGAAGGAATGATGTGAAAGCTGAAACTCCAGTACTTTGGCCACCTCATGCAAACAGTTGACTCATTGCAAAAGACTCCGATGCTGGGAGGGATTAGGGGCAGGAGGAGAAGGGGACGCCCGAGGATGAGATGGCTGGATGGCATCATGGACTCGATGGACGTGAGTCTGAGTGAACTCCGAGGGATGGTAATGAACAGGGAGGCCTGGCATGCTGCGATTCATGGGGTCGAAAAGAATCGGACACGACTGAGTGACTGAACTGACCTGAACTGAATAGTCCGTCATGTATATGTACCACAGCTTTCTTATCCATTCTTCTGCTGATGGACATCTAGTTTCTTCCATTTTTGAGCTCTTTATTGAATTTGTTAGCATATCACATGCCATATTTTGTTTTGGTCTTGAGACATGTGGGATCTTAGGTCCCCATGGGTAGAAGCTGCACCCCCTGCATTAAAAGGTGAAGTTTTAACTACTGGACCACCAGGGAGTTCACTCCCTATTTCTCTTTGTGTTCCTAGATGTTGATTGCCAGGGTCCAGCCCCAGTGGATCCAGGGTGACTTGAAGGAGAGACGGATAGGCGAGAAAATATTTATTTATTTATTTAGAAATATAAGATTAGATTAGGAAGAAATAGTGTAGTAGGAAAATTAAGTGGTGAAAAGTGGTTGAATAACTTGGTTTACATGGAAAACCAATGAAACTTCGCGACAAGTAGTTTGCACCATCTACGTTAGGCCACGGGTGCCCATTTGAATATTAGAGTTGCCCCGCCTTGGGCTCTCTCTCTCACAGAACTTAGAAGCCGGGTCAAGTAAGTAGACATAGAGAGCCTCCACACCCCAGCTGGGAATTCAGCCAGAAATTAAAGAGGAGACATGGGGAAAACCAGTCATTCCAATAACTGGAATGGTGCAGAATGAAGCAGGCCTCTATTGTCTAGAAAGGCCTTTTATACCTTTTTGATTGTACATAGAGAGCAATGGGTAATACAAAATTATGCAGCATTAGCAGCCCAGACTCTTATCAAAACCAGGATTTCTCTCCGCATACCTAATTGTATACACAAGTTTTAGGCTATTTACATCATTTTCCGACCAGAGGGCCAATTAACATTCTACAGCCCTTTTCTGATAAGGGTTTGTCAACCAGAAGACTTATTTGTGTTGATATTCCCAAAGGCTGGTGCCACTCTCAGAAAAACACTAAATAAATTTATATTCTTACATAGCAAAGATACAGCAATCTAAAACATATAAAAGGAGTACAATGATTTATAACAAAAGAAAAGTAATTAACTCAAAAGTCTACTGTTGCTAACATCAAAACAACTATATAACTTTTTCCATATCCCAATTGCGTTGATTAATATCCTCCCAGGTGCCTAAAAGATAAAGAATATAGAGGCTGGGCAGCAATCATTGAGTCAACAGTGAAATCCATCATCAATATGATTTTTAGCTTTTTAAGAAATGGCTCTGTATCTTTAAGATGCTTTAAGCTTTGTGCCTCTCGCGGTTGGGGGGCTGTAATCAATTCATAAGATGTAAAAAGTCCAGGGGAATCTGTTAGGCAAGCTAGAGAGTTATCAGAGGGGGTTTGAGCTGAAACATCCCTTTCAAATGCAGAAGACTGAAGCCCTGGGTTAACTTTTTCCAGAATGTTTCAGAAGAGTGAAATAGCACAGTACAATAAGGCAGACAGATTCTGGTTTTTGGGGTACATGCTCAGGAAATTCCAGGGGGAACCCTGAGGCCTGACTCGCCTTGCCCATCAGGCCTCTCTACATGACCTTGTCATGGGTGGGATCTCCTGTGCTGGCTTCTGGCAGTTGGTCTTCAGGGCAGTAATTTTTTTTCTGATTGAAAATTTTCCTGGGGTAGGACATTTGGGTTTTAAGGAGGCTTGTTATCCATTAGTATTTTATTTCAGGATAGTAAATGATCATTTCAAAACGTCTGCTCCATCACCCTAAGAAAGCGCCTTTTATGTGAGAAGGCAAATGAATATCAGTGACAGCTCCATGGACTCCTCTGTCATTCTCCAGGTAAGAAGGAGAGGGCATGTAGGGGGATGCCCATGACCAGAGGCCCAAGCAGGTTTTCAATGTAGCTTTGATAGAAGCAAAGTTTATTTTGATCATTGTCACATGCTCAGTGCAGAAGTTCTTTTCAATTAGATCTGTACTTGGAAAAGGGGCTCTAGACTCCAACTCCCACCCAAAATAGGACTTCAGGTAGGCTCACCAGAGACCAGCTCTTGACCTGGCACACCAGTTCTGGATTCATGTGATAATTTATGAGGTTCACTACACTGTGTTGGTCAGATAATGTTGTATCACCCCATTAGTCAGTTAACTCATTCAGTGGTGTCCAACTCTTTGAGACTCCATGGACTGTAGCATGCCAGGCTTCCCTGTCCATCACTGAATCCAGGAACGTGCTCAAATGCATGTCCATTGAGTCGGTGACACCATCCAACCACCTCATCCTCTGTAGTCCCCTTCTCCTGCCTTCAATATTTCCTAGCATCAGAGTTCTTTCCAATGAGTCACTTCTTCCCAGGTATTGGAGGCCTAGGTATTGGAGCTTCAGCATCAGTCCTTCTAATGAATATCCAGGACTGATTTCCTTTAGAATGGACTGGTTGGATCTCCTTGCTGTCCTTGAGACTCTCAGAGTCTTCTCCAGAACCACAGTTGAAAGGCATCAATTCTTCAGCGCTCAGCTTTTCTCATGGTCACCCTTATATCTCTTATCAATGTTGTCTCCTCTAAATTGAATGTATGCCATGCCATGTGGCATGTAGGATCTCAGTTCCCCAACCAGGGATAAAATGTGTGTCGCTACATTGAGGCCAGTGAACCACCCCTGTTAAGGACAGCCAGGTAACAAAGTCCCTTTAAATCAATTCAATTTTAAAGTTAAAAGAATCCGATTTAAAAAGAAGTGCTTGGACTGGACTAAAAGTTGAAGTCCCTCTGAAGGCCCCAGGTACCACCATGACTGCACTGCCCCCACCCACCCTGCTGTTTGCTTTGTGCATCCCTGAGGGCACTCTGGCTCTCCACAGTAAGCTTCAGCCTTGGGACCTTTGAACTCCTTGATTCATCTCCTGAAATTCCCTCCCTCTGATGCTCTTTTGGCTTACTTCCTCTCCTCCCACCTTTGTTCTGCTGTCACCTCGAAACCAGGCAGGCCTTGATCACCACCTACACTCCCAGCCTGCTCACCCCTAGAGTCTTCTCTGTTCTCCATTCTGCACTTTATTTTTTTCAAAAGCTGTCATGGTCAACTGACACACTTGTTACATGTAGATGCTGACTACTTGTCCCCAGGCTATGAGCTGAATGAGGGGTGAGATGGCCAGCATGTTCTTCTCACTGCCCATGTGCAGTGATTGTGCAAGAGAGGCCAGCACACAGTCGGTGCTCAGCTAATGGTATTACACTTCATGTGGAGGGTCAGTGATGATGCCATGTACACCAAGGTAACTTTTTCTTGACAAGAGGGGATAACGCCTTGGAGGAGGAATATGGGAAGCTGGGGGAGGGAAGTGAAAGCAGCCCTAATGGAGCTGGAAGGTGGGAGTGTGAGCTGGGAATGAATGCTTCTTCTGGTGTGAGGCTGAGGCTCAAAAAGGATGAGTCCAAAGAGTTGGGAAAGGGGAGGAACCTTCCAGGATGCTGGGATGATATATGCAAAGCTTTCTAAACTTTCCCTCACCTGAACCCCTCTCTCAGGTCCCTCCATCTTCTTGTGGGTTTCATCCGCTGAGACCCTAAACATTTATGCATTTCCTTAGAACCTGTTTCTGAGGCAGGAAGGGAGAAACCAGGTCCCCCAAATTAAACTCTAGGACATTAACAATCCACTTCCCATACCTCTGGGTGAGGCGAGGGTGGGTTGGGGGTGGCAGGGTTTCTAGGATGGTGCAGACAGCTCCAGACCCAGAACTTTACCAGCTCCTTCTTTTCCAAGAACAGAGCTGTGGCCACCATAACCCCTCCCCACCGCCCCCGCAACAAAAAGCCCTTGCATGAATTGTGACCGTGACTACACTTAATCTGTGTCACATCAGTATTTCCAGCTTTCTCTTAAAAAGTTTGCTTTTAATGTACAAGACAGTGACTTAAGTCTGATACTACAACTTATGTAGGCTAGTTGGGTGGGGTCACTTTTGGACTGTTGACCTTTAGGAAATTCACTTCTTTATGAGACTACAGGTGATTATATACTTCCAAAATTTTAGGACAAATGGAATTTTCCATGGCCTTTCCTACCCCCCTGCCCCAAGTAAACCATCAGAATCATTTAGAAATTAAAATGTTTTAGTGTCTAAATTAAAACCCCCCAAGAGTGTGTCAAGCCTGGAATGTTTTCAGATTGCATACTTTGGTTTTTGTTGTTTGTTGTTTCTTTTAATATGGAAAAGAGCTCCAGTGGGACTCTATCAAAGCAGTAACTAAACTACAAAGCCAGCTATTTGCTTTTTCAAGATGAGAGAGAAAAAGGACCTATCTGTGGTTGCCCTTTGCCCAAGGAGGTATTGGGCTAGCTAATCAATGAGGACAGTATATTTTTAATCATGTGGCAAGAAGCAGAGGCACTAAAGTTGCTTTTGCAGGTTAGAAGCCTTGCCTAAGGGATCTCTGCCTTTTAGAAGGGTACGCTCAAAGCCAATTGTGCCCTGCAAGGGCACAGGGCAATGGCTTTGTCTGATATCTGAAAGCTTGTCCTAGGCAAGGATGGGGGCTCCTCACTCTAGGTAGAGATCTGCTCCCAGCTCCACCCTGTGTTCCTGCCCAGGACTTTGGCTGAATTCTTCCCCAGAGGAGCAAGGGGGCCAGTCAGTTGTGTAACCACCAAGACACCCCCATCCCCAGGCAGAAAAATCAGCCTGTCAGCACAATTTTCCTTTCATACTCCTTGGTTTCCCCAGACCCACAGTTAACTGAAACTTTCCCCTAGAATAATCAAGAACTATCTTTTCTGGGTGATAGAAATCTAAAAATGACAGGCATAGAGTCATGCATGTTGGGCTCCTAAAAGAGGTGTTGTCATTAAGGGCTTCCTTGGTGGCTCAGATAGTAAAGGATATGCGTGCAGTCCTGGAGACCCAGATTTCTTTCCCTGGGTCAGGAAGATCCCCTGGGGAAGGAAATGGCAATCTACTCCAGCAATCTTGCCTGGAAAATCCCATGGACAGAGGAGCCTGGTGGGTTACAGTTGATGAGACTGCAAAAGAGTTGGACATAACTGAGTGATTTCACTTTCAGTCCTTATTAAAATTATGTGACAATGTACCCAGGCACATCGTCTGAGATCAAGGATGCTGACTTGAAGCAGTATTTTTTTGTGTGAACACGAGAGGATCCTCTCTGAGGATGCATGTTCATCCCTCCAAATGCAGGCATAGATGGACTCCTTCCCCTCACAGGTGAATATTCATGTGGTCACCCCCTCTCTGCTGCTCAGTGCTTCTGGGTCTAACCTGCCCTCTGGCCAGCCCTTCTCACTGCCTGTCTTCACTCACCAAAATTCTACCTATTCCTGGGCATGTCTTGGCTAAAACTCTTCTCCAAATTTTCCCTGCTGCCTGTTGAAATCCTGTCCTCCACACTCATAGTCCAGTTCCTCCCAGTAGATACACCCCAAAAGGCTGCATTTTTCAAGCTCTAGTCACTTATAACCTTTTTTTTTTTTTTTAAGATTCCCAACCTGCTGGTACAATTACTGCCTTAATATATTTTTTTATCTGAAGCAGAAGCTCTTCAAAAAAAATTGATTTCATTTTTGGACTTGACTACCAGACAGTATGTAAAACAGTATTTTGTGCTCTGCATAAAAGATACAATATAGACAACTGCAGTCAAAACAAAAACAAGGCTTCTAAGTTCTCCATAAATACCATTGTGCTGGGGATGGTTCTGTTCTTGGTGTGGAGTACCTTTGACTGTTAGGTGCAAGGTGCCAGGACCACGCTGAGATTATTCTGGAAGGAATAGAAGAGATGAAGGACAATATTCTTCTTTCTGGGAGATTCAATGTTATTCAGTGATTTGGCCATTGGGGATCTGTATGATTTCTTGGGGTACATGTTCTGTAGGTTTCCTTGCCAAGGAAAGGGTTCCTGTTAATGACCAGATGGACTTTGGCTAGGTCTTTCTCAAAGTGCTTACTGAACTCTAACTTTGTAAAACAAGGTACTTGCAATGATTCTGTTCATCCACTGGGTCATCTACTGGCAGGTGGGCAACTCCAGGCCAGGGGCTAGGTCATGTTGGCCTCAGTCCCCTAGAGGCCTTGTCAACTATCTCAAATGTGAGCAAGCACATAACCCAGGGAGGCTGATGTTTTAAGCTAGAACATGCTGCAGAAGAGGCCTAAGCATATATAGTGAGAATGTGCTCATTCACACCAGGTCCTTCGCCTGGTAGCCTAGATGGTCACTTAGAACTCACTGGCCTGGAGACCATGCAGGTCAGCCTGAGTCCCATCTACCTTCTGTTTTGTTTTTTTCATGTGTTGACTCCAGGCATAGGTAAAGCTCCACCATCCACAACAGCAGGCAGCCAGTCTTCCCCCTGAAATGCTGCTCCTCACCCGCTCATCCTCCCAAACTCCCAAGGCTGGGGTCATGACCACCACCTGCACGGTCATGGCCCAGCCCCCACCACTACCACCAGCACAATGGGAAAGCCAGTGAAAAAGCAGTGGCCACTTTTACCGAAGGAGACTGTCCTGGCTGTGCAGCAGGTTGTGTGGAACTCATCAAGTAGTTTCAAATGTCCTACCAATGTGGTACATGCAGAAGATGCAGTGCCAGCAGCAGCAGCAGCAAAGCCAGCAGCAGCCTCAGTCTTCCCGGGGGGCGAGATATCAGAAGAGACAGGCTGTGAAAGGTATGGGGCCTCCCCACTCTGTTCTCCACGGCACCCTCTCCTTTTTAGCCACATGGACAGGAGAAAAATAATCCTTGTTTTCCTTGTATAGTTCCACTTGATTGCCTTGTCACTGTATCCTGGAGGCCTGACACATTCCATTTGGCATTATTTTTTAAAATTATTTTGCAGCTTGCTTTTGTACTCTTCTTTTTTCTTGTTCATTTTATAAACACTATACACATGTCTTCTTAAAATGGGTGAAATGGATCTCTAGACACAAAAACATCTGTTGTCTTTATTGACTTTCTATTTCATTCTCCACCCTTTCTCAGAGGTATTGTTAACCATAGGATGTTTTTCTAATTTATATATGCATATATATTTATCTATGTGTGTGAGAAGGAAATGGAGAAGGAAAGGAAGAAGGAAATGGCAACCCACTCCAGTATTCTTGCCTGGAGAATCCCATGAACAGAAGAGCCTGGAGAGCTATAGTCCATGGGCCACAGAGAGTCAGACATGACCAAGTCACTGACACACACACACATAGATATGACTTCATAAATGCATTACCATTTTTTTCTATTTGAAAACAAAAATGGTAACATCCTTGCCTTTTTCCCCTCTCACCCTTCAGCATGTTTTGAAGGTCAATCCATGTCAGTGCATATAGCTCTCCCTATTTCCATTGGGCTAGTGTGAAATATTACATAGCTTATTAATAAACTATTCACCTGATAGACATTAAGTTGCTTCCAGTTTTCATCTGTTGTAAGCAGTGCTACAATAAATACCATTGTATAAGTTTCCCTGTGCATCCCTATGAACACCTGGGCATTATTTTTGAAAGAGTACAGTATGAGAAGTGGATGGTAAAGGATACCTTAATACCAAGAGATTAGCACCCACCACACAATGCAAGAAGAGCAAGCATCAAGAACCATTGCCAAAGTGCAGAATGACAGCTCCCAGCTGGAGTTTCTTTCTGGGCTGATGAAAGCGGAACAAAGTGCTGATCTGATGGGGACTAGATTGTCTGGCTCTCATGAGGACTGATGCTGGTCTTGTTTCATGGGGAAACCTGCACTGAGATCCTTCTTTATTGGGCTCTTGGATTGAAACTCTCACATACTGAGTGCACTATCGGGAGAATTGGTAAGAGTTGCAGGAGGTTGTGAAATGAAAGAGTAGTCAGATATTGAACTGACCCCCAATGAAACTCTTCAAAGATTGGGGTGGAGGAAGACCAAAAGATTGGACACAGAGAATGGGAGTACAGCCGGATTGATCCTGCTGTCCGAAGTGTTGCTAGGGCAGAACCGGATCTGGGATCTTTCAGGTTGGGATGGGCAGTTCCAGGCTCCTGAATTCAGAGCCCTTAAGTTTAATGAGCCTTCCAGGTTACTTGGGAGCTGGCAAGAAGGAGCTCATTGATGGTATGGTTCCTAATTCCCAGACTGTCCTGTTAAGGATAAACAAAATTGACCACTGGTTGAAGCTGTTAGGATAGATTTTAATCTGCTATTTACTATTGCAGTAGGGCAAAGCGTCCAGCATGAACTGAAGTCAACTCCAATGTGTACACAGGGGACTGGGGTTTTAAAGGGAGAATTTAGGAATATGGAGGAGGAATCATAGGAACTCTATAATAGAGTCAAAAAATGACATTTTACACAAAGTGGGAAGGGGGTGGTGGTTCATGTGAAATATCTGGGTTTGGTAACTCTGTTACTTCTTAAAAGTAGGCTTCTGCCTATCCATAGAGACTGGGCAATGAGCTTTTTCCTTAGGTGTTGACTGGAGCAAATAGGCAATTCTATTGGCAACCTTGAGTTTTCTTAGTTTTAAAGGAGTGGTGGTTATCCTAGGATGCAGCCTTGAGCTGTTGGAAACTGTATTAATCCTTAAACACCCAGGTGGAGGCTTTGTTGGAAAAGGGCTCCTTGGAACTTTGCTCAATTTTGGCCAACAGGAGAATCATTGTCTCTTGAAAGCAGAGAAACTCGAAGAGTATGGATTGGACCCTGCTCCCACCACAGTGTCCAGCTGGGACAACCTTCCCCAGGAAGTGGGGTGACCATGAGCCTTCGCTTTCCCAGCTGTCCAGCAGAAAGTGATCACACAGAACCGACCCACCTCCACCATTACCCTGGTGACCAGCACCTTTTCGTTGCCCCTGGTCACCAGCTTAGGATCCATGAACACCCTTGCATCTTTGGTCAGCCCGCGCATTACCACCGCTTCAGCTGATGTCGTTGTAGACACCATAAAAAAAAAAAAAAAAAAAGGTCAGAAAATCACTGACTTTGAAATTTTGCTTCATTCCCATATATTGTGATGAAATTTGGTTTTATTTTTATATCAGTTTACTTTGTGTTTGCTATTTGTCAGACTTCTCCTGTTTTCATTTATAACTTCTCTGCCATATAAAAAATGTATTTATCTTTGGCTGTGTTGGTATTCATTGCCATGAGGTTTTTCTCTACTTGAAGGTAACAGGGGCTACACTTTAGTTGTGATGTTCAGGCTTCTCATTGCAGTGACTTCCTTTTAAAAATAATACATTAATTTATTTTAATTGGAGGTAAATTACTTTACAATATTGTAGTGGTTTTGCCATACATTGACATGAATCAGCCACGGGTATACATCTCTCCCCAGTCCTCAACCCCCTTCCTACCTCCTTCCCCATCCCATCCCTCTGGGTCATCCCAGTGCACCAGCCCATAGCACACTGTTTCATGCATCGAACCTGGACTGGTAATCTGTTTGACTAATATACATGTTTCAAAGCTATTCTACCAAATCATCCCACCCTCGCCTTCTCCCACAGAATCCAAAATACTGTTCTATACATCTGTCTTTCTTTTCGGCATCACATTCAGGGTTATCGTGCAGTGGCTTCTATTGTTGTCCAGCATGGACTCATGCCAAGTGTACTCAATGGTTAAGGCTCCGGTGTTCTAGAACACAGCCTCCATAGTTGTGATGCATGGGCTCAGCTGCTCCATTGTATGTGGGATCCTCCTGGATCAGGGATCAAACCAGTGTCTCCTGCATCAGCAGGTGAATTCTTTACCACTAAGCCACCAGGGAAATCCCCTCTTCTTTGCTTTATTTTTAATTAGATTTTTTGCTCATTCAGACTTTCCCATTTGTTCTGTGCAAATTCAGACTCCTGTGTTCTTTCTCTGCTGGCTTCCCTGGAGAGAGACCCTCCTCTAAGTTTCTGAAGGTGGATTTAGCTTTCTCCCTCACCCCACATCCCCAACAGCCACAGGGAGTATTAACCACACCGGCTTTGGGTTACTGAGGGCTAACTCTGTACAGTTCTTCTGCTGGATCCCTTGGGATCTGTTCTCTGAAGGTGTGACAGTTAAAAAGGCAGCTCAGAGAGGGCTGCCACTGGCTGAAGGCCACACAGCCAACAATGGCAGAGCAGGGATTTAGGGCAAAATGTGCTCTCCTGGTCACTTGTTTCTGTGAGAGCCAGGTGGCTGTAGGGTGTGTTGAGGGAGGCACCTGAAACATAAAATTGAAAGAGGCACCTCTGGGACTTCCCTGCAGGTGCAGTGGTTAAGACTCTGTTCCTCCACTGCAGGGGGCATGGATTCAATCTCTGGTTGGAGAACTAAGATATCAGTAAAAAAAGAACTCTTTTATTCAGCTTTCCTCATAACTCAGTTGGTAAAGAATCCACCTGCAATGCAGGAGACTCCAGTTCCCGGGTTGGGAAGATTCCTGAGTTGGAAGAACCCCTGGCGAAGGGATAGGCTACCCACACCAGGATTCTTGGGCTTCCCTGGTGGCTCAGCTGGTAAAAAATCTACCTGCAATGCTGGAGACCTGGTTTTGATCCCTGGGTCGGGAAGATCCCCTGGAGAAGGGAAAGGCCACCCTCTCCAGTATTCTGGCCTGGAGAATTCCTTGCACTGTATAGTCTATGGGATCACAAAGAGTCGGACACGACTGAGTGACTCCACCTCACTTCACTTTAGTTTATAAAGAGGCATCTCTGTCAGCTATACCTCCTCCTGGCTCACTAAGGGAGGGCGACCCTAGACAAGCGAACCTAGTTCTGGAAGAATGAGTGATTGTGAAAATTATAGGGGTGTGATTATTGACTGTTGTCATGCTTTGGGGGCACTACACATGGGGACAGGTGCCTGCTTCATGTCATGCCTTAGGCTTGAATGATTTTCAAGTGTTCAAATGTTCTGCCAGATAGTTAAGTAAGCCCATTCATAATAACCTGGGATGTTCATAAGAACCCTTATCTGCACTTTGTCACCTAAATTTAATAAAGTTTTCCAGGGCTGCAATTATTGTGTAGACTGCAGAAGTCTATATTTTGTTTTATTCAGAGCCTAACCATGGGTTTCTCTGAAGTTTGTGGCAATCACATGATGGCCACATTATCTCGATGGCTTTGTGAATGGCTGAGGTGGCACACTTGTTTCCTACTGCATTGGCCAGGCTGAATCCTCAGTGATGGCACATTTAGATGCAAGGCTGTGTGCTCAAACATTTACCTACTAGAGCATGCACTATTGTGAATATCAATATATGTGTGTTCTCAGTCATGTCCAACTCTTTGTGACCCTATAGGCCCCAGGCTCCTCTGTCCATGGGATTCTCCAGGCAAGAATACCTGAGTGGGTTGGCATGGCCTGCTTCAGGGGAGCTTCCTGACCCAGGGATCAAACCTGTATCTCTTTTGTCTCCTGCATTAGCAGGTGGATTCTTTACCATTACTGCCACCTGAGGAACCCTTGAGTATAAATGACTTTCTCTTATTTCTTAAAAAATAATTATTTTACTGTGGACCACTTTTTTTCTTACTGTGTTATTTTTATTGTCTTACTCTTATTTTTGCAACATAGTTTTATTTTTTATAAGTGTATTCATTTTAATTGGGGGCTAATTACTTTAAAATATTATTGTGGTTTTGCCATACATTGACATGAATCAGCCACAGGTGTACATGAGTTCCTCATCCTGAACACCCCTCCCACATCCCTCCCCATCCCATCCCTCTGTGTCACCCCAGTGTTCCAGCCCTGAGTACCCTGTCTCATGCATCAAACCTGGACTGGCAATCTGTTTCACATATGACAACATACATGTTTCAATACTATTCTCTCAGATCATCCCTCCCTCATCTTCTCCCACAGAGTCCAAGAGACTATTCTATACACCAATGTCTCTTCTAGAAGAGACATTGGTAACAATATATTGTTAACAGGGTAACAGGGTTATTGTTACCATCTTTCTACATCCCATAGATATGTGTTAGTATACTGTTCTGATGTTTTTCTTTCTGGCTTCCTTCAGTCTGTATAATCGGCTCCAATTTCATCCACCTCCTTAGACCTGATTCAAATGTGTTCTTTTTAATGGCAGAACGTGAAGAGGAGCTAAAAAGATTCTTGATGAAAGTGAAAGAGGAAAGCGAAAAAGTTGGCTTAAAGCTTTTTTTTTTTTTTTTTTTAAGAATGTAGTACCTATTGCTTGCAGAGATTTTAGACAATGGTAATCTCTGAAATTATAACAAATACACAAAAATGTTCAGCTATAAGATCGTTTTTAGAGGGAGCAGACATACGTATGCGTATGGCTGACTCATGTTGATGTTTGGCAGAAACTTTCCAAGTAGGAAAAGGAGGTTGTCAAGGCTGTATATTGTCACCTTGCTTATTTAACTTATATGCAGAGTACATCATGAGAAACGCTGGGCTAGAAGAAGCACAAGCTGGAACCAAGATTGCTGGGAGAAATAGCAATAACCTCAGATATGCAGATGACACCACCCTTATGGCAGAAAGTGAAGAGGAACCAAAAACCCTCTGGATGAAGGTGAAAGAGGAGAGTGAAAGAGTTGGCTTAAAGCTCAACATTCAGAAAACAAAGATCATGGTATCTGGTACCATCACTTCATGGGAAATACATAGGAAAACAGTAGAAACTGTGTCAGACTTTATTTTTGGGGGCTCTAAAATCACTGCAGATGATGATTGCGGCCATGAAATTAAATGACACTAATTCCTTAGAAGGAAAGTTATGACCAAACTGGATAGCTTATTAAAAAGTGGAGACATTACTTTGCCAACAAAGGTCCATCTAGTCAAGGCTATGGTTTTTCCTGTGGTCATGTATGGATGTGAGAGTTGGACTGTGAAGAAAGCTGAACGCCAAAGAATTGATGCTTTTGAACTGTGGTGTTGGAGAAGACTCTTGAGAGTCCCTTGGACTGCAAGGAGATCCAACCAGTCCATTCTGAAGGAGATCAACCCTGGGATTTCTTTGGAAGGAATGATGCTAAAGCTGAAACTCCAGTACTTTGGCCACCTCTTGCGAAGAGGTGACTCATTGGAAAAGACTCTGATGCTGGGAGGGATTGGGGGCAGGAGGAGAATGGGATGACAGAGGATGAGATGGCTGGATGGCATCACAGACTCGATGGACATGAGTTTGAGTGAACTCTGGGAGTTGGTGATGGACAGGAAGGCCTGGTGTGCTTCAATTCATGGCATCGCAGAGTCGGACACTATTGAGTGACTGATCTGAACTGAACACAATTATGTAAAGCAATTATCTTTCAATCAAAAAAATAAATTTTTAAAAATAATTTAGAAAATAATGCATTATTTTACCATAAATGTGCTGCTGCTGCTAAGTCACTTCAGTCGTGTCCACTCTGTGTGATTCCATAGACGGCAGCCCACCAGGCTCCACTGACCCTTGGATTCTCCAGGCAAGAACACTGGAGTGGGTTGCCATTTCCTTCTCCAAGTCATGAAAGTGAAAGTGAAGTCACTCAGTCATGTCCGACCCTCTGCGACCCCATGGACTACAGCCTTCCAGGCTCCTCCATCCATGGGATTTTCCAGGCAAGAGTACTGGAGTGGGGTGCCATTGCCTTCTCTGATAAATGTGCTAACATGTTAAAAAATACAAATGGAATACAGCCATAGATGTCCACAAACTTAGGGATGTAACATATTAATAAACATATTAATTTGAGGACATGATATGAAAGTAGTAAGTTATGAATTCACAATATATTCTACGTCAGAGCATTAGGTTTTTGGTTTTACTACAGTAGTATGGACGGAGGAGCCTGTAAGCCTGCAGTCCATGGGGTCGCTAAGAGTCGGACTCAACTGAGCGACTTCACTTTCCCTTTTCACTTCATGCATTGGAGAAGGAAATGGCAACCCACTCCAGTGTTCTTGCCTGGAGAATCCCAGGGACGGCAGAGCCTGGTGGGCTGCCATCTATCGGGTCGCACAGAGTTGGACACAACTGAAGCGACTTAGCAGCAGCAGCAGCAGCTTCACTCTTTCCTAGTTGTACTGAATTTTCTGAAATGTATGAGGAAAAAAAAAAAAAAAACTTTCATATTATTATACTAAACTGCCATAAGTAAATGTTGTGGATTTCGTAAATCTCCGCTATTCATTCACCAATTCTACTGTAGTTTTGCTTTTTTACAGAAAGGAAAATAATATATTGGTATTCATTACACCATATATTTGTTTGAACATACTAGGACTCGAACATACACATAGACACACATATATATGTTAAGGAAAAAACTAAGATTAAAACAAGAGATCAAACATCAGTAAAGAAAAAATATAATACAATTATATTGGTTTGGTTTAAAATTTTTAAGTGTATTTTATTTTATAATCATTTTTATTAAAAATTGGTGACATCTAGTTTCTTCTATTTTTGAGCTCTTTATTTAATTTGTTATCATATCACATGTCATATTTTGTTTTGGTCTTGAGACATTTGGGACCTTAGATCCCTGTGGATAGAAGCTGCACCCCCTGCATTGGAAGGCTAAGTTTTAACCACTGGACCACCAGGGGGTTTACTCCCTATTTCACTTTGTGTTCCTAGATGTTGATTGCCGGGGTCCAGCCCTGGTGGATCCATGGTGACTGGAAGGAGAGACAGATAGGCGGGGAAAAACTTATTTATTTATTTAATTAGAAATATAAGTTTAGATTAGGAAGAAATAGTGTAGTAGGAAAATTAAGTGGTGAAAAGAGGCTGAATAACTTGGTTTATGTGGAAAACCAATAAAACTTCGAGACAAGAAGTTTGCACCATCTATGTTAGGCCATGGGTGCCCATTTGAATATCAGAGAGTGCCCCGCCTTGGGCTCTCTCTCTCATGGAACTTAGAAGCCAGGGCAAGTAAGTAGACAGGGCGAGCCTCCACGCCCCAGATGGGAATTCAGCCAAAAATTAAAGATGAGACACGGGGGAAACCAGTTCTTCCAATAACTGGCCAGGCCTCGATTGTCTAGAAAGGCCTTTTATACCTTTTTGATTGTACATAGAGATCAACGGGTAATACAAAATTATGCAGCCTTAGCAGCCCAAACTCTTTTCAATACCAGGCTTTCTCTCTGCATACTTAATTGTATACACAAGTCTTAGGTTATTTACATCATCTTCTGGCCAGAAGGCCAATTAACATTTTACAGCCCTTTTCTGATAAGGGTTTGTCAACCAGAAGACTTACTTGTGTTGATCTTCCCAAAGGCTGGTGTCACTCTCTTCAAAACCAGGCTTTCTCTCTGCATACTTAATTGTATACACAAGTCTTAGGTTATTTACATCATCTTCTGGCCAGAAGGCCAATTAACATTTTACAGCCCTTTTCTGATAAGGGTTTGTCAACCAGAAGACTTACTTGTGTTGATCTTCCCAAAGGCTGGTGTCACTCTCAGAAAAATACTAAATAAATTTACACTCTTACATAGAAAAGATACAGCAATTTATAACAAGTAAAAGGAATACAGTGATTTATAATAAAAGAAAAATAATTAACTCAAAAGTCTAGTGTTGCTAACATCAAAACAACTATATACCTTTTTCCATATCCCAGTTGCATTGATTAAAATCCTCCCAGGTGCCTAAAAGATAAAGAATATAGAGGCCAGGCAGCAATCATTGAGTCAACAGTGAAATCCATCACCAAGATGATTTTTAGCTCTTTAGAAATGCCTCTGTATCTTTAAGATGCTTTAAGCTTTGTGCCTTAAAACCAATAAAACTTCGAGACAAGAAGTTTGCACCATCTATGTTAGGCCATGGGTGCCCATTTGAATATCAGAGAGTGTCCCGCCTTGGGCTCTCTCTCTCATGGAACTTAGAAGCCACGGCAGGTAAGTAGACAGGGCGAGCCTCCATGCCCCAGATGGGAATTCAGCCAAAAATTAAAGATGAGACACGGGGGAAACCAGTCCTTCCAATAACTGGCCATGCCTCGATTGTCTAGAAAGGCCTTTTATACCTTTTTGATTGTACATAGAGATCAATGGGTAATACAAAATGATGCAGCCTTAGCAGCCCAGACTTTTCAAAACCAGGCTTTCTCTCTGCATACTTAATTGTATACACAAGTCTTAGGTTATTTACATCATCTTCTGGCCAGAAGGCCAATTAACATTTTACAGCCCTTTTCTGATAAGGATTTGTCAACCAGAAGACTTACTTGTGTTGATCTTCCCAAAGGCTGGTGTCACTCTCAGAAAAATACTAAATAAATTTACACTCTTACATAGCAAAGATACAGCAATTTATAACAAGTAAAAGGAATACATTGATTTATAATAAAAGAAAAGTAATTAACTCAAAAGTCTAGTNGCTGATCTCCCCAAAGGCTGGTGTCACTCTCAGAAAAATATTAAATCAATTTACACTCTTACATAGAAAAGATACAGCAATTTATAACAAGTAAAAGGAATACAGTGATTTATAACAAAAGAAAAGTAATTAACTCAGAAGTCTAGTGTTGCTAACATCAAAACAACTATGTACCTTTTTCCATATCCCAGTTTCATTGATTAATATCCTCCCAGGTGCCTAAAAGATAAAGAATATAGAGCCCGGGCAGCAATCATTGAGTCAATAGTGAAATCCATCACCAATATGATTTTTAGCTTTTTAGAAATGCCTCTGTATCTTTAAGATGCTTTAAGCTTTGTGCCTCTCGCAGTTGAGGGGCTGTAATCAATTCACAAGTATAACAAAAGAAAAGTAATTAACTCAAAAGTCTAGTGTTGCTAACATCAAAACAACTATATACCTTTTTCCATATCCCAATTGCATTGATTAATATCCTCCCAGGTGCCTAAAAGAAAGAATATAGAGGCTGGGCAGCAATCATTGAGTCAACAGTGAAATCCATCACCAATATGATTTTTAGCTGTTTAGAAATGCCTCTGTATCTTTAAGATGCTTTAAGCTTTGTGCCTCTCGAGGTTGAGGGGCTGTAATCAATTCACAAGATGTAAAAAGCTCAGGGGAACCTGTTAGGCAAGCTAGAGACTGTGAAATCCATCACCAATATGATTTTTAGCTGTTTAGAAATGCCTCTGTATCTTTAAGATGCTTTAAGCTTTGTGCCTCTCGAGGTTGAGGGGCTGTAATCAATTCACAAGATGTAAAAAGCTCAGGGGAACCTGTTAGGCAAGCTAGAGACTTATCAGAGGGAGGTTGAGCTGAAACATTCCTTTCAAATGCAGAAGACTGAAGCCCTGAGTTAACTTTTTCCAGAGTGTGTCAGAAGAGTGAAAAAGCACAGTCCAATAAGGCAGGCAGATTCTGGTTTTTGGGGTACATGCTCAGGAAATTCCAGAGGAACCCTGAGGTCTGAATCACCTTGCCCATCAGGACGCTCTACATGACCTTGTCATGGGTGGGATCTCTGTGCTGACTCCTGGCAGTTGGTCTCCAGGACAGTATTTTTTTTTCTGATTGAAAATTTTCCTGGGATAGGACATTTGAGTTTTAAGGAGGTTTGTTATCCATTAGTATTTCATTTCAGGATAGTAAATGATCATTTCAAAACGTCTGCTCCATCACCCTAAGAAACCGCCTTTTGTGTGAGAAGGCAAGTGAATATCAGTGACAGCTCCATGGACTCCTCTGTCATTCTTCAGGTAAGAATGAGAGGGCATGTAGGGGGATGCCCATGACCAGAGGCCTAAGTAGGTTCTCAATCTAACTTTGATAGAAGTAAAGTTTATTTTGATCACCATCACATGCTCAGTGCAGAAGTTCTTCTCAATTAGATCTGTACTTGGAAAAGGGGCTCTAAACTCCCACTCCCACCCCAACTAGGACTTCAGGTAGGCTCACCAGAGACCAGCTCTTGACCTGGCACACCAGTTCTGGATTCATGTGATAATTTATGAGGTTCACTACACTGTGTTGGTCAGATAATGCTGTATCACCCCATCAGTCAGTTAACTCGCTCAGTGGTGTCCGACTCTTTGAGACTCCATGGACTGCAGCACGCCAGGCTTCCCTGTCCATCACCGAATCCAGGAGCATACTCAAATGCATGTCCATTGAGTCGATGACACCATCCAACCATCTCATCCTCTGTAGTCCCCTTCTCCTGCCTTCAATCTTTCCCAGCATCAGGGTCCTTTTCAATGAGTCACTTCTTCCCATCAGGTTGCCTAGGTATTGAAGCTTCAGCATCAGTCCTTCTAATGAATATCTAGGACTGACTTCCTTTAGAATGGACTGGTTGGATCTCCTTGCTGTCCTTGAGACTCTCAGAGTCTTCTCCAGAACCACAGTTCAAAAGCATCAATTCTTTGGCACTCAGCTTTTCTCATGGTCACCCTTATAGCTTTTATTAATGTTGTCTCCTCTAAACTGAATGTATGCCATGCCATGTGGCATGTAGGATCTCAGTTCCCCAACCAGGGATCAAATGCGTGTCTCTGTATTGAGGCCAGTGAACCACCCCTGTTAAGGACAGCCAGGTAGCAAAGTCCCTTTAAATCAATTCAATTTTAAAGTTAAAAGAATCCACTTTAAAAATAAGTGCTTGGACTAAAAGTTGAAGTCCCTCTGAAGGCCCCAGGTACCACCATGACTGCACTGTCCCCACTCACCCTGCTGTTTGCTTTGTGCATCCCTGAGGGCACTCTGGCTCTCCACAGTAAGCTTCAGCCTTGGGAACTTTGAACTCCTTGGTTCCTCTCCAGAAATTCCCTCCCTCTGATGTTCACTCNCTCTGAAGGCCCCAGGTACCACCGTGACTGCACTGCCCCCACCCACCCTGCTGTTTGCTTTGTGCATCCCTGAGGGCACTCTGGCTCTCCACAGTAAGCTTCAGCCTTGGGACCTTTGAACTCCTTGGTTCCTCTCCAGAAATTCCCTCCCTCTGATGCTCACTTGGCTTACTTCCTCTCCTCCCACCTTTGTTCTGCTGTCACCTCAAAACCAGGCAGGCCTTGATCAACACCTATACCTCCCAGCCTGCCCACCCCTAGAGCCTCCTCTGCTCTCCATTCTGCACTTTATTTTATTCCAAAGTTCTCACGGTCAACTGACACACTTGTTACATGTAGGTGCTGACTGCTTGTCCCCAGGCTGTGAGCTGAGTGAGGGGTGAGATGGCCAGCATGTTCTCTGCTCACTGCCTATGTGCAGTGATTGTGCAAGAGAGGCCAGCACACAGTCGGTGCTCAGCTAATGATATTACACTCCACGTGGAGGGTCAGTGATGATGCCATGTACACTAAGGTAACTTTTTCTTGACAAGAGGAGATAACGCCTTGGAGGAGGAATATGGGGAGCTGGTGGAGGGAAGTGAAAGCAGGCCTAATGGAGCTGGAAGGTGGGACTGTGAGCTGGGAAGGAATGCTTCCTCTGGAGTGAGTCTGAGGCTGGAAAAGGATGAGTCCAAAGAGCTAGGAAATGGGAGCACCTTCCAGGAGGCTGGGATGATATATGCAAAGCTTTCTAAACTTTCCCTCACCTGAATCCCTCTCTCAGAACCCTCCATCTTCTGGTGGGTTTCATCTGCTGAGACCCTAAACATTTATGCATTTCCTTAGAACCTGTTTCTGAGGCAGGAAGGGAGAAACCAGGTCCCCCAAATTAAATTCTAGGACATTAACAATCCACTTCCCAGGCCTCTGGGTGAGGCGAGGGTGGGGTGGGGGTGGCAGGCTTTCTAGGATGGTGCAGACAGCTCCAGACCTAGAACTTTACCAACTCCTTTTCCAAGAACAGAGCTGTGGCCACCATAAACCGCCCCCACCCCCCGCAACAAGAAGCCCTTGCATCAGTTGTGACCGTGACTACACTTAATCTGTGTCACATCAGTATTTCCAGCTTTATCTTAAAAAATTTGCTATTAATGTACAAGACAGTGACCTAAGTCTGATACTACAACTTATGTAGGCTAGTTGGGTGGGGTCACTTTTGGACTGTTGACCTTTAAGAAATTCACTTCTTTATGATATTACAGGTGATTATATACTCCCAAAATTTTAGGACAAATGGAATTTTCCATGGCCTTTCCTGCCCCAAGTAAACCATCAGAAACCTTTAGAAATTAAAATGTTTTAGGGTCTAAATTAAAACCCCCCAAGAGTGTGTCAAGCCTGGAATGTTTTCAGATTGCATACTTTGGTTTCTGTTGTTGTTTGTTGTTTCTTTTAATATGGAAAAGAGCTCCAGTGGGACTCTACCAAAGCAGTAACCAAGCTACAAAGCCAGCTATTTGCTTTTTCAAGATGAGAGAGAAAAAGAACCTATCTGTGGTTGCCCTTGCTCAAGGAGATATCGGGCTAGCTAATCAACTAGGACAGTATATTTTTTAAACATATAACAGAAAAGAGAGTCACTGAAGTTGATTTTGAAGGTTAGAAGCCTTGCCTGTGGGATCTCTGCCTTTTAGAAGGGCAAGCTCAAAGCCACTTCTGCCCTGCAAGGGCACAGGGCAATGGCTGTGACTGATATCAGAAAGCTTGTCCTAGGCAAGGATGGGGGCTCCTCACTCTAGGTAGAGATCTGCTCCCAGGCCCGCCCGGTGTTCCTGCCCAGGACTTTGGCTGAATTCTTCCCCAGAGGAGAAAGAGGGCCAGCCAGTTGTGTAACGACCAAGACACCCCCATCCCCAGGCAGAAAAATCAGCCTGTCAGCACAATTTTCCTTTAACACTCTTTGGTTTTCCCAGACCCACAGTTAACTGAAACTTTCCCCTAGAATAATCAAGAACTCCTGTCTTTTCTTGGTGATAGAAATCTAAAAGTGACAGGCATAGAGTCATGCAACATAAGCATGCTGGGCCCCTAAAAGAGGTGTTGTCATTAAGGGCTTCCTTGGTGGCTCAGATAGTAAAGGATATGCGTGCAGTCCTAGAGACCCAGATTTCTTTCCCTGGGTCAGGAAGATCCCCTGGGGAAGGAAATGGCAACCTACTCCAGCAACCTTGCCTGGAAAATCCCATGGACAGAGGAGCCTGGCGGGCTACAGTCCATGAGATTGCAAAAGAGTTGGACATTACTGAGTAATTTCACTTTCAGTCCTTATTAAAATATGTGACAATGTACCCAGGCACATCGTCTGAGATCAAGGATGCTGACTTGAACCACTGTCTTTTGTGTGAACACGAGAGGATCCTCTCTGAGCATGCATGTTCATCCCTCTCCGTGCAGGCATAGCTGGACCCCTTCCCCTCACAGGTGAATACTCATGTGGTCAACACCTCACTGCTGCTCAGTGCTTCTGGCTCTAACCTGTCCTCCGGCCAGCCCTTCTCACTGA
>SJYT01023615.1:192952-254277 GCA_006410635.1 Cephalophus harveyi | reverse complement strand
TATATATATATATATATATATATATATATATATATATATATATACACACATTGGAGAAGGAAATGGCAACCCACTCCAGTATTCTTGCCTGGAGAATCCCGTGAACAGAAGAGCCTGGAGGGCTATAGTCCATGGGGTCACAGAGAGTCAGACACGACTAAGTCACTGACACAGACACACACATATATGACTTCATAAATGCATTATCATTTTTTTCTATTTGAAAACAAAAATCATAACATCCTTGCCTTTTTCTCCTCCCACCCTTCAGCATGTTTTGGGGGTCAATCCGTGTCAGTGCATATAGCTCTCTGTTTCCATTGGGTGGGTGTGAAATATTACACAGCTTATTAATAAAGTATTCGCCTGATAGACATTAGGTTGCTTCCAGTTTTCACCTGTTGTAAGCAGTGCTACAATAAATACCATTGTATAAGTTTCCCTGTGCATCCCTATGAACACCTGGGCATTATTTTTGAAAGTGTACAGTATGAGAAGTGGATAGTAAAGGATACCTTAATGCCAAGAGATTAGCACCCACCACACAATGCAAGAAGATTTCCATTGGGTGGGTGTGAAATATTACACAGCTTATTAATAAAGTATTCGCCTGATAGACATTAGGTTGCTTCCAGTTTTCACCTGTTGTAAGCAGTGCTACAATAAATACCATTGTATAAGTTTCCCTGTGCATCCCTATGAACACCTGGGCATTATTTTTGAAAGTGTACAGTATGAGAAGTGGATGGTAAAGGATACCTTAATGCCAAGAGATTAGCACCCACCACACAATGCAAGAAGAGCAAGCATCAAGGACCATTGCCAAAATACAGAATGACAGCTCTCAGCTGGAATCTCTTTCTGGGCTGATGAAAGCGGAACAAAGTGCTGAGCTGATGGGAACTACTTTGTCTGGCTCTCAGGAGGACTGATACCGGTCTTATTTCATGGGGAAACCTTCACTGAGATCCTTCTTTATTGGGCTCTTGGATCGAAACTCTCACATACTGAATGCACTATCGGGAGGAGAATTGGTAAGTAAGTGTACAGTATGAGAAGTGGATGGTAAAGGATACCTTAATACCAAGAGATTAGCACCCACCACACAATGCAAGAAGAACAAGCATCAAGGACCATTGCCAAAGTACAGAATGACAGCTCTCAGCTGGAATCTCTTTCTGTGCTGATTAAAGCGGAACAAAGTGCTGATCTGATGGGGACTAGTTTGTCTGGCTCTTAGGAGGACTGGTACCGGTCTTGTTTCATGGGGAAACCTGCACTGAGATCCTTCTTTATTGGGCTCTTTGATCGAAACTCTCACATACTGAATGCACTATCGGGAGGAGAATTGGTAAGAGTTGCAGGAGGCTGTGAAATGAAAGAGTAGCCAGATATTGAACCGGCCCCAGTAAAATTCTTCAAAGATTGGGGTGAAGGAAGACCAAAAGATTGGACACAAAGTATGGGAGTACAGCCGGATTGATCCTGCTGTCCAAAGTGTTGCTAGGGCAAAACCGGGTCTGGGATCTTTCAGGTTGGGATGGGCAGTTCCAGGCTCCTGAATTAATAGCCCTTAAGTTTAATGAGCCTTTCAGGTTACTTGGGAGCTGGCAAGAAGGAGCTCATTGATGGTATGGTTCCTAATTCCCAGATTGTCCTGTTAAGGATAAACAAAATTGACCACTGGTTGAAGTTGTTAGGATATATTTTAATCTGTTATTTACTATTGCAGTAGGGAAAAACGTCCAGCATGAATTGAAGTCAACTCCAATGTGTACACAGGGGACTGGGGTTTTAAAGGGAGAATTTGGGAATATGGAGGGGGAATCATGGGAACTCTATAATAGAGTCAGAAAATGACATTTTACACAAAGTGGGAAGGAGTCGTGGTTCATGTGAAATATCTGGGTTTGGTAACTCTGTTATGTCTTAAAGGTAGGCTTCTGCCTATCCATAATGACTGGGCAATGAGCCCTCTCCTTAGGTGTTGACTGGAGCAAATAGGTAATTCTATTGGCAGCCTTGAGTTTTCTTACTTTTAAAGGGGTGGTGGTCATCCTAGCATGCAGCCTTGAGCTGTTGGAAACTGTATTAATCCTTAAACACCCAGGTGGAGGCTTTGTTGAAAAAAGGCTCCGTGGAGCTTTGCTCAAGTTTGGCCAATGGAAGAATCGTTGTCTCTTGAAAGCAGAGAAACTCTAAGAATGTGGATTGGGCCCTGCTCCCACCAGTTTTCAGCTGGGATAGCCTTCCCCAGGAAGTGGGGTGACCGTGAGCCTTCGCTTTCCCAGCTGTCCAGCAGAAAGTGATCACACAGAACCCACCCACCTCCACCATCACCCTGGTGACCAGCACCTTTTCGTTGCCCCTGGTCACCAGCTCAGGACCCATGAGCACTCTTGCATCTTCGGTCTGCCCGCCCATCACCACCGCTTCAGCTGATGTCACTGCAGACATGGCCAAGTACACTATCAATGTGAGTGACAGTGGTTGGATAGGGGAGGGCCAGCCTTGGATCTTTCCAGGAATTAAAGGGCACCGGGAAGTGGTGGAGTCCCTCCCCAACTTGCCTGTCCTCTTGGCATGTTCCTTGTTAGGGATGTAGTGGGCAGGCTTGCCTGCTCTGTGTTCACTTGTTGGCACACTCTCAATTAGGTTTTGTCGTCTGTCTTTTGAAATTTATTTTCTTGAAGTATAGGTGATGTACAATGTTGTTTTAATTTCTACAGTATAAGAAAATGATTCTGTTATATACACGTACACTTTTTCGTATTCCTTTCCATTATGGTTTATCACAGGATATTGATTCTAGTTCCCTGTGCTATACAGGAGGACCTTGTTGTTTTTTCTACATATAATATCTTGCATCTGCTAACTCCAGATTCCCAATGTGTCACATCCACCACCCCAGCCCTCCTCTTTATTTCTCTCTTAATTTGCCAAGTACTTTTATGCTCACTGTTGAATTTGGGCAAGTAAAGCTTGCAGATCTTCTTGCAGTCATATGAGAGTGCTATGGAGTAAAGTGCAGGTTCATGTCTGTAGAACCCAGGGAGTGAAAATTGCCACCAGAATTGCAACTCTCTAGGGGGTCCCTTCTGCTCCCAGCTGGGGCCTAGAACAGTAATTTCAACATAGTTATGGAATGAATGCAAGTTGCTGTCTAAGTCTCACTGGGCTTCTTCAGTTCAGTTCAGTTCATTCTCTCAGTTGTATCCAACTCGTTGTGACCCCATGAATTAGAGCACACCAGGCTTCCCTGTCCATTACCAACTCCCGGAATTCACTTCGACTCACATCCGTTGAGTCAGTGATGCCATCCAGCCATCTCATCTTCTGTCGTCCCATTCTCTCCGGCCCCCAATCCCTCCGAGCATCAGAGTCTTTTCCAATGAGTCAACTCTTCACATGAGGTGGCCAAAGTACTGGAGTTTCAGCTTTTGCATCATTCCCACCAGAAATCCCAGGGCCAATCTCCTTCAGAATGGACTGGTTGGATCTCCTTGCAGTCCAAGGGACTCTCCAGAGTCTTCTCCAACACCACAGTTCAAAAGCATCAATTCTTCGGCGCTCAACTTTCTTCACAGTCCAAGTCTCACATCCATACATGACCACAGGAAAAACCATAGCCTTGACTAGACGGTCCTTTGTTGGCAAAATGATGTTTCTGCTTTTCAATATGCTATCTAGGTTGGTCGTAACTTCCCTTCCAAGGAGTAAGGGTCTTCTAATTTCATGGCTGCAGTCACCATCTGTGGTGACTTTGGAGCCCCCAAAAATAAAGTCTGACACTGTTTTCACTCTTTCCCAATCTATTCCCCATGAAATGATGGGACCAGATGCATGATCTTAGTTTTTTGAATGTTGAGTTTTAAGCCAACTGTTTCACTCTCCTCTTTTATTTTCATCAAGAGGTTTTTTAGTTCATCTTCACTTTTTGCCATAAGGGTGGTGTCATCTCCATATCTGAGGTTATTGATATTTCTCCCAGCAATCTTGATTCCAGCTTGTGTTTCTTCCACTCAGCGTTTCTCGTGACGTACTCTGGATAGAATAAGCAGGGTGACAATATACAGCCTTGAGTTACTCCTTTTCCTATTTGGAACCAGTCTGTTGTTCTATGTCCAATTCTAACTATTGCTTCCTGACCTGAATATAGGTTTCTCAAGAAACAGTTCAGGTGGTCTGATATTCCTATGTCCTTCAGAATTTTCCACAGTTTATTGTGATCCACATAGTCAAAGATTTTTGCATAGTCAATAAAGCAGAAATAGATGTTTTTTTTCTGGAACTCTCAATTTTTCAATGATCCAGTGAATTTGGGGAATTTGATCTCTGGTTCCTCTGCCTTTTCTAAAACCAGCTTGAACAAACTTTTTTTTTTTAATTGGTACAATTTTAAAAGTCTTTATTGAATTTGTTGTAATATTGCTTTATTTTCCTTCTTTTAAAACATTTCAGTTTTTTGACTAAAAGACATGTGGAATCTCATCTCACTCACTAGGAAATCAAAACCGTACTCCCCACACTGGAAGGCAATGTCTCAACCACTGGACTTCCAGGGATGTCCTCACACCCATTTTATAGATGATCACACTGAGATCTGGCCAGATCACACAGCTTGTCCAGGGTCACATAATCTGTGAATGTCTAATTGGCATTTGAATAGTAACAGCCAGGATCTAGAATAACCTATTGTTCTGGCTTTGAGTTCACACCAGGCCTGCTGACCACAGCTGTCCAGTGTCCACAAACTGTTTGTTCTTAAATGTGGCTTTTGAAAGCAATCCTGCTGAAGAGTCAGTGTGGCTAAAGAGATAAAATTCAAGTCTTGGGGTTACATCTCTTATTTAGTATTTCTGTCCCCCCATTTTGAATAATAGGATTTTTTTTTTCAAGTCTCTGAGTTTCAGAACAGGAAAGGTTCAACTATTAGGTGTGGCTGCGTCCTCAAGGTTTTTTACTTATCTGTTCATCACCTTGAACTAGGATTGACTTCATATTTTTATTTATGGTGACTTCATATCTCAAGCAAGAAAATCACTTTATGTATGAAATAGAAAATTCCATATATATTTTTAAATATAAATTTATTTATCTTAATTGGAGGTTAATGAGTTTACAATATGGTATTGGTTTTGCCATATTTCTTGTAGGAAAATTGATGCCAAGTCTTTCAGTTGTTAAATATGCAGTGTTCTGTACTTCATGAAGGAAAGTCAACACATAGATTTTCAAATGAGAAATATTGAAAATGTCCATATTTCATGTTACCTTGTTTATTCCCAATTCCATATGAAATGCAAAGTTTCCATATTTCATGGGGGAAAGCTCTGTGCCTCGAGTTTCAAATGCCAAAGCAGAGAAATCTGAATTTCAGGTAGAAAAATCAGTGCCCACATTTCACTTGTTATATACAGAGAACTGCATATTTCACGTAGGAAAATCACAACCCAGATTTTCCTAAATGAAATATAAAAAGTTCATTATCTCATGGGTTAAGCCTCTGCCAAGATTTTCTTATGTGAAATACAGGGAAATCCATACTCAAAATCGGTGCCCCAAATTGTATATATGAAATCATCAAAATTCCATATTTTGTTCAATCAATAGCCTGATGTTCATAAGTGAAATAAATAAAATTCCAGATTTCATGTGGAAAAGTCAGCACCCAGTTTTTCATATGTGAAATATGTAGAATTCCATATTGCCAGGGTCCTTCCCTGGTGAATCCAGGGTAATTCAAAAGTGGGGACGGAATTAGTGTCCTAGAAAAAAACTTATTTAGTTACAGATATATAGAGAGATTGGGAAATTAGCAGAGAAAAGAAGGCTGTATAACTTGGTTTACATGGAATACCAATCACCACCTATGTAGGCCACAGGCATCTTTCCATTCTCCCGATGGAGAGGAGGCACTGAGGCCTCCCCAGTCTGATCTTAGAAGCCCAGGCAAAATTAGCAGGCTTGGTAAGTACCCACATTCCAGATGGGAATTCAGACAGAAAAATGGGGAGCAAGAAAGAAATGACCTGGGGGAATCAGTCTTTCCAGAAACTGATCTGATTTCTTTATTTTTCAGGTTTGCTTATATACCTTTTGTTACACATAGGGATGAATATAGTGTCACATGGGGGTCAGCAGACCTGACCCTTGTCAAAATCAGGTGCTTCACATAAATGTGTATGTATATATATATATACACACACACATATATATATATATATATATATATATTGTTTACGTGGGATACCAATAAAATTCCAAGACAAGGAATTTGCACCATCTACGTTGGGCCACCGGCACCACTTGAATATTGAAAGGTTGGGCTCCTTCTCATGTGGGCTTGAAAGCCAGGACAAGTAAGTAGACTTGGGGGGTACCCACCCTCCAGATGGGAATTCAGCCAGAAAAATGGGGAGCAAGAAAGAATGACATGAGGGAATCAGCCTTTCCAGAAACTGATCTGATTTCTTTATTTTGGGGTTTGCTTATATACCTTTGTTACACATAGGGATAAATACAGAGTCACACGGGGGTCAGCAGTCCTGACCTTTACCAAAATCAGGTGCTTTACATAAGTGTATAAAAAAAGTCTTAGGGGTTTTACATCATCTTTTGGCCATGAAACCTGCTGACATTTTATGATCCTTTCTTTCTGATAAACAAAAAGCTTATTTCTTCCAAGGATGTTTTTTCTTAAACCAGGCACCACCCTCCAAATAAAGTTGCATTCCTATAGGTTGAGGGTGTAGTGAGTTACAATCAATACTACATGGAGGAATCAGTCTTTCCAGAAATTGATCCAATTTCTTTATTTTTCTTGTTTGCTTATATACCTTTTGTTACATTTAGGGATGAATACAGACAGAGTCATGCGGGGGTCAGCAGACCTGAACCTTGTCAAAATCATGTGCTTCACATAAATGTGTATATATATGGTTTTAGGGGTTTTACATCATCTTCTGGCCATAAGTCCTCCTGACATTTTACGACCCTTTCTTTCTGATAACCAAAAAACTTATTTTTTCCAAGGATGCTTTTTCTTAGATCAGGCACCACCCTCTGAAGGTAGCAGGTAAAGTTGCATTCTTATAGGGTGAGGGTGTAATGGGTTACAACTAAGAAAGGAATTTATTTAACCTAAGGTTAACATGATCAATCTTAAAGGTTAATACTTATTTATCCTATATGCTAGTTATATTCATTATAAGGGCAGGGAATATGGAGATTTAGCAGCAAACATCAGTCCAACAAATGAAAACCCTTCACCAATGTTCCCCTTAAGATCTATTTAGTCTTAAGATAGTGATAAAGTTACATTTTTACATAGCAAGGACACAGAGATTTATAGCAAAATACAGTGATCTATAACAAAAGAGAAAATTCATTAACTCAAAAAGTCTAGTATTGCTAACATCAAAAACTACTATATTTCCTTTTCTATATTCCAAATACATTGATTAATATATTCCCAGGTGCCTAAGGATATGGAGGCCTGGTGGCAATCATTGATTCAACAATGAGAAAAACCCTATGCTAATTAAGACTTTAAAAATACTCCAAACTCTCTGTGCTGTTTATGTTTGAGAGATTGTCACACAAGCTAATCTGTCAGCAGAGAGGTTTGACCTGAGACACCCTTGTCACACCCAGGGCAGGGAATTAGCAGTATTAGTAGAATTGGCACAACAAATGAAAAAAAAACCTTCAGCAATATAATTCCTAACCAACCCACTATACTAATAATTTCTAACTTCCCAAAAGAATTTGCCTTTAGTAAGTCTAAAACATCTTGTGCTTCTCACAGTTGGGAGGCTGTAAACAATCACATGTGGCTGGATGAACCTGTACAGGCAGGCTAGATAACCTTCAGAGGAGTTCGTAAGTTGAAACACTCTTGTCACACCCAGGAATTTTTATTGACTTGGAGCTGCATGTTTACTCCTTCTCTGAGAGAACCGGTGGGGAACAGACCCCCATAAAGTCAGAGGTATGGGTGACAACATGACACAGTAAAGTAGGTAGACTCGGGTTTTTGAGGTAGATGCTCAGGAACAGGGGGTTTCCTGATGCTTGATCATGCCTTTCCATATACCGATGCCTCCTTCCTCATGACTTTTGCCATGGATGGAGTTCCTCACGCTGGCTTCCAGCATCATATTTCAAGTAGGAAAATAATATGTGCAAACATTTTCATATAAAATATAGAGATTTCCATTTTCATTTAAGGCAGTTTGTGGTGAGTTTTTCAAAGAAATATAGAGAATTCCATATTTCATTCAGGAAAACTTTATGCATGTATTCATACCTTAACACTGAGTTCCATGCTTCATGTGGGACGCTTTTGCCTACATGTCAAAATGTGACACAAAGATGAAATTCTCTGTGTAGAGAGAGGTTTAAAACATCTCTAAATAGAGAGGTGCTAAGTATAGCATCCCAGTAAGAGCCATGACTCACCAGTGCCAGAGGAATTGAAGTCTACCCATTTATTTACAGAGGCCCTTTCAAAATCCTCCAAGCCAGGCTTCAGCAATACGTGAACCGTGAACTCCCTGATGTTCAAGCTGGCTTTAGAAAAGGCAGAGGAACCAGAGATCAAATTGCCAACATCCGCTGGATCATGGAAAAAGCAAGAGAGTTCCAGAAAAACATCTACTTCTGCTTTATTGACTATGCCAAAGCCTTTGACTGTGTGGATCCTGTCTCTTATACACATCTAGATGTGTATAAGAGACAGACAATAGACAATCCTATTGTACTCCTTTTCAGTCCTTAACCAATCAGTTGTTCCATACAGGGTTCTAACTGATGCTTCTTGACCTGCATCCAGGTTTATCAGAAGACACGTAAGATGGTCTTGTATTCCCATCTCTTTAAGAGCTTTCCACAGTTTGTTATGATCCATACAGTAAAAGGCTTAAGTGTAGTAAATGAAACAGAGGTAGATGGTTTTCTGCAGTTCCCTTGCTTTCTCTATGATCCAGTGATGGTGGCAATTTGAATACTACTCAGCCTTAAAAAGAATGAAATAATGCCATTTGCAGCAACATGCAACATGAGTGCACCTAGAGTTCACCACATTAAGTAAAGTAAGGCAGATGGAGAAAGACAAATACATATCATCACTTGTATATGAAATCCAATACAATAATAAACTGTAGTAACTTATTTACAAAACAAAAACTGACTTGCAGACACAAAAATTACTCTTATGGCTACTAAAGGAGATAGTGAAAGGGGATAAATTGTATGTAAAACAGATAAATAAGGACTTACTGTGTACCACAGGAAACTCTAGTCAATACTGTAACGGAAAAAAAAGACTCTGAAATTCAGTTTATATATAAAAATGAAACACTTTTTGTATACCTTTAAGATGACATTGGAAAATTGATTATATTTGATAAAAATAGTTATTAAAAGTAGTTATTATTTTTTATCTTTTATTTTTTAAATTGCCATAATGCCTATTTGTTTATATTTTATCTGTGTCTTATTTTTCAAGTTTTTTAAAAAATAAATTTTAATAGGTATTAGGCTATACACAATCACATGTGGCCAGACGAACCCATACAGGCAGGCTAGATAATCTTCACAGTTCGTAAGTTGAAACACTCTTGTCATGCCCAGGAATTTTTATTAACTTGGAGCTGCAAGTTAACTCCTTCTCCAAGAGAAATTGTTATGGGGGAGAGCCCCCCATAAAGTACTCTGGTTTTGGGGGTAGATGCTCGGGAACAGGGGGTTTCCTGAGGCTTCATCACGCCTTTGCGTATGCCAAGCTTCCTTCCCATGACCTTTGCCATGGGCGGAGTTCCTCACGCTGGCCCCCGGCACTCAGTCACTGAACCACCAGGGAAGTCTCTGAATTTCTTTTAAACATCTGGTGTATTAGATTGTGTTTTAAAGTTAATAGTATGTGCTGACAATCTACTATTTACCTGGAATTTATTAATGAATTTGAAATTTTGTAGCAATATATCACGAAAAGTTAGATTTAGAATTTTTGAATTTTGCATTATGTATCACGTATTGTGATGCTCCCCTGGTGGCTCAGAGGTTAAAGCATCTGCCTGCAATGCAGGAGACCTGGGTTCGATCCCTGGGTCGGGAAGATCTCCTGGAGAAGGAAATGGCAACCCACTCCAGTATTCTTGCCTGGAGAATCCCATGGATGGAGGAGCTTGGTGGGCTACAGTCCACGGGGTCGCAAAGAGTCGGACACGACTGAGCGACTTCACACACACACATCACATATCTAGGTAAAATACACAAAACTGTGACAGTATTTTTTTTTAATTATATAAACGGACAACTGAATTTTAGCTAAGAATAATTATATGCTGGTGAACTTTCTAATTTGTGATTATTTCTAGTAAGCCATTTTAAATTATAGTCACTGTAATTTCTGGATTGTCTACAGTTGTGAAGTCTACTTACTACTCTGCTTATTAATTTCATGAAGCTTCTAACAAATTGTTCAAACACTTTATAATTTCCCTGTATGGAAAATGGGAATAAGTCTGTTCATAAGCATTTCTAGGAAAGTTTTCATTAATATCATCTGCATCATTGGCCATATAGCATTAAACAAGGCAATCAGAGTACTGCAAAAAATTAACATTCAGTTAAACTGGAGATATTGCAATACCAATGTAAGCCTAAGAGTATTAAAAATAAAACTCTAAAGTGCTCAATGATTATTAGAAAATTTTTTCATAAATATAATCTTTAAAAACAAGAAGCCTGGTTACTGTTGATTATAATTTCAAGTGGCAGAAATATAAAGGTGTAGTTTTATTGATTTTGCTTTTTTTTTTTGAAAAGCAGAATTCTATGTAGTGTAGTGAAATGAGATGGCAAATGGTATAATCTTAGAAAATTCCAGTCTTATCAGAATATCAAAATCATGTAAAATAAAATAAAAACATCTGAAATTATCTCCTATTTTGGGATAACCTAGTTCAATAAACTGATCTCTAACTTCTGTAGGCTTGTAAATTCTATTGATCTTTTTCCTAGGTCTAATAAATTGATAATCACTGTTATTTCAAATATGATAAGAGTGAATAAAACTCTACATTGTAAAGATCTTGAAAATGTGTCACATCCAATTAGACAATTTTATGGAGAATCATGAGAAACGCTGGACTGAAGAAACACAAGCTGGAATCAAGATTGGCGGGAGAAATATCAATAACCTCAGATATGCAGATGACACCACCCTTATGGCAGAGTGAAGAGGAGCTAAAAAGCCTCTTGATGAAAGTTTGCAGCCATGAAATTAAAAGACGCTTACTCCTTGGAAGAAAAGTCATGTCCAACCTAGACAGCATTTTCAAAAGCAGAGACATTACTTTGCCGACTAAGGTCCATCTAGTCAAGGCTATGGTTTTTCCTGTGGTCATGTATGGATGTGAGAGTTGGACTGTGAAGAAGGCTGAGCGCCGAAGAATTGATGCTTTTGAACTGTGGTGTTGGAGAAGACTCTTGAGAGTCCTTTGGACTGCAAGGAGATCCAACCAGTCTATTCTGAAGATCAGCCCTGGGATCTCTTTGGAAGGAATGATGCTAAAGCTGAAACTCCAGTACTTTGGCCACCTCATGAGAAGAGTTGACTCATTGGAAAAGACTCTGATGCTGGGAGGGATTGGGGGCAGTAGAAAAAGGGGATGACCGAGGATGAGATGGCTGGATGGCATCATGGACTCGATGGACATGAGTCTGAGTGAACTCCGGGAGATGGTGATGAACAGGGAGGCCTGGCGTGCTGCGATTCATGGGGTCGCAAAGAGTCGGACACGACTGAGCGACTGAACTGAACTGATGGAGAATCCTAAACTTTTCAGTTCTTTCTTGCTTTCCAGAAACTCTTACCAACTTGTTGGCGAAACGTATTGAAGGCCTTAAATTTGAAACCCGGAATTTAGCTACCTTGACTTAAATCTTGGTTCAACCACTTACTATTTTAGTATCTAGTGGTAGGTCCTTTAACCTCACAGAATCATTTTTTTTTCATGTAGAACGATGAATAACAATACCCGTCTAGTATCTGAAAGAAGATAGAATGAGATTACACTATCAAATTGTGATGGCTGAATAAATATCTTTCATTCTCAACTGTCCTTGAGTGCTAGCAAACCCCAGTTGATTCTGGAGACTTTTCTTGTCTTTCGGGTTTTTTAAAACCTATCTACAGCATGTTTTTTGACTCTTTATACAACTTCCTTTAAAAGTAATCCACTGATGCGTTTACTAAACTATGTAGTATTAACTTTAACGGATTAATAACTAGTGAGCTATTTTAATGAAGAGCATTAGCATTTAAACAAATTAATAAAAAGTTATTTCAGTGCATTTTCTGATATTACTCATCTTTTTCACTAACAGATAATTACTTTTCTTCAAATGATTATTAGCACATAGAGAAAATTACATTTAATTACGGTATTGTTTCGGCTTCCCAGGCGGCACTAGTGGTAAAGAATCCGCCTGCCAACGCGGGAAACATGAGACCAGGGTTCAATCCCTGGGTGGGGAAGATTCTCTGGAGGAGGGCATGGCAACCTACTCCACTATTCTTGCCTGGAGAATCCCCATGGACAGAGGAACCTGGAGGGTTACGGTTCATAGGGTCACAGAGTCGGACAGGACTGAAGCGACCACGCAGGCACACATGGTTTTAAGTGGGTTAATCTTTAACTTGAAATATATTGATAGGATAAAACGAAAGGTTTGAAACAGTGTAAGTCTAAAACAAGGCCAAGCAAGAAACGGAATTATCATAATCCACGGTCAGAAGATTGATTAGAACACCTTTGCCTTCAAGAATTAGGTTGTCTGCAGAATGGAAGTTCTAGAGATTTTTAACAATGGCGAGACAGCGGAGTGTGGTGTTAAAGCATCTTGATAATCAGAAGGCTTAGAAGGGCTTAAAAGAACCTTCATCACAAAGAGTAATTTTTTTTAAACCTTCCTCGCCTCCCGCAATTAATGCCGTTTAATACACTGTCCATTATTTTTAAAGGGAAAATATGCCATACAGCAGCTCTTAATAGTTACTGGCACGCGCCACAGACGTTTCCTTTAAAAAAAAAAAAAAAAGCGCAAATGTTTCATAAGTCATTCCGTCTCAAACCCCTTCTAAAACAAGGGGCGCTTTCGTCCTTCACGAAAGCCAGGACTTCGAGGCAGAAGAATCATTATGGTTACTCTACATCCTTTTGAAAATCAGCAATTTCAGTGCTGAACACAGAGAAGCGACTGGCTGTTTCTAATTTCAAACCAAGTGATTTCCAAAAGCGATCCGAGACAATTTTCAATGTTTTTAATTAGGCCGTGGCTCATTTTTACAATTCACTTCACCAGAGGCCTTCACCTCCCAGCCACCCACGAAGCCCCGCGACCCTCTGCGGCCACGACTGGATCCGCGCAGCCTAAAGAGGGCCGGGCGCGCTTCTCCCGGCTCCGGCTCGCGCAGCTTCGCCCCTCTGCTCTGCCGCCACAGATAGAGCGGCCAGCCAATGGCCGCCTCTCCTTGTACGCAAGAAAGAGAATCCGTAGCAACAGAAGCCAATGGGAGGTCGGGGGCGGGCCTGTCATTGGCTGCGCGCGCCCCGCGGTGCAGTCTGGGCCTCCGCCTCCGTTTCCCTGGAGCCGAGGTCGCCGCGCCGCGGCCGCCCACGGCCGACTGTCTCCGCCCCTGCTCTGGCGCTGTGTTCAAACCTCCCGCACCCCGGCCCCCTCCGCGCCCGCCCCGCAGCTTCCCCTGCCCCCCGCAGCCGAGTCAGGCACCCCCACCCCCTCTTTAGCCGACAGACGCTGAGGCCCCGCGGAGAGAAGGCAAGGCGGCGGGCGCCGAGTCGGCGCTGAGGAGGGGCCGCCGCGGGCTGGAGGTGGGCTTTGGGGTGGGCGTGGAGACGAGGGGGGAGTGGGGGGTGCGGGGCGAGGCCGGGCTTTAGGGGCGCTGGCGAGGTGGCTTTCGTGGACAGGGGCGTGCGAGTGGACTATTCAAAGGATTAGGGATGGAGGAGGACTTGGGGACGCGGGAAGGAGAAGTCCCTAGGAAAGTAAATCTCGAGCCCGGCGCTAGGAGGGTCCCGGGAAGAGGGGAACGAGTTGGGGGGAAAGGTTGATTTGGTGATCGGGAAGAGAAGGAAGGGAACGCATTGCAGGAATACTTAGAGAAAGGGGTTCAGAGTTATTAGAAAACCCCAGAGGCCTCTAGACTGAACATGGGAAAGGAGGACCAGAGTCAAGAAGGGGAAAGAGGCTGTGAGGCTTTGGGTGGCTCTGAGACGATGAATGATGAAGACCGGTTAGCGTGGAGAGGATCTTTGGTGCCGGCTGTGAAATTTTTATGAATCCTTCAGAGATGGGATGAGAGGAGGAACGAGTTGGCCCCAAAAAATGCCTTTTTGGCGTAGATGAGTTGGAGTGGGTGCTCAGACACTTGGTGTTTTAAGTTGGCAGGACCATGGGATAATGTTTAACAGTGGTGAAGAACAGGGGTCCAGTTCACCTGAGCTTCATCTCCTCTCTTTTACTCACCTGGGCTTAACCCCCTCTCATCTCACCTGAACGTAAACCCCTCTCATGCACTTTGCTGCCTTGGATAATCTGCAAACATCAATTAGTTACAGATACCTAGCTGGGAACAAATGACTGACATCATATTTTCCCATTTCAGAATGGGAATGGTATAGATATCGTGAAGATTATATTTATTGAGACTGTTCACATCTATACCTACATAAGTGAAAAAAGAATTGGATATTAAATAGTCTGCCTTGAGTGGTGATTTTCAGTCATGGAGCACCCCCCTGAAAGTCTGAAGAAAGTTTTGGCTCCTGTCTCTACCAAAGTACACTTGGGCACCTACATGTTTATGATGGTCCTTTATTTGAGGTTAAGAGTTTGGATTAGGTATCTCTTTGGGATCAAAGTCATCATTTAAATGATTTTTGTTGTTGTTGAAGGGGCTTCATGCAATTTGGAAAACAGTAAAACAGAAAAGGATACAGTTCTGGAGATTACTTTTTTTCTCACTTTAGTGTGGTTATTATTTTAATCTTTTTCAGTTATAGTTTTACATTTGAATTTTATATTACTGTTCTAAATATTTCACTTTAGGATTTTACTGAATGTTGACTTGCATGTTTATTCAAAACATAAGAAGAAATAATGTGTTTTGATTCTCTTAGGTTGACAGAGTGTCATTTTAGATGTCAGAAACTAACTGGGATTTCAGAAAAGTGATTTTTCTTTTGTCAGAGTCGCATCTCTTCTGTTAAACAATCATGGAACCATAATTCTGTATGACACAGTAGAGGACTGTTCTGATAAACATGCTGATCTCTCTCCTGGTTCTTCTCCTGCCTGTCATTCCTCATCTCCTGTATGGAATCCTCCTTTATCCACCACTTAATTATTGTGTTTCCTCATAATTCAGTCTTCTGCCTTCTGTTCACTCTGTGCTCTTTTCTTGGCTGAGTTCATTCTCAGGCTTTTGGTAGTCTTCGCTTCCACCTTCCATATTTTTGTCAATATACAATGCATTTTTTTTTTTTTTAATTTCTTTCCTGGAACACTTGAGGTAGCTACAAATTTATATAATTGGTTTTTTGGTGTTTCCACATAGATTTCCCATAGGCATCCTCAACTCACTGTGTCTGATATCCAGCTCATCAGGTTTCCTCGCCAAATCTGTACTGTTGAATGGCACCATATTCACCCAATTTTTCAAAGGTTTATTTAGGTTCGTTCTCCTATTCCATCGGCCACAATGTCCAGTTTATTTTACTTGATAATCATGGCTAAATCAATTCTGCATTCTGTATTTCTAAGTTACCGAACCTTAGTTAAAACTTCTATCATTTGTCACCTGATCTCAAGGCCAGTTGTTATTATTCCTTAAGCTTTATTGCTCTCAAGTTATTGGGTTGAGAATGGATCGTTGTATTTTTGAATCGTTGTCAGATCTTTCTTGGTGTGGTTATTTTAATCTTATTGAAGATCCTTTGCTTTCACTGAACTTAATATAGCATAAAAATCCTTCTTGTAATGGTCTCTTACACTTAACTCTGTCTCACTTATTATTATCAATACTTTATCACTACCTCCAGTCAATACAGTCATTTTAAACCAGCATTGTCCAATAGAAATATAATGTGAACTGTATATGTAATTTTCAGGATCCGCACAAGAAATTACATACAGGTGAAATTAATTTTAATAATATGTTTTATTTAACCCAAGATATCCAAAATGCTGTTTAAATACATATTGAATATTAAGATTATTAAAGAGGTATTTTATGTTCTTTTCATGTACTGTTTTCAAAATCCCATGTATATTTTTTACTTAACAGCTTATTTCTGTTCTAACTAGCTGTATTTCAGGTTCTCAGTCATCACTGTTTTGGACAGCACAGTTATGAACTATTTGCAGTTTATCTCATGCCTTTTACTTCTGCACATGTTGTTTCCTCTTACCGAAATAGGGTCTTCCTTCATCAACTGTCTTCTTTTGCTAACCTTAGCTGTCATCTTTCCCCCACAGAACACAAATACACAACCCAAATCATACTTGTACTTGACCTCTGCTAATACCAAATAACTCAATTTTAGGCTTTTTCTCCTCTGGCAGTCTTCCCAAACTCTCTTTTGTCCTCTAATCATAGTTATGAGTTTCCTTTGAGTTTCCATTACTTCCCTTTATCATTAGTATTTAATACTACTTATCTTTCTTTTCAGGCCAGGAGTTTCTTAATAGTAGGGATCAGTTGTCTCATTTTTGTGTCTCCAACTTTATCCATAGTTCAGTGCCTGATGGTAGGTATTCAGTAAATGCTGAATGAATGAATATTCTGTTTTCATTTGACTGACTGAAGTTCGGGAATACATACTGTAGTTAAGATGCTTTAGTTTGACCCATGTTTCAGTGTGCTATTTAAAAGAGGTTGATTATAATGGCAACCCACTCCAGTGTTCTTGCCTGGAGAATCCCAGGGACGGGGGAGCCTGGTGGGCTCCCGTCTATGGGGTCACACAGAGTCGGACACGACTGAAGTGACTTAGCAGCATACCTTAAATCTTAAGTCTAACCTTTACTGTGATCTAACCTGGAGTCTAGAAAATTATACTTAAAATCTAGACATAGTTTGATTTTTAAGCAAAAGTCGGTGTTGTGTAAATATATGTAGAATAAGGAACCACTTAGCAACATCCTAGAATGTCGAGAAGTAGAGGAATGGAAACACTTGACTTGTTTCTAATCATTTCTCCCTTATAGGAGAGAAAGAGTTATAGCTTTAATGCAGCAGTATTGTTTTTACCTTAATCTCATCTTCAGTTATTTGTGGTTTTGGTGGGAGAGAGGGTAGAAATTGCTCATATTTTTCTCTCCTGGTTTATTTTTATTTCACTAATCTAGTTGGCTATTATGTGAACTCATGTTGGCAGCAGAGGTAGCCAGGTAGCAGTGTTTCATGCAAGGAAATTGAACACAGGGAAATAACAGGAAATTAACAGTTCTTTGATTTTACATAGGTTTTTTTTTTTTTTCCTTAAGATGAATTTTTCTTAAAGTCACGTGGATGAGATGCTTATAATATTCAGTATACAGCAGTGGACTCTACAGCTTTGGTTTACTTTCTGATTCATTTGAAACTGGATTTGTATATCATTTATAGGAGGCAATTCTGTTACTGCAGAAGCTTGTGGTAATCTTTTTTCTGACTTGTGACATGTATTACTTGGGACTTTTTAAAGATGAGTTGGAAAGTGATAAGTGCCAGATTTGATGGCTTTCTAGCATTGCCACAATAGCACTCCTGGCCATGTTTGGAAGATAATTCTTAGAAATTGAAATTGGACAAGATTTATAGTTTTTGTTTTCATCTGGTTACCCTTGTACAGTTAAGAGAAACAGATGAACAACTGTTAACTGACTCATTCTATGTCACAGAAAAATTAGTTTAAATTAGCTGGAGAGCTGTACTTGAAGTATAAATCTTCAGTGTTCTCTGTTGATAATTTTTTAAGAAAAAAAATTTTATTCACTTAATGTGACTAGTTTATATTAGTCTAATAGAAATGTTTGTAACTGCAGGTGAAATTTATTTTGTCTGAAACCCTATAGGTTGTTTCCATCATTTAAAATTAACCCAGTAAGAATATTCCAACTTTATGATGGGAATGGCTCAGAGCAAAACTTTTGACTTGTTCATTTTCTCCCTTCTTAGACATTTCAGAGATTTATGTAAGTCTTATACCATTAGTTGAATGTGGGACGATTTAATTATTTCCTTTAAAATAGAAAGGTACATTTTATTGAATGAAACTACTAATACTATATTCAAAATAGCATTATAGATTAATCATTCATTTCACAAAAAGATTAATACATGGTATTATGATTATTCTGGTGAACTAGACAGATAAGATTTCTGTTCCCATGGGTCTTATATTTAACAGGAAGAGACAAATGTGAGATTATTCCCAATAGTAACAAAGTCTGTGAAGAAAATAAAGCAGAGTAATCTCACCCTTGTGAAGTTCTAAGGGAAGGTCCTAGGTAAAAGGTGCAGCAGATCTCTGAGTCGGTGACATGTCTAGCACGTTAGAGGCACAAGAGAATGCCACTGTGGCTGCAGAAGATGAGGGGAAGAGAGAAGGCATGAGGTAAGGATGGAGAAGTAGGCAGGAGGGCCACATCTTACAGGAGTTTGCGGGTCTGGTTAAGGAATCTGATGACTATTGGAAGCCATTGAAAGAAGGTCTGCTTGATGCTGTCTGATCTCTGTGTCAGGTAGCTTTCTGTAACTGGGGCAGCAAGAATGAAAGCGGGATATCAGTTAGGAGGCTATTGCAGAGAGAAGATGGTGGTTTGGACCAGGGCAGTAGCAGTGGGGATGATAAGGAATCATCCAATTTGGAATATATTTTGGAGATAAACCAGCCTGGTTTTACAGATGGTTTGGTTGTGGGATGTAAGATTAAGAAGAAATCCAGGATGATCCTTCGATTTGTGACATGGATAATTTAGTAGATGGAAATGCCATTTAATGAGGTCAGAAAAATAGGAAAGAGTTGGTGGGAGTAGAAAGCGAACAGATCATGATTTTGTATTGGCATGTTTAGATACCCAGCTGGAGTTGTTAAACAGGAAGGTGAATATATGAATCTGGAAGGCAGGGCAAGTGAGGTCTAGATGAGATCACCTAAGAGGAGAGTGTAGATAAAAGAGGGCCTAAAACATGGTGCTTTGTGTATTCCAGCCTTTAGAGATCAGAAAGAGGAGACAGATTCAACAGAGAAGACGAAGAGATGGCCAGTGAGGCAGTGAGAAAACCAGGAAAGAGGAGGCTAAGGAAGTTATAAAGAGGGTGTTGTAGGGAGGGAATGGTTAGTCTTTTCAAATGCTCTGTGAGGTCAAGGACAAATAGGACAGAAAATCGATTTTTGGATTTCACCAGGGTGAACGCCATTGTTTTGATGAAAGCTATTTCAGGGGAATGGTCAAGGTGAAAACCTGACTAGTGCGAATTTAGAAAAACGTTGGGAAGGAAGTAGAGGTGTAACGTTCTAGATTATCATATAATATAGTATAATATTCTAGTATAGATTGGGCTTCCGTGGTAGCTCAGTTGGTGAAGAATCTGCCTGCAATGCTGGAGACGTGGCTTCGATCCCTGGGTTGGGAAGACTATTTTAGTATAGAAAGAATAGTCTTCTTTTATTGGAAGATTGGCATGGAGAAATTGGGTTGTAGATGCAGTAGGGACCTGGAGCCAAGCAATAGCTTTATTAGAGCCTGTTTGTTAGTAGGAATGATCCAGTAAAGAGGGCTGAATTGCAGGTACAGTCCTTGAGGTGGAGAGGAGGAGTGGGAAAGAAGGCAGGTGAGTTTAGCTCTTAAAATAGCAGCAATGCTTCTTCAGTTTTCGCAGGAGAGCGCCACAGAACCGTGTATTTGCAGATGGATGCGCCTTTAAAGATAAGGTAGTTCTCACCTGATTGTTGCTATTGCAATATTGAATAGGTCCCTCAATTAAGAGAAAACTTAAGAGTCCATTTCAGATTTTACTAATTTAACTCTGTGACCTTAGGTAAAATGCCATCTCGGGTAAATCACTTTGTTTTTCTGGGTCTTAGTTTCCTTAACCTATGCAAAGAAAGGACCAGTTTCTCAGGGTTCCTTCCAGTGCTAAATTGTTACGCAGTCTTGTTTAGTAGTAATTCACGAGTTTTTATTTGCTTGTACTTTGTAGCAAAGTTATTAGTTATTATTCTAATAGTTGCATTATCATGTCTGTATCCATTTCTTGCCTTTCATCTTTTTGGTCTAATACTTTGTGTATGTTCTTTAACTTGTTTTGTTTTCCTGTTTGCTTGTTTGAACTGTTTTTTCTGGCAGTAGTGTTAGCCAGGCAACTGTGTTTTTACAAGGACTAAGACCTAACTTTATAAAAGAAAATTTTCACGAGTGTCTAAATTTCTATTCTCTAGGAACGCTTAGATCTTTGGATTGCAGTACATTCTAAGGAAGGCTTGTTTGTTGTCATGAAGAATTGTAACATAATATGGGATACATATTTTAAAAATAGCCTACCTTTTTTTGGCATAGATGCTAAGTAATCAGAAGTTTGGCAAAGGCAAGAAAAATATTGTCTAGTGTTCCAGGGACTATTTTTTTTTTAATTTTATATTGGAGTATGGTTAATTTACAATGTTGTGTTAGTTTCAGGTGTACAGTAAAGAGATTCAGTTATGCATATACATATATCTATTCTTTTTCAGGTTTTTTTTCCCACATCGCTTATTACAGAATATAGACTAGAGTTCTCTGTACTGTATACTAGGTCCTTGTTGGTTATCTATTTTTTATATAGTAATGTGTATATGTTAATCCTAAACTCCTAATTTATCCCTTACCCAGTGTTTCCCCTTTGGTAAACGTAAATTTGTTTTTGAAGTCTGTGAGTCTATTTCTATTTCATAAATAAGTTCATTTGTATCATTTTTCTTTTAGATTCCACTTGTAAGTGACATCATATGGTACTTGTTTTTCTCTGTCTGGCTTACTTCACTTAATGTGATAAATCTCTAGGTCCATCCCTGGCATCCACTGCAAATGGCATTACTTCACTCTTTTAATGGCTGAGTAATATTCCATTCTATGTATGTACCTATTGCTCTGTCAGTGGACATTTAGATTGCTCCCACATCTGAACTATTGTAAATAGTGCTGCAGTGAACATTGGGGTGCATGTATCTTTTCAAATTATAGTTTTCTCTGGGTATATAACCTGAGGCTGACTTTATCACTTTAAAAAATGTTTTCATGTAGTTAACATGTAATATTTTTAGGGAATATATAAATGATACATAGAATATTGTGATTTTTTTCTTAATTGGCCATTTTTGATGGATGAGCCAGACCCTACCTTAAAGGAACTCCTAGTGTGTTTTGCTCATCTTAATTTCCTCATTGTCTTTAAATGGCATCTGTAACCATTAGTAATTTGTGTTGGCTGAATTGAATAGATGTGTTACTTTCACTTTTCACTTTCATGCATTGGAGAAGGAAATGGCAACCCACTCCAGTGTTCTTGCCTGGAGAATCCCAGGGACGCGGGAGCCTGGTGGGCTGCCGTCTATGGGGTCGCACAGAGTCGGCCACAACTGAAGTGACTCAGCAGCAGCAGCAGCAGCAGCAGCAGCATGAATCGAATAGTAGTTTCATAAACTTTGGAAAAGTGATTGCTTGTATCAAGTTCTCTTAAAAGTTTGAGAATTATTATTAGGAATAATTAGCCTAAAGATGGCATCCTGTGGCTGATTCATGTTGATGTATGGCAGACACCAACACAACATTATAAAGGAATTATCCTCTAATTGAAAATAAATTTAAAAGAAAGAAATAGCCATTTACTTAAAGCAAAGAGTTATATTTGCTGTTAAAGATGCAGATCTGACCATATGTATTTTTCTTCTAGTTGGAGACAACATTAAAATCATATTAAGGATAAAAGAGAATAAACCTTTAACATTGAAAGGATGATAGAGTACCCTCAGTGGATGAGAAAGTATTAATACAACACATTTCTGAAACAGGAAAGGGAAATGATGCATGGAACAGATTAGAACAGAGAGAACTATGTCACAAGATACTCAAGAGGGAAAGAAGTATTCTGATGTATCCTGCAGATTCTCAGAGAATCGTAGGATTTAAAAAGAAAGGAAAAATTAAAAATGGGAAGAAAGAATAATTGAAAAACTATGAATGGAATAGTTGTGTCTCAAGCCTGTGCACATCAACAGTGTGATTCTCTCTGCCCTTCACCCCTTCCTCTCTTTCCCATTAAAAAATACAGACATAATTTCTTCTGGAAATGATAACACTTAAAAAGTAGAGTTGCCGTGGCGGCCGTTTGTTTGGAGATAATCCCTCCTCTTTGCTAACTTTCAGTAAGTCCTCCATATAGTGCCGATTCTCTGCTGTTCATCCTGAAGCAACATGTGCTTGTCAGGAGGCCATGCTCACGTGCAGTTTTGTTCATTCTTCTTTCCGATGGGTGACCAAAAATTCACAGAAATAAAATCAGCAGTATTTAAAAAGCCTAGGCTAACCAAAGTGAAAAACCGTATCTTTGTCAAACAATTTCTGCAACAGAAGAGATCTTAAACAAAATGTCTATTTAGGGTGCTCTCAGGGGAAGAAAAAAAAAAACGTATTGCCTCATTAAAGCAAGAATAGAATAATTGTTTTAAAAAATCAAAACAAAGAGTTCTTAGAAAATAAGATTTTTGCACAAATTCAAAAATCCTGGATGGTTTTGAAGATAAATTGAGTAAATGTCTTTGAAAATAGAACAAAAAGACAAAGAGAAAGTCTGTTATTTAACCAGTAGAAGTTTAAAAAAGAGTAAAGGAAAAGTCAGTTATCAAAAATGTAACCTAAGCACAATAAGGAAGAGGGAAGCAAAGGGCAACACAATGAAAAAAAAAAAAAAAAATCCTCACACCTATGTGTACATCTTTGTGACATTTCAGTATAGCAAGAGGAAAGGTTCTAAAGGCAACTAAGGAGTTTTGTCTTGTTTTCTTTAAAGATTACCTATAAAGAATGAGAATCAAGTGGACATAACTAGAGCGTAAACTCTGTAAGGCAGAGCTTTTTTGTTGTTGTTTTTTTTCTCATTACTGCATAATGAGAGCACAAGAAACATATGTTGAATAAAAGAATGACTGTCACATCCCATAAGTGGCTCTGAGGTTTTAAAGACAGTGGAGCGGTGTCTCCAAAGTTCTAAGGGAGAATGACTTAGAATTTGGAACCTAAAAAAATAATCAAGTATGAGGCAAAATAATAGACATTCTCAGGCATACAAAGACTCAGTGCTTTCACTGCATATAACCCTTCCAGAAGAAGTTGCATGAGAACATGGAGCAGTGAAACACAATGAAAACTAATAAAAATGACATGGACTACTAGAAAAGGTAGATTAACACAGAAGTACAATAAAAATAATTCCAGAATGACAGTAGTACGGCAAGTAGAAAGTAATTAGTTTAAGTTAGAATAGGAAATTACTCCAAGAAAAAAATGTCTTTAAGAAGAATAACAGATTTCAGGCTACAGATAGAATGACTAAGAAGCTGATAGATATCAGTGACATGGTAAGAAGGATGTTTTTCCCTCTCAAGAAAAAAGGACAGCAATTCTAAAGAAAAAACTGCATAACCAACGTGTAGTTGCATGTTGCAGCCATTTAAAAATGAGATGTGAGTTAAATCCTTATCTTTCATAGTCTAAAATTATTAATTGAAGAAATAGTATAAGCATACTACTATATATAAAACAGTTCACCAACAAGGAACTGCTATAAAGCACAGGAAGCTATACTCAATATTTTGTAATGACCTGTAAGGGAAAAGAACCTGAAATTGAATATATATATGTGTATATATATGTATGTATATATAATTACTGTGTTGTACACCTGAAACTTCCCAGGTGGAGCTAGTGTTAAAGAACTCCTGCCAATGCGGGAGACTTAAGAAACTCAGATTCGTTCCCTGGGTCGGAAAGACCCCCTAGAGGGGGCATAGCAACCCACTCCAGTGTTCTTGCCTGGAGAATCCATGGACAGAGGAGCCTGGCAGCTGCAGTCCATAAGATCACAGAGTCGGACACGACTGAAGCGACTTAGCATGCACGTACACACGCTGAAACTAACACAGTATTTTAAATCAACTATCAGTTCGGTTCAGTCCCTCAGTCGTGTCCGACTCTTTGCGACCCCATGAATCGCTGCACGCCAGGCCTCCCTGTTCATTACCAATTCTCGGAGTTCACTCAGACTCACGTCCTTCGAGTCAGTGATGCCATCCAGCCATCTCATCCTCGGTCGTCCTCTTCTCCTCCTGCCCCTAATCCCTCCCAGCATCAAGAGTCTTTTCCAAAAATCAACTATACTTCAGTAATAAAAAGAAATAGTAAAAGCAAAAAAGTATAGGCCATTAAAATAGTTGTCCCAGGGACCAAGACTTGGATAATGGGGCAATGGATATTTCCTTATTTTTTTTTTTTTAAAGATGCATATATTGGGGGCAGGGGGTGGGTAGGGAGAGAGCTAGTGTTGGTACACAGGAGATGAATGACAGGTAATGTTTTTGTGGATTCTTACTCTTTGCAAGGAAAGTTAGGTGGACTCCTGACTTACAGGGGATAGGTCATAGGGAACTACTTCTGCTATATGCATATAAACAGAAATAATCCTCAGCCGTATCATATAGTTAACTTTTAATTATGCTATTAAAATTAAAACTGAAAGTCTTTGACAGGGAATGTTAATCAGAAATTACTGAGCATCTTGTATGTTTGTATTATAAATATAATTATTGATATTTAGCAAGTACTTACTGTGGGATAGTTAATTATTCCATTTAGTTGTCACAGCAATTTTCTAAGGAAGATACCATTATTATTTCCATTTTACAGATGAGAAAATTGAGATTTAGATGTAGATTGAGATTTGCACAGCTGATAAGTGATGGATCCACTTAATTGCCTTAATTCATTATCCTTTTTTCTTGGACAGTTTTTTACATGTGTAAATATTTTCTTTCATGATTTGCAAAGTGAAAGATTCAGACTGATTTATATATTTCTAATATTAGTCCTTGCCTTTGCTGATTTCAGCTCGAATAGCTAATTGTAACAGAGAGTGAGATTGCCAGGCAATAAAATCCAAGTTCTAAGTTAGTTTGCTTCATTTTTTAAAAATCTCTTTTTTTTTTTTTAAATAGCATTGTTTTCCTCTCTGTATTTTCCACTGTTGGTCACTAGTACATGGAAATACAATTGATTTTCATAAGTACACCTTTCCTTCATGAACCATTAATTTATTTATTAAAAAATTCTTTTTTTTACTAAGGAAAATTTCAAACAAATACAAAAGCAGTGATATTAGAGTAATGAAGCTGCAGGTGTCCACAGTTTTTACACTGTTTTACTAACTCATGGCCAGTCTTATTTAATATATACTTTTACCTCCTTCCTCGTGGATTATTTTGAAGTAAACTCCAGGCATTATTTAATTTTATCTATAAATATCTCAACATCTACCTTGAGATATAAGGCCTCTTTTTTTTAAAAAAAAAACATAATATCATGATCTTACCTAAAGCAATAGCAGTTCCTTAATGTCATTAAATATCTAGTCAGTGTTTTAATTTTCTGTTTTATAATTTTCTTTTGCATAATTTGTTTGAATTAGGATTGAAACAAGGCTCATAGATGGCAGTTGTTTGTTTTCCTGAGGCCTTTAAAATATATAGATACCTTTCCCTATCTCTTCCTTTTGTGCTTGCAATTTATGTTAAAGAAGCCAGTTGGTCCTACAGAATTGGCCACAGAGTAGATTTTGCTAATTGCTTCCTTGTACCTCTGTCCCCTGAATTTTCTATAAATTGTCATTTCAGTTTAGAAGTTGGATCAAAATCGGATTTTATTTTTCTTGTAGAAGGAATCTGTTACCTCAGTGGAATTGTTGCGTCTCCTCTGGAGGCACACCGGGTCTGATTATTTTCTGTGGTGTTAGCCATTAGTGAGCATGATTAGTTTCATTATTGCGTTAGTAACTGCAAAATGACAATGTTCTAATTCTGTCATTCGACTATTCCCCTTTTTAATTTATTAGCTAGAATAATATTGTAAAGAAATACTTCCTCTAATCTACTATTTTGTTGTTCTAAGATACAGCTTGTAACAGTGTAGACAGGATACATGTTGGATTTTTTTTTCCTCTTCATGTATCAATTTTCAGTTGAATGAGTTGGTTCCTTAGTATCTTTCAGAGGTAACTCATTAGTTTTTTAAAATAACATATGACCTCATGGATTTAAACACGTTCTTTGTGTTTTAATCCTTTGCTGATACAGTTCTTATTGAAGATGCAATTGTCCCATCATTGACTGGTCAGAGCTTCCTGGAGCACTCTCCTGAACCCTTCTGACACTCCATCAGGAATGTTTCATAGCTTTCTTGCTCTCTAGTATGACCACATTTCTAGATTGTAGAATACCAGCAATGCGATTATTGAAAATTGTTTTTAGAAAAATTTTGAACCTCTTTTGTCAGTAGGATCATCTCCCTAGGGATTGTGTTCTTTAAAGTTGTTAGTACTGGTTAATCTGTGTGGCTTTGCCACCAACCGTATATATGAAAGTGAAAGTGTTAGTTGCTCATTGAAAGTTGCTTTGTTGGGTCTGACTCTTTGTGACCCCATGGACTGTAGCCCGCCAGGCTCCTCTGTCCATGGGATCCTCCAGTCAAGAATCCTGGAGTGGGTTGCCATTTCCTTCTCCAGGGCATCTTACCCACCGAGGGATTGAACACGAGTCTCCTGTATTGCAGTTGAATTCTTTACTGTCTGAGCCACCTACAGTTAGATTTTCTTTTGATTCATAGGAAATGCTTTTTAAAAACCTAATTTCCAAAAAGTATGATTTCCAGCTTTGAGTCTACAGAAGTTAAGGTAAAGAAGTCTAACTTCTATCCCTGTCCCTCAGCTCAGCTTCTTACCTTCCTCTGCAGCTGTATCGTCCAGTCAGCTAACCACCAGTGCATTTGCCTTTTAACAGTTAATTAAAGTTCAACATAATTAAAAATAAGTTCCTCATTCACACTTACCACATTTCAGTGGTCAGTAGCTGCATGCGGCTAGCTATCATACTGAACTGATTTTAAAACATTTCTGTATTCTAAAATTGAAGTATGGTTGATTTACAGTTCTGTGCTAATTACTGCTGTACAGCAAAGTGACTCCATTATACATATAGGTACCCTTTTTTTTTTTTAATACATACCTTCTTTTCCATTATGGATTATCATAGGATACTGAATGTAGTTCTTTGTGCTGTGCAGTATCCATTCTATATATAAAAGCTTACATCTGTTAACCCCAACCTCCCACTCCATTCTTCTCCCAGCTCTTTCCCCCTTGGCAGCCACCAATCTCTTCTCTAAGAACATTTCCATTCTTGCTCACAGTTCCGTTGGACACCCCTGCCCTGGAGAACCCATTGTGTTTTCATGAAGTGTATAGTTTATTCCTCTATTTTTTAAAAATATGCAAGTTATAGGTATGAATTTATAACCCTCCTTCAATTAGTGGTAGCACACTATGCATGCCTTTCTCCCTCTTCCTTTTGTTAGTGTCTCTTGGCGATTACTGCAGACTGCAGAGATTAGGCAGAAGTAGTCCTTATTGCCTTAAGAGCTTGGTGGCCCAGTACTTCGCTGTGTGGAGGTGTCCAGTGTGGGTAGCCAGTTCCCTGTGGATGGTCATTTGGACGGATGTGGTCCTTTCCCACTGCACAGTGCCGCAGTGAACGGCAGTAATGCTGCCTTGTGGGTGTCTCTTTCATTTATTTCCAGGCCCAGTATTCTTTTAACACTAATTTCCTCAATGGACTTTGTTTCTTCTAAATATTAAGAAGAGTTGTTCTGATTATAAAAGTAATCTGGTTTCATTTTACTAGAAAATTAAGCTCTGTTAAACAGACAGATAAACTTATCTAAAATTCGTGTTGCCCAGACAGAAATCATTTTTGTGTATGTGTATACCTTGGTTTTTGCAGGTGTTTGTGGTTTTTTTTTTTTTTTTTTTCCAGTTCCTGAGTTCAGCTAAAAAGAGTACTCAGCATTTTTCAATGACTCTGTAGTGGAGATCATATTGTATACAACACTTTGAATTTTTCCTTTACCATAATAGTATGAGCATCTTCCTTGTTAAACTTTTTGTGAACATTTTTGACATCTGCATAATATTATGCTGTATTGATTTTTTTGATACTTTTCTTAATTTATTACTTTGCAATGGTTAGACATTTAGGTTACTTTTTTCCTTTTTAATTGTGCCACAGTCAACATTTGTGCATAACTTTCCTCCTGTTTTTAGGGTAATTTTCTTGGTATCCAGGAGTAGAATTATTGGATCAAAAGTTAAAAGCATAATTAAAGTTTTAACCTATTTTGCCAGCTTTTTTTCCCCAGTCTTGATAGTCATTTTGGAAGCATTGAGTGTTATTTTGAGGAATCTTTGGAAATTTGTTAGATTTAAAAATGATGCGTGAAGTTGAATATTTTTTGTGCCTATTTTTGTATTGCCTGCTGTGGGTCTTAACATGTATTTGCCTATTTATCTTTTGACCTCCTATTTTTCTTGTGGCGTGATATGAGGTATTGATTGATTGTTAAGGATGGTCATGATTTTTCTGTCATGTTGTAAATATTTTTCTTCAAGTGCCTTAATCTGATTAATTTTTCTCCTGGTTCAGTTTTACATTTTTATGCAGTCAGTCTTAGATGTTTTTCTTATTTTTGTTAGCAGGCTTGTTCTTTACCACCTTTCCCCCCACCCCCACCACCAAAACCAAAAACTGGTGACTTTATTATTCACCTAGCATTTGTGTTTGTTATAAATCTTAAGATTCAAGGGAGTCAGATTCAGTTAACATTTATTCAGAAGCAAGTGTATGTCAGGTACTTTAGATATTCCCTGTCTAGTCTATGACAGTCTATCTTTTCTCCAAATACTGTAGACAACTATGTATGAAAATATAGATGAATTAAATTATGGCCTCTTTTTAAAATTCTAAGCAATATGTTGTTTTGCGTTTGGTATCTTTCATTGTAATTAACTCTTGAAATCTATTTCATGAAATATGACGAGTTTCCCTCCCTCTTCCTTAATTGTAGAGGAAAAAAAGCCTGTCTTCTGGTTGCTATTGTGAATTGTGGACTAAAGATACATAGAGAAAACAGACTGCCGAGACCTGAATATTATCCCCAGGATCTGAAGACTCAAAAATTGCTCTTCAGGCTTGTTGTGGATTTTTCTGAGAAGAATCTGTGAAATTATGTGACTAGAGACTATTTTGCAAAGCCATGGGGGAAAGAGAAAGAAGTCCAGCCACTGATCGAGAAGCTAAGACAAGCAGAAACTATTCCTCTTACTGTTCATCTGATTCTGGAACTCCTCCACAGTCTTCTGGCCGGTCGTCGCTGCTGCATCCCTCCCCACCTGCAAGTATTAAGGGAAAACATCCTAAAAAACAAACTTCAGATAGCCAAGTGCATCATCACGGTAAGCATCCTTTAAAAGACTCCAGTAGACCTAGAATATTCATTCCGAGTGCTTAAGGAAACCTGTGTGAATGAGAATAGGATATATTTTTATAAATGTTGTTTACAGTGTACTATCCTTTGTTACATTCACAGCCATACTGTATCCAGAAGAAAGAACTCTGGGGTTTCTCATTTTTGTTTTCGCCTGTTCCTGAATAAATGATTGTCTTGGGGTTTGTAAAGGCAAAAAAAAAAAAAAAAAAAAATCACAAAACATTTGTACCTTTCTTTATTTTCAGAAAGTTGTGAAAAGCATGGATATAAAGTGGTTAAGGGGCATTTTTACAGATTGGGTAAAATTACTTCTACTTACTGAAAAAGTTCAAACTCAGCTTAGAAATGGAATTTGGGACCACCAGTCTGTTTTCTATTAAATGGTATTATAATGGAACAGCATAAATCTTTAGAAATAATTTTTCTTGTTAGAATGTTATTAGTCTGGAGCTAGGTATTAATACATATTTGACTGCATAATGTTCTGGAAATCTCTTCTTCATCTTAATAAATCCCTAGTCAAGAAAATCTGTATATGCTTAGTAACAAAATATGTAAGGACCGCTAGTGCATCATAGGTAAGCTAAGGGAAATGAGGTTTTATTTGTTGTTATTTACTCGATGAGTCGTGTCCGACTCTTTGCAACCCCATAGACTACAGCACGCCAGGCTTCTCTGTCCTTCACTGTCTCCCAGTGTTTGCTTAGATTCATGTCCATTGCGTTGGTGATGCTGTGTAATCATCTCATCCTCTGCCACCCCCTTCTCCTTTTGCCTTCAGTCTTTCCCAGCGTCAGTAAAAATGAGGTTTTATGGTATCGGTTAATGGATACAATACAGCCATCACGTTAGTAGTTTAGAGTGGTAAGATTGCAAGGCAGGAAGTAGTATGTGAGCTGAAAAGGAGAACAGGGTGAGGTAATGAAATGCCTAGAATCTTGTGTTAAGATAGTGGCTGTGTCTGTGGGGGGAATAGCTATTGAAGAGTTCAAAGCAGGGGTTTGATTACATTTGCCTTTATAAATTTTTACTTTGAAAAGTAACATTTGCCTTTTTAAAATCTGCAAAGAATGTGTGTTCCTTTTGAAAGCAACCTTTTCGTGAATCCTTGATCAGGCTTCCCAGGGACGTTGACACTTTTAACAACTTTAAAAAACTTTAACAAGTTTTTTTTTTTTCCTATATGGTTTTTGCTGATATGTTTTTGTTTGTTTGTTTTTGCTACAAGTACAGTGCTGCAGGTTTCATAGTCTCTTCCTCCAAATTTATCCCAGTGTCATTTTCTTGTTTTGATTTTGTGGTTGAGGGCATGAGCTGATATTAAACTTTTGCTGCATAATTAAGAATAAACAGACCTTAGGGTTGAATCTTAGAAAATGACTGTTTATTCCCAAGAAATCATTCACATACCTTGGGAATTATTGGTAGGAATACTTTAATTTTTCACTCCTTACCTAGAAGCAGTTTTATTTAAGAAGATAATTGAGAAAAAGCTGTGAGAAACAGTTTGAGTATCGCCCAGAAAAATTTCAACCTGACTTGTACTGTTTTCTGCTTTGCGTTGTCTTTTGAATTAAAGTCTGTGGTAATATGTCTACTTTAGTGCAAGCCAACAGGGCCAAACTGATAACATCCTTAAACACTGATTTCTTTTGGCTTAAGTTGGCAATTATCAGTGTTGTAGACTAAACTGAGCTTTCCTGGTGGCTCAGACAGTAAAAGCATCTGCTTGCAAGGCGGGAGACCCGGGTTCGATCCCTGGGTCGGGAAGATCCCCGGAGAAGGGCATGGCAACCTACTACAGTATTCTTGCCTGGAAAATTCTATGGACAGAGGAGCCTCGGCTACAGTCCATGGGGTCGCAAAAAGCTGGACACGACTGAGCGACTTCACTTCAGGCTAAACTAAAGAAAAACCAAATGTGATTTAAAAAAGCATCTTGAACACTTGAATTTGCAGAATTTCACATTTGGTAACGTATTCTTCCTTCTTCTTTTTACATTTTCAGCTTATTTTATTATTTCAGAAATAAAATTTGTGCTCTATCAGAAGTTACATGTATCATACAATTTAATAATAATTTAGGTTATACATATTTATATATTACATATTATGTACATATTCTGTTTCTCATTTTATCAGTAATATAAACATACTAAGTTTTTGGTAGATGCATAGTTTATCTTTGTTACATGTTTTTTTAATGAGTCATACTGTAATTTTAACACCTGATAGAAGGAAAACAGTATTTGTCCGCCCTCTTTTTGGTGGTAACTTGACAAGGGGGAGATGATGAATGATATATACAACAGTCAGTCATCTTTCTTCTGAGTGTTACTAGCCCTGTATTTCATCTTGATCGTTTTGAAAATGAAAGAGATAGATGAAAAGTGAGAGATATTTTTTGAGTTCTGGTTAATAGAATATAGTAGAAAACAATGTTCAGATTTTTAGGATGTCAAATGTTGGTGGCAGAAGCCCTTCTTCTCTGGCTATATCATAGAATAAAATATTAGTGGAGAATTTGGAACCTGATTCATATAATATCTAGGCTTTCACTTCTCAAATTAAGTTTCCATGTACATGAAATCTTATTTGCTGAGCAATAGAATTTTATACATAAAAATCAGAGATTTGGGATGATTAACATTTATTCTTATGTACAACCATTTTTATGTATAAAGTTTCTGTCATTCCAAGAGCTGAATACATACTCTATAATAGCATATAGACACTAAAACTCTGTTCACTCAGTATGTTGGGAAAGAAAGAAAATTGAAATGATAGATGCTCCAATTTAATTGGAGCAGTTTCTCCAATGGAAATATTATGCAAATCACAAATGCAAGCCACAAATATAATTTTTTATTGCCACATTTAAAAAGAAAAACAGGTAGAAAGGTGGAATTAATTTTAATAATTTTGATTTAACCCAGAATATCCAAAACCTATTATCATTTCTAAATATAGTTAGTATAAAACATAGTGTGTGGAATATTCTGCATTCCTTTTTTTTCTTTGAATTAGGTATTTGAAACCTCGTGTGTATTTCAGTTATGGACTCAATTTGGATCACCCACATTTCAGTTTTCAGTAGCCACATGTGGCTGCTGCTGCTAAGTCACTTCAGTTGTGTCCGACTCTGTGCAACCCCATAGACGGCAGCTCATGAGGCTCCCCCGTCCCTGGGATTCTCCAGGCAAGAACACTGGAGTGGGTTGCCATTTCCTTTTCCAGTGCATGAAAGTGAAAAGTGAAAGTGAAGTTGTTCAGTTGTGTCCGACTCTTAGCGACCCCATGGAAGATCCCACTAGGCTCCTCCGCCCATGGGATTTTCCAGGCAAGAGTACTGGAGTGGGGTGCCATTGCCTTCTCCACCACATGTGGCTGGTGACTACTATATTGGATAGCATAGTTTCAAAGTTACTAATAGGCTTTCCTTCTTTTCTTTTTATTACTACTTATTTTCAAATATTTAGGCATGTATAGAGCTGGAATCCCAAACCAGTACACATTTAATATACCCTCTACAAAATTTCTGTCTCTCTAAATGAAACTTTATAATGTTAAATTGTAAACATGTTTTTCTTTACCTGTTTACATAATAAAATCCTGAAGTAGGTAGGGAAAGATTGTATTTTCTAGTTTTTCTTCATTTTTTTCCCCTCTGGAATTCATTTCCTTCTAGAAAAAAATGCAGTAACCTTGGCGATTAAAGTTTGCTGTTTTCAACTATGGCAAACTTCCAGATGCCTCTTTTAAAGGGCAGGTGCTCTGTATATTGAAGCCAAGGTTTAATGAACTTCGAGTAAATAATATTCAAATTTTTTGTGAAATGTTGTGATATGTACAATTTAAAGATTTTGTGTGCTTTTATTTTTTTAGGCTGGAGTCATTTATCTTGTTCTTAAATTATACCAGATGTTTTTGATTTGAACATCACACAAAAGAAAGCCTCTGAGAAAGCGTTTAGAATCACATCTGTACTGCTAAAGTGTTTTCCATTTTCAATCACTGATACGTGAGATTAAGTTCTTAATACTGACAGAGAATATTTTTGGAGACTTTTCTGTCTTATACGCATACTTCGGTTAATCCTCACAACAAAAGGGAAAATAGACCTGGAAAGGGTTTAAGTTGAATTGCCCAAGGACCAGTGAAGTAGTAACTCCAAGTCCCAAATCTTCTGTCATGTTGTCATCATCTTTCCTGAAATAAAGGTTTCTAGTTAATTTTAAAAAACCATATGTTTCCACATTTCAAATTATGATCCCAAATATCTTGGCACAGATGACTTGATTATCATGACATTTTGTATTTATTAGGCACCGTGCTAATGCTGACAGTGACCATCTTATCTGCAAAGGTAAAAATGGTGGAGCCTGATGTTGCCATCTTTTCAAACAGTGTAAAATAATTCCTTGTAAACCATGGGATATTGTTTTGCTGGATCAGAATATGTTTCTTGAACTGTCTTAAAAGATTTCAAATCTTTCTTAATAAAAACAATATATTAAAAGCTCTAAGTAAAACCAAATATTTAAATATTGTAAAATCATTTTTTAAAAAATGTTTTAAAAAATGTTTCCTTAAAGGAAACAAAATGACTAAAGAATGTTATGGAGTCACTTGTGTTAGGATGAGTCAATAATTCTACATCTGATACAGCTTTCACTTTACGCTATGACTGTTTCTTTTTCAGCCCCTAGGAAACCAAGCCCTAAGGGTCCACCAAACAGAAAGGGAGTCCGAGCAGGATTTCGCTCCCAGAGCCTCAATAGGCAGCCACTTCAAAAAGATCCTGATCGTGTTACAAAACAGGTTCTTTCTGCAAGACAGCTAAAAATCAATGAATTGCAGAACCAAGTAACTGAACTCCAGGTCAAGTTAGCCGAGCTGCTAAAAGAAAATAAGGCTTTGAAAAGGCTTCAGTACAGGCAGGAGAAAGCCCTAAATAAATATGAAGACACAGAAAACGAAATCTCACAACTTATTGCTCGTCATAACAATGAGATTACAGCACTCAAAGACCGCGTAAGAAAATCTCAAGAGAAAGAACGAGTATCTGAAAAAAGGCTGAGAGAGACAGAAAGTGAACTACTTAGGACAAAATTTTCCTTACAGAAACTAAAAAAGATCTCTGAAGATAAACACCTACCTGAACGAGTTGATTTAGCAAAGAAACTTGCTTCTGCAGAGTTAAAATTAGATGACACAGAGAGAAGAATTAAGGTAAAATTCCCACAGTTTCTAATTGTGCTGTTTTGTGTTATTTTTCACTGGGCATTTGATGTGCACTTTTAAGACTGCTTATTGCAGTTCAGCATTTGCTTGGAAATGAAATCTGATTTCTTTTTTTTTAAGTATCTTTCTGAGTAAGAGATTAGGAAAAATTTAAGATTTTATCTTTAAGAGCAAGATGTGGAAGACTATACATTAACGGGCCACATGATAATAGATGTTTAATTCCCAAAATCTTAGCTATTTGGGGGAAATACACTGTTTAATTATGTGATTGTTTCTTTAAAATTGAAAATGATACTATAAGAGCTATAGTATATAAAACTGATATTTGGGGCCATTGTGTAAGAAATGCCACCTGAATAATTGCTGTCTTTATTTCTTTGAACATTTGTGAAAGATATATTTTGGGGCAGGGTGTGCTTCTGCTCCCTCAAATAAGAATTGATGTGAAAAGTGGTCTGGATCAGAATATGTTTCTTGAACTGTCTTAAAAGATTTCAAATCTTTCTTAATAAAAACAATATATTAAAAGCTCTAAGTAAAACCAAATATTTAAATATTGTAAAATCATTTTTTAAAAAATGTTTCCTTAAAGGAAACAAAATGACTAAAGAATGTTATGGAGTCACTTGTGTTAGGATGAGTCAATAATTCTACATCTGATACAGCTTTCACTTTACGCTATGACTGTTTCTTTTTCAGCCCCTAGGAAACCAAGCCCTAAGGGTCCACCAAACAGAAAGGGAGTCCGAGCAGGATTTCGCTCCCAGAGCCTCAATAGGCAGCCACTTCAAAAAGATCCTGATCGTGTTACAAAACAGGTTCTTTCTGCAAGACAGCTAAAAATCAATGAATTGCAGAACCAAGTAACTGAACTCCAGGTCAAGTTAGCCGAGCTGCTAAAAGAAAATAAGGCTTTGAAAAGGCTTCAGTACAGGCAGGAGAAAGCCCTAAATAAATATGAAGACACAGAAAACGAAATCTCACAACTTATTGCTCGTCATAACAATGAGATTACAGCACTCAAAGACCGCGTAAGAAAATCTCAAGAGAAAGAACGAGTATCTGAAAAAAGGCTGAGAGAGACAGAAAGTGAACTACTTAGGACAAAATTTTCCTTACAGAAACTAAAAAAGATCTCTGAAGATAAACACCTACCTGAACGAGTTGATTTAGCAAAGAAACTTGCTTCTGCAGAGTTAAAATTAGATGACACAGAGAGAAGAATTAAGGTAAAATTCCCACAGTTTCTAATTGTGCTGTTTTGTGTTATTTTTCACTGGGCATTTGATGTGCACTTTTAAGACTGCTTATTGCAGTTCAGCATTTGCTTGGAAATGAAATCTGATTTCTTTTTTTTTAAGTATCTTTCTGAGTAAGAGATTAGGAAAAATTTAAGATTTTATCTTTAAGAGCAAGATGTGGAAGACTATACATTAACGGGCCACATGATAATAGATGTTTAATTCCCAAAATCTTAGCTATTTGGGGGAAATACACTGTTTAATTATGTGATTGTTTCTTTAAAATTGAAAATGATACTATAAGAGCTATAGTATATAAAACTGACATTTGGGGCCATTGTGTAAGAAATGCCACCTGAATAATTGCTGTCTTTATTTCTTTGAACATTTGTGAAAGATATATTTTGGGGCAGGGTGTGCTTCTGCTCCCTCAAATAAGAATTGATGTGAAAAGTGGGTGGAATGCTGCTGAGTTAATAGTCTGAGAATACAGCAGATCTTACCAAAAAAATTTTTTTCTTGAAATTAAAGGAAAAGAGTACTAGCCCATGACTGTTATATGGAGAACATATATTAGATGCTACCTTATATATATATAAAATCTGTTTAGAAAGCAAAGGTTGGGGAAAAGTATGAGAATAATGTTTGCTGTAAGAATTCTTTGAACAAGGGAAAGTCAGAACTATAGCTTTTCTGCAATGTATTAATTAGATGTTTTTAGTACTTGGTATATAAATAGTACTTCTTAGTCTATATAATATACCAGACTCTATATACCAATGCCCTGCCCAAAGAGAGTGGCTTATTAAATAGAGTATATATCAGTGACCAGAAAAAGAACTTAGCTTATTCTCCAAAATTAGCAATCATTAACTTTTGCTTCAGTTTACAGAAGATATCTTATTGCATAGGTTCTACCAGTGATCAAGTCAAAGTGCAGAGCAAACATATGAAAACTGTTTTTGTAGGACCATTTACCTACCTATATAGTGGGGTGAGGGTAAGGGATAGAGCAACTATTGTCATGAATAGCTGACGTTTATTTTTAAAGGGAAGTACAAAATGTGACCATATGGATTTTAAAATTAGGAACCAAGAGCACAGAAGGTTGATTATTAAGTGTGGTTAAAAACAACCCACACCTCTGTGTGTATTTCTGTAAAACTAAAGAGAACCTGGAATTGTAGTGCACACACATGTACGCACACACATGTATGCACACACCCCACACACGTATACTGCAGTTCTCTCTTATAGCCTGTTATGAAGAGGGTTGTTGGAATGATAGAGGAGGAAAGAAAGAGAAGGAAGAAAGGAAAACTTGAACAAATCTGTAGATTCTGTGTTGTAGATGGAGTTGCATTATGTGGGTACCCACTTGAGAGCATGAAAATCAGTCATCTGTGATAAGTCTGTGAAAGTGAAAGTATTGGTCACTCAGTCACGTCCGACTCTTTGTGACCCCATGCTCTGTAGCCCTCCAAGGTCTTCCGTCCTTGGGATTCTCCAGGCAGGAATACTGGAGTGGGTAGCCATTTCCTCCTCCGGGGGATCTTCCTGACCCAGGGACTGACCCTGCATCTCCTGTGTCTCCTGCCTTGCAGGCAAATTCTTTACCTGCTGAGCCCTCAGGGAAGCTTCAGGTCTTTGAAATACTTACTGTATAGTGGTTTTTCTTACTGGAATAAGAAATTAAAAAAAAAATTGGTGTTAATTGTAGATTTACATGCAGTTAAAAAAAAAAATAGATCCCATATACCCTCCATCCATTTTCCCCAGTGGTAACATATAGCATAAGTAGACTATAATATGTTGTTGTTCAGTCACTTTTGCAACTCCACAGACTGTAGTGCACCAGGCTTCTCTGTCCATGGGATTATCCCAGATAAGAATATTGAAATCGGTTGTCATTTCCTTCTCCAAGGAATCTTCCTAACCCGGGGATTGAACCTGGGTCTCCTGCATTGCAGGTGGATTCTTTACTGCTGAACCACCAGGGAAGCACATAGACAAATATAATATTATAATCAGGAAATTGGCAGTGATACACTGATACAGAGATACAGCTCGTCCATCTTATTCAGATTTAACCAGTTTTACATGGACTCATTTGTGTTTGAGTGTGTATGTGTGTGTGTATTTAGTTCTGTGCAGTTTTATCACATGCATATTCACGTGACCATCACTGTGGTCAAGATGTAGAACAGTTCCATCACAGGCTCCTGCCTGTTACCAACTTTTATAGGAACAGTTACCTTCCTGCTTTCCCTAGCACTGTGACCTGTGGCATCCACTGATCTGTTCACCATTTCTGTAATTTTGTTATTTTAAGAATGTAATATAAACAGAATCTTCTAGTATTTAACCTTTCAAGGTTGGCAGATTTCATTTTTTCCCTTGAGCCCCATCATAGTTGTTGCATGTATCAATAGTTTGTTCCTTTTTTATTCCCAAGTAGTATTCCATGACATGGATATCAAGAGTGTTATGGTATATCCTGTTGAAGGACATTTGGGTTGTTTCCAGTTCTAGTTATTAACTAATGAAGCTACTGGCTTCTCTGGTGGCTCAGACAGTAAAGAATCTGCCTGCAATTCAGGAGACCTGAGATGTCTCAAGACATCTCCTTGAGACGGGAATGGCAACCCAATCCAGTATTCTTGCCTGGAGAAGTCCATGGACAGAGGAGCCTTGCAGGCTACAGTCCTTGGGTCTATGGCCATTCATGAGCAGGTTTTTGTGTGAACATTAGTTTTCATTTCTCTGGGTTATATGAATGAAAGTTCACTTGATGAATTGTTTGATAAGCACATTTGGTTTTGTAAGAAACTGCCATTTTCTTTTGTAAAGTAGTAGTACCATTTTACATTTTTACCAGCAATGTATAAGTGATTCACTTTCTCCACATCCTTGTCAACATTTGGTGTTACCACTTTTAAAAATTCTAGCCATTCCTATAGATATGTAGCGATATCTCTTAGTGTTAACTTAAAATTATTCCTACTGGCTTATGATATTGAACATCTTTTTAAATGCTTATTTGCCATTAGTAGATCCTGTTCATTTGTTTGTTTTTTTGCCTATATTTCGAATTGTTTGTTCTTTTACTGTTGATTTTTGATAGTTCTTTATATATAATAGATACAGGTTCTTTGTCAGATACATGGTTTGCAGATATTTTCTCACTGTGTAGCTTGTCTTTTCATCCTCTTACAGAGTCTTTCGGAGAGTTTTTAAAATTTGATGTGGTCAAATTTGTCAGATTTTTCTTTTATGGATTGTGCTTTTTGGTGTCAGGTCTAAGAATTCTTTGCCTATCCCTGTCACCCTTTGCCTGTAGACCTAAAGATTTTCTACTATATTTTATCCAAAAGCTTTACAGTTTTATGTTTTACTTTAAAGTTCATGATTCATTTTGAGTTGATTTTTAGTTAAGTTGTGAGGTTTATGTTGAATTGCATTTCTATTCTTTATTTTTTTTTACCCTGCCAATGTAGTACCCAGTTCTATCTAGTACCATTTTTTGAAAAGGCTATTCTTCCTTCACTGAATTTGGCACTTTTGTCCAAAATCAGTTGGGCATATTTTTATGGGTCTATTTCTGGATTCTTTGGTCTCTTCTGATGTATATGTCTTTTCATCTGCTGACACCACATTCTTTTCATTATAGACTATGTCATAAACCTTATATATGTGATTATGGTAGAGTGATTCCGCTCATGTTATGCTTTGTTTTTAAAGTGAAAGTTGTTCAGTCGTGTCCAACTCTTTGCGATCTCATGGTCTATACAGTTGGAATTCTCTAGGCCAGAATACGGGAGTGGGTAGCCTTTCCCTTCTCCAGGGGATCTTCCCAACCCAGGAATTGAACTGGGGTCTCCTGCACTGCTGGCGGATTCTTTACCAGGTAGTTGTTCATTTTTTTGTTTCATGCTTCATTCAGTTTTTCAAAGTTTACTTAATCTTTTTTATTCCCACCTCAGTACCACTGACTGTAAGGGTAAGGGAGGAGTCTAAGAACTATTGTGGTGTTTCATTTTGCAAATGAACTAAAATCACAGTCCTGAGTGTCCCTTGAAATTGCAGTAAAATCCTTGTAGTGCTGACTTTAAGTTTTGTGCTATTCTCTACTAAGGATGACTGGTGTTTTTTTGTTTCTGTTTGGTGTAGGAGAAGGAAATGGCAACCCACTCCAGTGTTCTTGCCTGGAGAATCCCAGGGATGGCGGAGCCTGATGGGCTGCCGTCTATGGGGTCGCACAGAGTAGGACACGACTGAAGCGACTTAGCAGTAGCAGCAGCAGTAGCTCAGATGGTAAAGCATCTACCTGCAATGCAGGAAATCCGGGTTCAATCCCTGGGTTGGGAAGATCCTCTGGCAGGAAATGACAACCCACTCCAGTATTCTTGCCTGGAGAGTTCTGAGGACAGAGGAGCCTGGCAGGCTACACAGTCCAAGGAGTCTCAAAGAATCAGAAACAACTGAGTTACTAGCACACAGCATTTTAAGAGTCCTTAAACTGGAATTTGTGACAGGCAGGTTTGTTTATTTGTTTGTAGACTGCCTCATCCCGGAAGGGATTTTAAGCCACAATTCTTATTCCCCTTGTGTTATATTTTCTTTTTAGGGGAGGAAAAAGAAAGCATTCTTCAAGGTTACCTCTAAATAGTTGAGCTGTGAAAAACTTACCTCTGCACCCTCTATAGGTTGTTTACAGGTTTATCTTGTTAGTTGATGAAAGTGACAGAATGCATAGTCTAAGTATAGAATGCATAGTCTTAAGTAACTTAAGAGTACAGTGGCTTAGAAGTAGATAGATGGTTAGACAGAACCGAAAAATGTATGAGTTGGGACAGTCACCCATGGCAGTTGCTTCTTGCCAACCTGTGTGATGTGGTCTGCTGGGTCCTAGGCCATATGTATGCTTGGGATAAAGAGCTGCCTGACAGGGTTAAATCTGAACCCTGTCCAAAAGGGCAGACAGCTAAATCAGGCTGCATGTTTCTTTCTTTATTTACAGTTGGCTTTATTCCTTCATTTTGGCTTTTACTTCAGTAAGATTGTTGAATAGAGTCCTGTCAAAGTATCAGCCCCATTTAAATATATTTATTTTCATATCAATAGTTATATACATATAATTAATATTTAAATAAAACTGCAACAAACTGTAAAAAGCTGCAAAAAAAAAAACTGTTAAGGTGCTAACATTTATGGCAGTAAAATATTAATAGTTATATAATGTAGCAATTCTCAAAGTTTTTGTTTTCAAGACCCTTTTATACTCTTAAAAATTATTGCACACCCCCCAATAGCAGGAGTTTTGTTTATGTGGGTATATCTACTGATATTTACCATATTAGAAATTAAAATTGAGAACATTTAAAAATATTTCTTAATTTATTTAAAATTAATAAAAACTTACTACATGGTATCATAAAATCTTTGAATGAAAAACATCTATTCTCTAAACCAAATAAATTGGGTCAAGAGTGGCATCATTTTATATATTCACAAATTTCTTCAGTGTTAGGCTTAATAGAAGACAGCTGGATCCTCATAACTGCTTCCACATTCAGTTTGCTTTGATATGTTGTTGTGGTTGATAAATACAAGAAAATTCAGCCTCACACAGATGTCTATAGGCGTTAGAAAATAGAATATTTAAAAGCTTTTCAGATTAACTGGATATTCTTTGATACTATATTAAAACTTGGAAAGTGGTGTTCTCAAAGGTTTATTGCAATGTGGAATCTAAAATCATATCAGAGAACTTTTCATACTCCTATCACATTAAAATCCCTTGATCTTCTCCTTTGAATGAATGTTTTATCCATGAATGATTTTGTATTACCATATATTACTCTTTTGGAAAATGTTCATTTGTTGCATTAAGCAATAAATGTTGACGTTTCATTCGTTATGTAATATTACATGTTATATAGCCTTTTGAAAACTCCACCATACATTCATGATGGTGAGTGAAAATAGCAAGCAATATTGTTTCATAAAGTAGTTCTGACCTTGCAGACTCCTGAAAGTGTCTCAGATCTTTAGGGTCCCTGAACCACTCTGTGAGAATCACTGATTGAATATCAGTGTTCATTGTTATCAGCTTCATTAGCAGTTTCCCCAGTTTGCAGTTTCTATTAATGACTGCCCAACTGCACCATTGTTCACTGGACCTGGAACTGGCCTCCAGTAGGGGCTGAAGATACCAGTTATCTCCCATCCCTTGTAAGAAAGACTTACAGTGGAGGTTGCTTTCCTGATCTAAGGATGTGGTAGAGATGAGTCAGAGCCACGATCAACTCTGTCATAAGGCAGATACCGAGAGTTGTTAGCTATTGTAAGTATTCTTAATCACTAAATGGGAAATTATCTACTAAGCTTTATGAAAAGATCATAAGTGTAATAGCATGTACATAATTATTACAAGTACTCAAGTAAATTGTATGGCACACATTTTTAATACATTAAAAAATCCAGCTCTGTTTTAACATTAAATTGGCACAGAGTGAATAACCTTGTCAGAAAAACATAATGAAACTATTAAGTTTGCTTTCTCTCCCTTTTAAGAAATTTCTAAAGATTTGGGGAGATGATTTGAGTAGCCTGAATATCATAGCACTCTCAAAGAAAGTTTGAATAGACTTCTTTCTCTTTTGTTAGTTTTTCTTATGAGAAACTGGCATTCAGATTCCTTTCACCTGAAAGCTGCCTTCAAGTAGGTATTTGTTTCTTGTTGATAAAATAATAATATCGTCCTCCACTGGAAATCAGTTTCAGAAGAAAGAATTGATTCAGCCTTGTCTTCCTTACCCTTCTTAGTTGATTCAGAATGAGAACTGAGCTGTGCAGGGTTGGCCAGGTAGATTCCTTTTTCTGAATCTTTCCCTGCCATACCTTATTCTAGAGGCTAGGTCTCTGTTCTAAATGTTTTTCTGCTCTTTTACTTCCCCATTCCCCAGCCCCACCCCCCGAAACTCAAATCCAGAAGGCATGTTTGCCTCACCTACCTGCTTTGTGTCTTAACAAAAGAATGAAGTTAACTAAGACAGAGTAATAGAAGTCAAACCAGGAGTGCAGCTCGATTCTTCCCCTGCTCTGTTGCTGTGAGCCCTCTTAATGCTCAGACTTTGGTTGCTTCATTTGTGGAATTAAATGATTCTGAGGCCACTCTCCGGTCTGAAAGCTGATGAGTCTAAATCATATTTTTAAACTTTTCATGTGTCAAAAGGTTTTAGTATAGTAAACCATACTTATGTCTATTACTGAATGTTGCAGAAATGAAAGATTTCTAATGTTGAAAAAGGAACTGATTGTAAAATAAATATCTATTGAGATCCTGTTAATTTTTTATTGCAGAATAATTTAAGAAATTGGCTAGATTTTGTCATTTACAAGTTTCTTTTTTTTTATCGTTTTTGGTAGACAAAGATTTACAATGAAATTATAAGATCTGTGATTGAACAAGGGCAAAGTTTAAACCATTGCAGAGAGTAAATTTTGTAGTGTTCTTAAAAACTGCCCATTTATGATAGAACAATTATTATAGGAATTTCAAGTTAATATTTAAAATCATAACTTCCTACTGAAAAAATAATAGAAGCACTAAAAAAGGCCTGAAAGTTCAAATAATACAGAGAGGTATGTAATGAAACACCAGTATCCCTTCTATGCTATCCTTTGTAACCCTCTTCCCAAGAAGTAATCTCTGTTAAGAAATCTCTACATGCACATGGTTATATATGTGTATATTTTTTTACTCTCTAACTACAAGTGAAGGTATACCATAGGCATTGCTTCATGTTTTTTTCACTGAAAATATATTTTGGTGCTCTTTACATATCCTTGTGGATATATGTATAATATATATATATGTGTGTACACTCACATACACGTATATTAAATCTGCCTCATTTTTATTTTCTGTTTTTCCGGTTTTATTGGGGTACAATTTAACATATGTGTAAGTTTAATGTGTACAGCATAAAGATTTGACATAAATATGGCAAAGATATTCCTGCAACAAGTTTAAATCTCCATCACCTCATATAGATACAGTGAAAAGAAAAAGCAAAAAAAGAATTTTTTTTTTTTTGGTAATGAGAACTCTTTGGTTGCTCTGTTAAACAACTTTCATATATATTCTACAGCAGTGTTGCCTTTAGTCCTCATCCTATATATACATTAAATGCCTAGTACTTTTTAACTAGAAGTTTGTACCTTTTGACTACTTTAATCCAATTCTCACCACCACCACCACTCCCCACCAACTCCACCTCCACTACCAGTAACCACAAATCTGACCTCTTTTCTCTACGAGTTTCTTTTTTTAAAGATTATTACATACACACACATACACACCCCTCACAACTTCTTTATCCATTGATGAATAATGGATATCAGTGGACTTTTTTTTTTTTTGGTAATGAGAACTCTTTGGTTGCTCTGTTAAACAACTTTCATATATATTCTACAGCAGTGTTGCCTTTAGTCCTCATCCTATATATACATCAAATGCCTAGTACTTTTTAACTAGAAGTTTGTACCTTTTGACTACTTTAATCCAATTCTCACCACCACCACCACTCCCCACCAACTCCACCTCCACTACCAGTAACCACAAATCTGACCTCTTTTCTCTACGAGTTTCTTTTTTTAAAGATTATTACATACACACACATACACACCCCTCACAACTTCTTTATCCATTGATGAATAATGGATATCAGTGGACACTGAGGTTATTTTCATGTCTTGGATATTATAAATATACGCTGCTATAAACATGAGAATGCAGATATCTTTTTGAGTTAGTATTTTAATTTCCTTGAGATATATTCCCAGAAATGGAATTGCTGTATCATATAATAGTTCTATTTTTAATTTTTTGATGATCCTCCATCCTTTATCCCATAGTGGCTATACCAGTTTACAGTCCTAGTACCCATCATTCTAATGGGTATGAGATGTTAACTCATTGTGGTTTTGATTTGCATTTCTCTAGTGACTAGTCATGTTCAACATGTACTTGGGGCCTTTCGTATATTTTCTTTGGAAAAATGTCTACTCAGGTCTTTTGCCCATTTTTTACTTTGGTTATTTGTGTCTTTTGTTAACAAGTTGAATGAGTTCTTTATATATTTTGGATATTAACCTCTTAGTGCAAATAGTTTTTTTCCCATTCTGAGGGTTTTCTTTTCACTTGATGATTGTTTCCTTTGCTGTGCAGAAGCTTTGTAGTTTGATGTACTGTCACTTATTTTATCTGTTATTTTGTTGCTTGTGCTTAGGTGTCATATCCAAAAAAATTATTGCCAAGACCTATATTGAGGAGCTCACTTTCAGTGTTTTCTTCTAAGGGTTTCATGGTTTCACATCTTACATTTTTTTAATCCATTTCAAATTGGTTTTTGTGAGGCATAAGATAGGGGTCTAGTTTCATTCTTTTATATGTGATTAGTTAGTTATCTCAGGACCATTTGTTGAAGAGGCTATGTTTTCTCCACAGAATGTTTTTGACTCCCTTGTCAAATATTAGTTTTGACTTTATATGCGTGGATTTATTTCTGGCTCAAAACTGTTCCATTGATTCTTTGTTTTTATGCCGTGACCATACTGTTTTAATTACTATGTGAGTATGTGCATCCTCAGTGATGTCTGACTCTTCATGACCCACTAGGACTGTAACCCACCAGCCTCCTCTGTCCATGGGATTTCCCAGGCAAGAATGTTGGAGTGGGTTGCCATTTCTTCTCTAGGGGATCTTCCTGACCCAGGAATTGAACCTACGTCTCTGTGGCTCCTGCATTGTCTGGTAGATTCTTTGCCACTGAGCCACCTGGGAAGCCCCTTTAATTACTATATAGTATTAGCCTGAAGTCAGGAATGCGTGATGCTTCCTGCTTATTGTTGTTCTTCTTGAGTTTTGCTTTGGGTAATAGGGTTTTTTTGCCATTCAATATAAAATTTAAGATTGTTTCTTTCTGCTTTTGTTTAAAAAAAAAAAAGGCCTTAGGTACAGCAAAAACTAATAAATACAACACTGCAAATCAGATATACTTCAAATAAAAAAGATAATTTTAAAAATACTATTGGAATCTTAATAGTGATTGCATGGAATCTGTAGATGGCTTTGGATAAATGTGGACATTTTAGCAATATTCTTCCAATCCATGAACACTGTATACCTTCCATTTACTTATGTCTTCTTTGATTTCTTTATTAGTATCTTGTATCTTTCAGAGTATAAGTTTTTTCATTTCTTTGGTTAACTTTATTGCTAGGTATATTATTGTTGTGATGCTGTTGTAAATGGGATTGTTCTCTTTCCTTTTCAGATAATTTTTTAGTGTATAGAAATGCTACTAATTTTTGTATGTTAATGTTAGGTTCTCTAACTCTACCCAATTCCGTGATAGCTAACATTTTTTTGGTTGAAGTCTTTGGGATTTTCTGTATATAAAATCATGTCATCTGCAAATAGAGACAGTTTTTACTTCCTTTCTAATTTGGATGCCTTTTCTTTTCTTGCCTGATTGCTCTGGCAAGGCCTTTCAGTGCTGTATTGAACAGGAGTGGTAAGAGTGAGCACCTGTCTTATTCTTGATCTTAGAGAAAAAGTTTCAACCTATCACAGTTGAGTATCATATTAGTAGTGGACTTGTCATCAGTTCAGTCGCTCAGTCGTGTCCGACTCTTTGCGACCCCATGAATCACAGCACGCCAGGCTTCCCTGTTCATCACCATCTCCCGGAGTTCACTCAGACTCACGTCCTTCGAGTTCGTGATGCCATCCAGCCATCTCATCCTTCTTCTTCACAGTCCAACTCTCACATCCATACATGACCACAGGAAAAACCATAGCCTTGACTAGACGGACCTTAGTCGGCAAAGTAATGTCTCTGCTTTTGAAAATGCTATCTAGGTTGGACATAACTTTTCTTCCAATGTGACCTTTATTATGCTGAGATATAATTCTTATAATTTGTTAAGAATTTTTATCAAGAACAAATGTTGAATTTGTCACATACTTTTCCTGCATTTATTGAGATATGAGTTTTTTTTTGTTGTTCTGTTAATGTGATGTACTACATTAATTGATTTACATGTATTGAGCCATCCTTGCATCCCAGCTGTAAATCCTGCCTAATCATGATCATCCTTTTACTGTGCTACTGACTTTGATCTGCTAGTATTTTATTCAGAATTTTTGCATCTCTATTCACCAGAGATATTGATTGGTAGTTTTTTATTTCCTGGTACTGATGTTTTCTATCTTTAGTGTTAGGGTGATACTGGCCTTGTAAAATGAATTTGGAAGCATTTCCTCTACCTTGATTTGTTTCTGTTGTTCAGCAAAGTTACTGGTGAAGCCATCTGGGTCCTGTGCTTTACTTCACTGCATTTGGTTGCTGATTCAGTCTCCTTACTAGCAATTGGTCTATTCAGGCTTTGTTTCTTCTTGAACCAGTCTTGATATATATATATATATATTTTTAGTTGAAGTATAGTTGGCTGTACAGTATTATGTAAGTGACAGGTATACAATATAGTGATTCAAAAATGTTAAAGGTTATACTCCATTTATGGTTATTGTAAAACATTGACTGTATTTCCCTTGTTGAACAATAATATATCGTTGTAGCTTATTTTATACCTAGTAGTTTGAACCCCTGTCCCTGTATTGTTCTTCTGCCTTCCCTTTCCCCACTGGTAACCACTGCTTTGTTCTCTATACATGTGAATCTGCAGACAGGGAGAGACACAGGCCTTGCTCTCCATTCAGGTGCCACTGTCAGCAGGGCTATGGGTCGGCTCCACAGCCCGCGGTGTGCTCTGCTGAGGCTCCCTGGTCAGGCAGGCTGAACACTGTCTTCAGCAACAAGTGAGGCTGTGAGTTGGTTTCCCGACCAGAGCTCATCAGCTAAGTATCTCCAAGGCCACTGGTGCTCTTTGTGGTCTTGAGTCGGCCTGTGCCCCAGGTTCACTGGCTGAACAGGTGCTACTGACATTGCTCTGGGGGCCACCCATTCTGCCCACTCACCTGCCCATCAGCTCAAGAACTGCTGGGTTGTGCAGCTTCCGGGCGTTCTTGTCAGCCCTTCCCGTCAGATGGGGGCAGGCAGGGACCACACTCCATGGTGGGCAGGGCTGTGACCCGACTTCTGCCTGGGTGGAGCTGATGAACTAAGGACAGAGGTTCGTGACACTGTAAGGAGACAGGGATCAAGACCATCCCCATGGAAAAGAAATGCAAAAAAGCAAAATGGCTGTCTGAGGAGGCCTTAAAAATAGCTGCGAAACGAAGAGAGGCGAAAAACAAAGGAGAAAAGGAAAGATATAAGCATCTGAATGCAGAGTTCCAAAGAATAGCAAGGAGAGATAAGAAAGCCTTCTTCAGCGATCAATGCAAAGAAATAGAGGGAAAAAAAAAAAACCAGAATGGGAAAACTAGAGATCTCTTCAAGAAAATTAGAGATACCAAGGGAACATTTCATGCAAAGATGGGCTCGATAAAGGACAGAAATGGTATGGACCTAACAGAAGCAGAAGATATTAAGAGGTGGAAGAATACACAGAAGAACTGTACAAAAAATATCTTCCCGACCCAGATAATCACAATGGTGTAATCACTCACCTAGAGCCAGACATCCTGGAATGTGAAGTCAAGTGGGCCTTAGAAAGCATCACTATGAACAAAGCTAGTGGAGGTGAGCTGTTCCAGTTGAGCTATTTCAAATCCTGAAAGATGATGCTGTGAAAGTGCTGCACTCACTATGCCAGCAAATTTGGAAAACTCAGCAGTGGCCACAGGACTGGAAAAGTTCATTCCAGTCCCAAGAAAGGCAATGCCAAAGAATGCTCAAACTCCTGCAGAATTGCACTCATTTCACATGCTAGCAAGGTAATGCCCCAAATCCTTCAAGCTAGGCTTCAGCAGTGTGTGAACCAAGAACTTCCAGATGTTCTTGATTTAGAATAAGCAGAGAAACCAGAGATCAAATTGCCAGCATTCATTGGATCACAGAGAAATCAAGGGAATTCCAGAAAAACATTTACTTTAGCACTGACTGTACTAAAGTCTTTGACTCTGTGGACCACAACAAACAGTGGAAAATTCTCAGAGAGTTGTAAATACCAGACCACTTTACTGGTCATCTCAGAAACCTGTATGCAGGTCAAGAAGCAGTAGTTAGAACCAGACATGGAAGAACAGATTGGTTCAAAATTGGGAAAGGAATATGACAAGGCTGTATGTTGTCACCCTGCTTATTTAACTTATATGCAGAGTACATCATGTGAAATTCAGGGCTGGATGAATCACAAGCTGGAGTCAAGATTGCTGGGGGAAATAACAATGACTTCAGATATGCAGATAATACCACTCTAATGGCAGAAAGTGAAGAGGAACTAAAAAAGAGCTTCTTGATGAGGGTGAAAGGGGACAGTGAAAAAGCTGGCTGGAAATTCAACATTAAAAAATAACTGAGATCATGGCATCCGTTCCCATCACTTCATGGCAAATAGAAGGGGGAAAAGTGGAAGTAGTGACAGATTTTATTTTTGGGGGCTCCAAAATCACTGATCACAGTCATGAAATTAAAAGATGTTTGCTTCTTGGAAGGAAAGCTATGACAAACCTAGGCAACGTGTTAAAAGGCAGAGACATCACTTTGCCAACAAAGGTCTGTATAGTCAAAGTTATGGTTTTTCCAGTAGTCATGTACAGATGTGAGAGGTAGAGACTGTAAAGGAAGTGGAGCACCGAAGAATAATGCTTTTGAATTATGGTTCTGGAAAAGACTCCTGAGGATCCCGTGGACTATAAGGCGATCAAGCCAGTCAATCCTAAAGGAAGCCAACCCTGAATTCATTAGAAGATTTGTTGCGGAAGCTGACATTCCAATACTTTGGCCACCTGATGCAAAGAGCTGATTCATTAGAAAAGACCCTGATGCTGGGAAAGAGTGAAGGCAAAAGGAGAAAAGGGCATGGCAGAGGATGCGGGGGTGAGATAGCATCACTGACTCAATGGACATGAATTTGAGCAAACTCCAGGAGATATTGGAGGACAGAGGAGTTGGTATGCCTCAGTCCATGGGGCCACAGAATCAGATATGACTTAGCAACTGAATAACAAGAAATTATTTTAAAATTTCTATTACTTCTGTAGCTATATGCCCCATTTTAATTCCTAATACAGTTACTATGTTCCTCTTCTTCTTGATAAAGCTTGCCAAAAAATGTAGCATGTATGAAAGCTGTGTTATTTATAAGTTCAGAATTAAAAGTAAAACCGGTTCAGGTTTGTTTTACCTTTCTGGTGATTGTTTTGTTTTACATTAAATAAAAAATCCTTTCTAATGATTCTGTCTTAAAGCCTATTTAAACAACACTACTTTTCTTTTTTTTCTTTTGCCTAATATATTTTTTCCTTTACTTTCATCTTGTTTGTGTTAATGTTTTATATCTGTGCTTGTACATTATTTGACTAAATTAATTTTTAAAACGAATTCAGCATAAGAATATCTTGTTCCACATTTATTTACTACATTTGTTGGCATTACTGAGGTAGCTAGATCTACGTGGGTTATTTTTTTAAAACAAAGTTATTATCACCTTTTCTCTGCTGCTTTTTTTTTTTTCATCCTGCCTCTTACTCTTTATCCTGCCTTTGCTTTGATTTCAGAATGACAGATTCTGCTGCTCTTCTTTTAGAGTTTAGCCTCGAATTTTTAAGATAATCTGTATTTGAATTAATAGAGTCTAAAGTCTTAGTACTTGTGTTTTTTCAGATTCCATCAGGACAGTGGAGCATTTTCTCTAGTCTCATGTCATATTGGGCTTCCCTGGTGGCTTAGAGGTTAAAGCGTCTGCCTCCAATGCGGGAGACCCGGGTTCGATCCCTGGGTCGGGAAGATCCCCTGGAGAAGGAAATGGCAATCCACTCCAGTATTCTGCCTGGAGAATCCCATGGACAGAGAAGCCTAGTAGGTTATAGTCCACGGGGTCGCAAAGAGTCGGACACGACTGAGTGACTTCACCTTCATGTCATATTACTGTTGTCTGTTTTAATTTACCTTATTTTAAAGCTCCTCAATTCTTCAGTCATTTTTATGAGGTTTACAATTAGTTTCTTGGCACACTATTATTACTTGCATGTCACTGTTTTTCATTAGTGTTCACCTTTCCTTCAGGGTTCACTTTCCTTCTGATCCTTTTGGTCATCATTTCAATGAGGGCTTTTGAGTGGTTAGTTTTCTAGTCTTTCTATTTAATTTATCTTCATTCTTGAATGATAATTTTACTGAGTCTTGGATTCCAGGTTGACAGTTACTATCATTTAGAATTTGATTTTCTCTTTTAACCTCCGGCAGCTTTTTAAACATTTTGTTTGAATTCAGTGGTTTCTTGTTTTGCCTCTAAGTGTCTAAAGGACACTTATTTAAATTAACTTTTTATATGGGCATAATTTTACGGTTATAGAGAGTTGCAAATAAATATGTAGTTCTAACAACACTCTCATTCTCTTTACCCAGCTTCACCTTTTGTTAGCATTTGCCCCATGTGTCTTTTGTACACATATTCTTTCTCTGTCTTGTGTGAACACAAACATACATGTGCACATACATACACACGTAACCTTTTTCTCAGCTATTTGAGAGAAAGTTCTATGTGTTTCCTCAGTTGCATAGTTGTGTCTGACCCTTGGTAATCCTGTGAACTGTAACCTTCTGGGCTCCACTGTCCATGGCATTCTCCAGGCAAGAATACTGGAGTGGATTGCATTTCCTACTTCAGGGAATCTTCCCAACCCAGGGATCGAACCCGTGTCTCTTATGTCTCCAGCACTGGCAGGTAGATTCTTTATCACTGCACCACCTGGCAAGCTCCTGAAAGTTCTATACGTATGCTTTTCACCTCTAAATGTATTGCTTTTATTTCCTAAGAGTAAGGATATGTCCTTGTATAAACATAGTACAATTATGATATAAATTTACATTTATAAAATAATTTGCTAGAATCCCTCCACAATATATTGTTTTTTTTTCAGTTGATGTAATAATGTCTTTTATACCACTTTACTGCTGTAGTACAAGATTCAATCTAGAGTCAAGTATTGTGTTGGTTGTCCAGATATCTTTAGCCTCCTTTAATCTGGAACATTGCCTTATACTTTTGTTATCTCTTTTACAACATTCACATTTTAAAAATTTTAGTTCCCTGACCAGGGCTTGAACTCATGTCCCCTGATTGGAAGGCAGTCTTAACCACTGGATCACCACGGAAGTCTCAACATTCATGTTTTTGAAGAATATGGTACCCCATCCCTTTTCATTTAATAGAATATTGTTAATTTGTATTTCTCTGATGTTTTCTTACTAGACTGAGGTTTTTGTATTCTTCTCCAGAATACTGAATAAGTGATGTGTTATTTCCTTATTAAGCTATCACAGCTGGAGGTACATGACGTTCACCTGTTCTTTACTATTGATGTTAATTTTGGTCACCTTGCCAATGTATTGCTTGGTAAAATTACTATTTTCCTTCTTCAGTGAAACCAATAAGCAATCTGTGGTGAGCCACTTGGGATGTATATATATCTTTTTCCCCATTAAAATTTAACATCCACTGATGATTCTTTTGTAATTCAATCTTTATCATGATGGTTTTCCAGCTCTAATCTCTCTTTTTATATCTTCTATTCTAGAAATTTTGTAGCCTTTTTGTTTTGTTTTTAATATTGTTTTTCCCCATTTTGTCATTGTCTTCTAAATTCCTATTACACTATATAAAACTGTTTATAAAGGATATGGATGGCCAATAAACATAAAAATTAACTTCAGGATTATTAATCCAGGAAATAGGAATTAAAACAGTAATATTCTGTTTTTTGCTAGTCCACAGATCTTAAAATGTCAGTATCCAATCATTCCAAGAATATAGTAAAATAAAGGCTACTAGACTTTTGAAGAGAATGTAATTGTTACAGTCGTTCCAGAGGGCATTTTGGTAATGCTTTTCAAAAGCTTTAAAATCATATAAATGTCTATCAATCCAGAAACTTCATTTCTTTACATTTACCCTGAGGAAATAATATAAAACTAAGTTGAAATGTGTATATAATAGGATGTCCACCATAGGAGAAATTGAAAACGCTTGGATGTTGAGAAGCAGAATATGGTTAAATAAATTATGATAATTTATTGTAGAATAAATTTGGCAGTGTTCTCTCCTCTTCAGTTTTTTGGAATAGTTTGAGAAAGATAGGTATAAGTGCTTTACATGTTTGGTAGATTTCCCCCATGAAGCCATCTGGGCTTGGACTTTTGTTTTCTGGGTGTTTTTTTTTTTTTTATTATGAATTTTTAATTAAAAATTCTATGTTACTTCTAGTGATTGGTCTATTTAAATTGCTTGTTTCTGCTTGACTCAGACTTGGCAGAATGTGTGCTTCTAGAAATTTGTCCATTTCTTCTGGATTGTCCAGTTTGTTGACATATAACTATTCATAGTATTTTCCTATGATTTTTTGGATCTCTGTTGTATTGGTTGCTATTTATCATTTTTCATTGCTTATTTACTTGAGTCCTCTTTCTTTTCTTCTTGGTGAGCCTGGTTAAAGGTTTATCAATTTTATCTTTCAAAAAAAAAAAAACAGCCCTTGTTTTCATTTGATCTTTTCTACTGTTTCTTTTAAATCTTTATTTCCTCTCTGATTTTTATTATTTCCTTCCTTTTGCTGACTTTGGCCTTTGTTCTTTTCCTTATTCTTTATTCTTTTTCTTATTAAGGTGGTAAGTTAGGTTGTTTGAGATTTTTTTCTTGCTCTTGAGGAAGGCCCCTATCACTATGAACTTTCCTCTAAGGGTTCATTTTGGTGTATTTTGGAAAGTTGTGTTTTCGTTTTCATTAGTCTCTGGGTATTTCTAATTTCCTCTTTGATTTTATCATTGACCCATTTTTTTTTTATTAGCATTAATGTGTTATTTAATCTCTATATGTTCTTTAGCTACTTTTCTTTCTGTAGTTGATTTCTAGTTTCATACTGTTGTGGCTGGAAAAGATGCTTGAAATAATTTCTGTCTTAAATTTGTTGAGGCTTGTTTTGTTATTTTGGTATGTGATCTACACTGGAGGACATTCCATGTGCATATGATATGTATGTGTATTCTGCTTTTTTTTTTCTGCATGTAGCTTCATATAGGTATCAAGATTAACTGGTCTGTTGTGTCATTTCTGGCCTCTGTGCCTTTTTGGTTTTCAGTCTCGATTATCTGTCCATTGATGTCAGTGGGATGTTAGCATCTCATACTATTGTTTTTGATCTTTTCTACTGTTTCTTTTAAATCTTTATTTCCTCTCTGATTTTTATTATTTCCTTCCTTTTGCTGACTTTGGCCTTTGTTCTTTTCCTTATTCTTTATTCTTTTTCTTATTAAGGTGGTAAGTTAGGTTGTTTGAGATTTTTTTCTTGCTCTTGAGGAAGGCCCCTATCACTATGAACTTTCCTCTAAGGGTTCATTTTGGTGTATTTTGGAAAGTTGTGTTTTCGTTTTCATTAGTCTCTGGGTATTTCTAATTTCCTCTTTGATTTTATCATTGACCCATTTTTTTTTTATTAGCATTAATGTGTTATTTAATCTCTATATGTTCTTTAGCTACTTTTCTTTCTGTAGTTGATTTCTAGTTTCATACTGTTGTGGCTGGAAAAGATGCTTGAAATAATTTCTGTCTTAAATTTGTTGAGGCTTGTTTTGTTATTTTGGTATGTGATCTACACTGGAGGACATTCCATGTGCATATGATATGTATGTGTATTCTGCTTTTTTTTTTCTGCATGTAGCTTCATATAGGTATCAAGATTAACTGGTCTGTTGTGTCATTTCTGGCCTCTGTGCCTTTTTGGTTTTCAGTCTCGATTATCTGTCCATTGATGTCAGTGGGATGTTAGCATCTCATACTATTGTTGTATTATTATCAGTTTCTCGCTTTATGTTTGTTAGTATTTGCTTTCTATGTTTAGGTGCTCCTGTATTGGGTGTGTATACGTTAACAAGTGTAATACCCTCTTATTATATTGATCCTTTTATCATTATACAAGGCTTTCCTTGCCTTCATTATAGTTTTTATTTTAAAGGCTGATATGATTTTGTGTGAGTATTGGTACCCACACTTTGTCATTTTTATTTTCATGAAACATCTTTTTCCATCCTCTTACACACAGTGTGTGTCTTCAGCCCTGAAGTGAGTCTCATACAGACAGCATATTTAAGGGTCTTGGTTTTTGTTTTTAAATCCAGTCACCTCCATCGTTTGACCAGAACATTTAGTCCATTGACATTTAAAGTAATTATTAACAGGTGGTGACTACAGCCATGAAATTAAAAGACGCTTGCTGGGAAGGATTGGGGGCAGGAGGAGAAGGGGATGACAGAGGATGAGATGGCTGGATGGCATCACTGACTCGATGAACCTAAGTCTGAGTGAACTCCGGGAGTTGGTGATGGACAGGGAGGCCTGGCGTGCTGCGGTTCATGGGGTCGCAAAGAGTCAGACACGACTGAGCGAGTGAACTGAACTGAACTGATGTACTTACTGCCATTTTATTGCTTGTTTTCTGGTTGTGGCTACCATGGGGTTCACATATGTTGACTCATATCTACTTGCTTTAAACTGGGTAATCGTAAATGTTTGAACTTAAATGTTCAAATACATTCTGAAAGATCTACATTTTTAAGCTGCATAACCCACATTTTGTGTATTTGATACCACATTTTACATCTTCCTGATTATTCCTTAACTGTTTTAGTTACAGTTGCTTTTCTACCTTTTTCGTCTTTTAATCTACATACTGCCTTTCCTACAGGGATTTTGTTACTTCATTTCAATTTACACAAGACCCTTCAACATTTCCTTAGGGTAGTTTTTGTATGTTGAATTTTTTTTTACTTTTGGTTGTCTGACAAGTTGTTTATCACTTCTATTCTCAATGATAAATATCTTTCAGAGCAGAATATCATAGGTTACAGGTTTTTCCCTTTCAGGGCTTTGACTATATCATGTCACTCACTTCTGGCCTGCAGAGTTTCTGCAGAGAAATCAGCTGATAGCCTTATGGGGACACCTTTCTCCTTTGCATATGACTCTTCTCTTGCTGGCTTTAGAATTCTCTCTTTAACTTTTACCATTTTATTGTATGTCTTGGTGTAGGTCTGTTTGGGTTCATCTTGTTTGAGGTCTGTTTGGGTTCATCTTGTTTGGAACCCTCTGTGCTTTATCTGAATATCTGTTTTCTTCTTCAGGTTTGGGAAGTTTTCAGCCATAATTTCATGGTATGAGATGGGACTTCTCTCTGTTCAGTGGCTGTCACCTCTTTGTCAGGGGCAAGGTCTGATCCCAAGTTGCCAAAGCAGAAGCTCTTCGTGTCAGGCTCAAGCTGCCTCTGTTCCCTTTAAGTGTGTATGTTTCTCTCTCTCAGCACCAGGACCTTTGCCCCCAAGCAGGGGGTGCTGAAGCAGGTGGCACCTGTTCGCAGACAGAGCGCACTGCTCGGGCAGGTGTCTGGCTCCTTTAGATGCAGGCCATGGTAGAGTCCTTTCCCTGGCCGTGGCCATCCCACATCCAGCGCCACGCTGTGGCAGGGGCTGAGTAGGGATAGAGCATCTGCTTGGCTTTGGCTGGGGCACACAGTGAAGTAGTTTCAGGAAACTCAGAAACCAGCCAGACCTCTTCTCAGAGGCATGGCAAGACCCCTCACAGCAGATCACTGTCCCCGGTCTCCACTTCGCTCCACAGGGGAGGAGCCTGTGTGGTTTCTCTGTGTTTGTGTGGCAGGGGATATTGAGGTATGGTACAGTGGCTGCTCCCAGAAATATGTCCTGCTTATGGGCACTGCTTTAAAAAGTGCCAAAAATGGCTGCTGCAGACGCACCTGGGCCCTGCCCCAGGACTCTGCTGCCTCTGTGTCCCACGGGTGGGTCTTTTTCCTGATCCTGGCTACCCCAGATTCATTGCTGCATAGTGGCATGGAGTGACCAGGGCTTGACTGTTCACTTGGCTTCAGCTGGGGCCTGGAGTGACACGGTTGTGGGAAACCCGGTAGCTGCTAGAGTGTTCCTTCCTCCACCCAGCCTCAGAGGCAGGCCAGTGTTCCTGTGCTCCTCTTCAGTGCAGTCCAGGGTTCCCCAGCCTTTCCGTCTGTCCAAGCAGTCCAGGATGCTTCTCTCCTCCACCAAGACCCCAGGACTGGGACCCCAGTCTGTGGCTCAACATACTTACTCCCCATGCATTTTCTCATTTCCTGAGTTCTTGCCCAGAAGCACAAGTCCTTACCCAGTCACTTTTCTTTCATTCCTGTTTACCTGTTTATCTTCCTTACAGCTTTGGTTATACAGCTCTTTTTCCAGTTTCTAGTTAGTTTTCCATGAAAATTATTCGATCTGTAGACATATTTTTGATGTGTTCACCGGGGCAGGTGAATTCCATGTCCCCTTAACTCCACCATCTTGATCTCCTTTCTTCCATGTTGGGAATTTGATTACTGATTCAGTCTCTTTACTCATTATTAGCCTATTCACATTTTATGTTTCTTCCTGATTAATTCTTGGTAGGCTGTGTGTTTCATTTTTTTTAGGTTATGTAAATTTTTGGCACATAATTGTTCATACTAGTCACTTATGATTCAGAGCATTTCTGTAGTATTGGCTATAATCTCTCCTCTTTCATTTCCAGTTCTTTTTTCCTTACTCCAAAGTAAAGATTTGTCAGTTTTGTTTATCTTTTCAAAGAACTAGCTCTTAGTTTCATTGATCCTTTCTGTTGTTTTCCTGGTCTGTATTTCACTTACTTCCACTTTGATTTTTATTATTTCTTTCCTTTTGCTAAATTCGGTCTTCTTTGAGCTCCTCAAAGTAAAGTTCAGTTCAGTTCAGTTGAGTTGCTCAGTCATGTCCGATGCTTTGCGACCCCATGAACCTCAGCATGCCAGGCCTCCCTGTCCATCACCAACTCCTAGAGTTCACCCAAACTCTTGTCCATCGAGTCGATGATGCCATCCAGCCATCTCATCCTCTGTCGTCCCCTTCTTCTCCTGCTCCCAATCCTTCCCAGCATCAGAGTCTTTTCCAATGAGTCAACTCTTCGCATGAGGTAGCCAAAATATTGGAGTTTCAGTTTTACATCAGTCCTTTGTTCTTTGTTCCAAAGAACACCCAGGACTGATCTCCTTTAGAATGGACTGGTTGGATATCCTTGCAGTCCAAGGGACTCTCAAGAGTCTTCTCCAACACCACAGTTCAAATGCATCAATTCTTTGGCACTCAGCTTTCTTCACAGTCCAACTTTCACATCCATACTAATAAGGAGTTCATGATCTGAGCCACAGTCAGCTCCTGGTCTTGTTTTTGCTGACTGTATAGAGCTTCTCCATCTTTGGCTGCAAAGAATATAATCAATCTGATTTTGGTGTTGACCATCCTGTGATGTCCATGTGTAGAGTCTTCTCTTGTGTTGTTGGAAGAGGGTGTTTGCTATGATCAGCGTTCTCTTGGCAGAACTATTAGCCTTTGCCCTGCTTCATTCCATGTTCCAAGGCCAAATTTGCCTGTTACTCCAGGTGTTTCTTGACTTCCTAGTTTTGCATTCCAGTCCCCTATAATGAAAAAGACATCTTTTCTGGGTGTTCTAAAATGTCTTGTAGGTCTTCACAGAACCGTTAAACTTCAGCTTCTTCAGCGTTACTGGTTGGGGCGTAGGCTTGGATCACCGTGATATTGAATGGTTTGCCTTGGAAACGAACAGAGATCATTCTGTCGTTTTTGAGATTGCATCCAAGTACTGCATTTCGGACTCTTTTGTTGACCATGATGGCTACTCCATTTCTGCTGAGGGATTCCTGCCTGCAGTAGTAGATATAATGGTCATCTGAGTTAGGTTGCTTATTTGAGATCTTTCTAATTTCTAAATATATGCATTAATGCTCTAAACTTTGAGTTTTCACTGCATCACACAAGATTTGGTGTGTGTGTTAAATATTTCCATTTTTGTTGGTTTTAAGATAATATTTTAAATTTCCCTTTTGGTTTCTTTTTTGACCTAGTGGTTGTATAGAAGTGTGTTCTTTTATTTCCACGTTTATAAATCTTTCCACTTTGTTCTTGTGATTGATAGCACTAGTGGTAAAGAACCTGCCTGTCAGTGCAGAAGACATAAGAGACAAGAGTTCAGTCCCTGGGTCGGGAAGATCCCCTGAGGAGGGCCTGGCAGCCCACTCCAGTATTCTTGCCTGGAGCATCCCGTGGACAGAGGAGCCTGGTAGGCTACAGTCCATAGGTTGCAAAGAGTTGGACATGAGTGAAGTGACTTAGCACAAGCACACAAGCATAAGTCATCAGAAAAGATAGTTGGTATGATTTCATTCTTAAATTTGCTAAGATTTGTTTTGTGATCAGTATGATCAATCTTGGAGAATGTTTCATGTGTACTCGAGAAGAATACGTATTCTGCTACTGTTGGATATAAAATGTGGTTCCAACATTTCCTTGTTGATTTTCTGTTTGGACAGTCTTTGCATTGCTGATAGTGTGGTATTGAAGTTTCCTGCTGTTACAGTATTGTTGCTGATTTCTCCCTTAAGATCTATCAGTATTTGCTTAATATGTTTCAGTGTTTGGGTGTTAATAGTGTATATGTTATGATATGTTCTTCATGTATTGAGTACTTTATCATTGACCTTTGTTTTTTGTTACTTTTTTTGGCTTGAGGTTTATCTGACACAAGTAAAACTATGCCACTTTCTTCTGGTTTCTGTTTGCTTAAACTACCATATTCCATCCTTTCACTTTGATCTTGTATGTCTTTTGAGCTGAAATAAGTAAAAACTGGGATGATGCTCTCTGTACCTTGAATAGTGCTGTGTAATTTTACACAGCTGTCACAGTTTCTGTTTGCTAAACAATGGTTCCCAAAGCCAGTGTTTCTCATCACATCTTTTAGCTGTCTTTTGCTCCCAATTTAAATGACTGTCCATGTAATCTTCATGCAGCATTTATGTATAAATCATTGTGAAATACAGTAAGTGAAATAATAGGCTAAATATCTTACTAATTTGCTGATAAATCTGTGTTCCATTTCATTGTATATTTATGAACATGAAGCCCAGTCTAATTTGTGTGTCTTGTTTGGTACCACAAAAAATGTCATTTCGACACTATGTGCAGTATTTTACTGTTGAATTATTTTTTAAGTACTTTTTTCTATGTATTTATATACATATCATAGGAACTATCAAGAAACCTTGAGCTAAGTACTAATAGTTTGCAGCGACAGTTGCTTGCTGAAAAGAAAAGGGCATGTGAGGCTCATGATGAAAATAAACTTCTTCAAAAAGAGCTACAAGAACTATATGACAAATTAAAGGTAAGCATTTTATTGTAAATTATATCATTTCTCCCTATGATATATATTAGATGAAAACTCAATATTTTAACACTGTTATCATTTATATTTGGAACTTTTATTTTGACACGTATAAAGAAAATATTTATTAATATAATCACTGTAACTAAAAATGAGACATTAGATTCACTAATGGAGATAGGAATGCTACAACTGAAAAATGTTATAGAATCCTGGAAGAAAAATTACGGGTCTAGAGTCTTTCTGTGTTGCATGGTTGAATAATCCAATGTTCTTCCTCATATAACCCCATGATTGGTGATTTTTAAAGTTGTTTCAAATAATGCCCTTTCTTTTCATAGTATTTAGAGGAAACATTCAAATTATTTAATTTTGTTGAAATAGATGTTCTTCAGTTCAGTTCAGTCGCTCAGTCGTGTCTGACTCTCTGTGACCCCATGAATCGCAGCACGCCAGGCCTCCCTGTCTATCATCATCTCCCGGAGTTCACTCAGACTCACGTTCATCGAGTCTGTGATGCCATCCAGCCATCTCATCCTCGGTCATCCCCTTCTCCTCCTGCTTCCAATCCTTCCCAGCATCAGAGTCTTTTCCAATGAGTCAACTCTTCGCATGAGGTGGCCAAAGTACTGGAGTTTCAGCTTTAGCATCATTCCTTCCAAAGAAATCCCAGGGCTGATCTCCTTCAGAATGGACTGGTTGGATCTCCAG
>SJYT01023615.1:53811-188223 GCA_006410635.1 Cephalophus harveyi | reverse complement strand
CTAAATCAGAGATTATAGTATAATGAACCTTTATTTATGGATTACCTACCTTTTAACAGTTATACATTTTACTAATTTTATTTCATCTAGTTTGTCTACTTTTTTCCTACCTTAGAGGAAATCCCAGCTGTCGTTCATTTCACTCATAAATACTTTGGTGTTTTTATGCATATCCATACTTTTTTTAAAAAAACAAAAGTGTAAATTTCCTTTTTCTCTGAATTCCAAAAAGTTAAAAACATAACCTTTCTAAAAGTTTAATAGGATTTATTCCTCAGAACTGTCTTCAAGTCACAAAGTGAAAGTGAAAGTGAAGTCGCTCAGTCCTGTCTGACTCTTCTTGACCCCATGGACTGCAGCCTACCAGGCTCCTCAGTCCATGGGATTAAGTCACAAAATTGCCAGCAAATCCTAGAAATTAAAAAAAAAATAGTAATAGTGAGTAGTCATGGAGCTGAGAAACATGCATTATCTCATGTAGAGCATGAACATATACCAGTTGAATTCCATATATCTTAGCACTGTACGATTAGAAAAATTCTTTTATAATTTTCATGGTAGCTGCATGCCAGAGTGATTTTACAAACCAGTGTACAAAAGGAGTACAAACCAGTGACGACTTCAAGCTGGAAGAATATCCTATAACACCACAGACAGTTATGTGTTATGAAAACAAAAGGGAAGAACCTGAACGTCTTTCTTTGGTGAGTTTAGCAATATGATTAGGTACTAAACTCTAGGTGTGAAGTATTCCTAAATACACAATATCAAACATTTACAAATTTCAACAATGAAGTGAGTGCTGTAGCTGTATAAATATGCAGCTAGCCTTTTATAAGAAAAAAGATAACATCTGTGCATTTTATTAAACTCGTTTGGATTGACTGTCAGTTAACACTATCTTTCAGGTGCTTCAGAAAGGTTGTACTTTCTGGGCTGGAGAAAGAAGAAAAGTTTTTAAGTGTCTTACCTTTTATGTCTCTTACCAGATAGTCTAGAAATCCTTCTTGCTTTTGTGTTTAATAGCAAACTATAGTAGCTGTCAAATGATTTGTTAGAATTTGACTAGTTTTTTGGCCTCCTGCGTAAGAGACTTTTATAGGTTAGATGAATGTTGAACCAAGTAATTGCAGTAGAATCTGACTTTATATCATTCAAATTAGAGTGGCATTCAGGAGCTCTGTGTTGGATCTTCATTAAAAAGGATTCATTGAGTACTGAAAGGTCCTTTTCTCTAACAGGGTTTTGTCTTTGGTGTTGACAGTTGAGATCTCCTCCTGTGGTATAAAATAGGATGGACTAAATTGGTTCCCATGTGTACTCTAGTTTTTTCCTTTATTTCATTTTGTTTTACAATATAAGTTATTGTGTCTCTTTTCTTTCTACATGTGAATATCATTGAAACTGTGTGTGTGTGCTAAGTCAGCGTGTCCAGCTTAGCGACCCCATGGACTGTAGCCCACCAGGCTCCTCTGTCCATGGGAATCTCCAGGCAGGAATACTGGAGTCGGTTGCCAGGTGCTCCTCTGGGGGATCCCCCCAACCCAGGGCTCAAACTCGTGTCTCTCATGTCTCCTGTATTGGCAGTTGGGTTCTCTACAACTAGCGCCACCTGGAAAGCCCATCATCGAGACTAGATCATGTTAATTTATTTTTAAAGGTAAAGCGTAGAATACCAAAGTAATTCTTAATCTTAGAAAGGTTAAAAAAAAAAAATTGCTCTTTTTTAAGAGTCAGCACAAGCAGCAGCAATCTGGTGTGGTGAAAGAGAGGATGTGGCCTTGGAGTTAGCGCCGCTTTTTAATTAAATTACGATTCTAACATTTTAGTGACTTGTATGACTTCTTGGAATGTCAGTTTCCTCATCTATAAAACAAGGGTGGCTTACCCTTCAAGTCTGTGGTAGTAACTAATCAGGAAGCTTATCCTGTAACTTGAAGGGGTCCCAGCAGATGGGAGCTGTTACTATTGGAAAGAGACCCAGAATACAGTGGCGCAAGCAAGATTCAAGACACTTTCTCTTATAATAAACTGAAGGTCAGGGGATAGTCCAGGATGGGTGGACACCTTTGTTCCATGGTAGCCATTCTTTGCCTGTTTTTCAGTCATAAAGAATGTACCCTCATCTGTGTGGTTGGAATTGGCTTACCACACCTGGGAGAAGGAGGAATGAGGACGTGCAGGGCAAGCAGTTTTTGTTTAAATAAATGTGGTCAGAAGTTGCATATGTACTTCCACTCACTTTCCAGCTTCAGGGGAAGGCTAGCAAATGAGACCTCCAGTTAGGGGGCCCTATGCTCTGCTGAAACTCAAGGGATTCTGTAACTAAAAGGAAGAAGAAGGAAATGGGTACTAGGGGACAGTTCTTTCTTCTGCATGTCCACTAATTATATATTCTACTTTTACTAAGAAAAGTCACACACACATGAAAGGGACCATAAGAAACAATACATTTTAAGTTTACATTTTTAATTGATTTTAAATGTTATGAGATTTACTAATTGGAGCCCTTGGGCATAGTATAAACTTGAAAGATTGAGTGAGTCACTTGGGCCTTTAATAGTTGATGAATAGCCTTTTCTTGTTAACTGAATTCATCAGATTTTGTTGTGAAATGTATGAAGTAAGGGTACTTTAGAATTTTATGTAGGATATTGGTTCTGATATGTCTTCCAAATGCCTCTTTAAAAATTTTAACTAAGAATTTTGTGTGCTTGTGAAATCTTTCAAAGGTGGTAACTTGTGGCTTGCTGCTTTAGAAATGGAAAATTTGCTTTAATTTCTAACTTAGTTGCTTAATGGGAGATATGCTTAATGGGAGATAAATTTATGATACTTACTTTTCCCCCTTTTCCGGCATGTGAACTTGCATTTAAAAAACAAAAAAAAAACACATAATAGGATATGGAATCTCAAGAGAGAGAGAATCTTGGAGAAGCTGGAATTCTAAACCTAACTGTGGAAAGAGAAGACAGATTTACTAAAGATCAAGGACTCCGTGTTGTGAAACAGGATGTTGAGAAGCTGGAGAATGGTAAGAGTTTAAGCAAATGATGAGTCGCCATCCCTTGGGAAAGAAAGGGTTAATATCCCCTTTATCAAGAGTCACAAACATCTGAATGAAGTTTTGAAGGAAAGAAAAAGAATGAAGACTTTAAGTCTTTAATATGTTTTTTAAACCCAGAATATCAAGTATAAAAATGAAATTTATAGTGTACTGATCATACACACATTAGCTGAAACTGGTTTGTAAATTAAGATGAGAGTTGTTTTCTTATTTGAAAATACTGACTACTATAAAATCCCATTTTAAAAATTTGATTTCTTACAGGGTGGGAAAGAGAAAAACTTGCTAAAAAGCCAAAGCAAAAGACATCTTTGTTGGAGAGAGAAGGAAAGCCAATGTTGGAAATTGGACAGTACCAAGCGGAAATGTACCAAGTTCAGAAAATTGATAAACTGGAAGAAGAGAGGCTGAAGAGAGAAATGCTACTTGCTAAACTGAATGAAATCAGCAGAGAACAAGACTCTCAGGATGTAAAATATCCTTCGCTGCCATCGCTTCCTGACTTGAAACCAAAACTGCGTTCCCCAGAGAGAAACCCCAGAACAGACATGTCCTTTGGATCCTCAGAGAGATTATTTAACGGGCATCATTTGCAAGACCTCAGTCTTTCAACAACCAAAGAAGATGGTCTGAATCCAGGCCATACTCGAAGCCCAGCCTCTCCAGCTGAGCTTGTGTTTGGTAGCTATGTGCCTTCATTTGCAAAAACACCAGTGAGGTCAAATCCAGTTAGCCAAAAAAGTGACCTTTTGGGTTTCTCAGGAAATAATACAGAGACATTTAGTAAAGACGGTATAGATTCAGTTACCAGACGAGAAAGAAAAGCCAGCCTGATGGAACTGCTGTTTGGTGCCAGTGGCGGCAGCAGCCTTTCATCCAAAAGCAGTGACCCAAGTTCTCTGGCTGCCACTAAAGAAGACTGTGACTCTCTAAATTTTCTCCCTGGGGATAAAAGCAGCTGGGGTAGGGAACATAGAGATGATGACGACTCTTTCCTCAGCAAAGGAAGAAGTTTTAATCCAAGCAGACACCGATTAAGACGTGCAAACAATAAACCAGCAGTAAAAGTAGTTGATTCTGTAGAAGATGAAATTGAAGAAGTAATGCTGAGATGACTGACTAGAATGTTTTTTTCCAATTGTAATTATTAAGATATTTTAATACAGTATTTAGCTGATTCAAGAGGTAAAACCTATTTGCAAAAACGAAGTGAGATACATCTCTATTTGCACAAAGAAAGTAAGATACATCTCTATTTTCGGTTTCATTCAAAAGAGCCTCCTTCCGTATTGGCAAACTAGCTACATGGTGTGGTATGAGCTACTTTTCACTGTATTTATATACTTAATAAGGACTTTTTAATATATTTTAATGTATTATGTTTAATATATTTTATTAATGTATTATATTTTTATTGTATTAAAAAGTCCTTATTAGGACTTTTAATATATTTTAATTAATGTATTTTATTAATAATTATATTTTTATTAATTATATTTTTATTGTATTAAGTCCTTATTAAGGAATAATTTTTAGTATATAAATACAGTGAAAAGTAGCTCATACCACACCATGTAGCTAGTTTGCCAATATGGAAGGAGGCTCTTCTGAATGAAACCGAAAATAGAGATGTATCTTACTTTCTTTGTGCAAATAGAGATGTATCTCACTTCCTTTTTTGCAAATAGGTTTTACCTCTTGAATCAGCTCTATGAGGAGTTTTACTCCATTGGCATACACATTCATTTTCTTTTTTATCCCTATTATTTTTGGTCCTGTCCTCACTGAGCTAAATACAGTTTTCCCGCTGATGGTTGTGTGGAAATGAAGAGCAAGAGGCACTGTAGGGAAGTGCAGTTACCAGAAGTGGGGAGCTGGTGCCATTAGGAACCTCTCCACTGTGACTAGGAGTGAAGGGGGTCCCTTTCTAAGACGCCAAGGCTGAGCTACTCTTAAGTGGAAACAATGACAACGTGGGAATTTCCCATTCTTCTGGAAGTAACCACAGTTAAATGCTACTCATTTCGCAGTGACAGAGTCTCAGTATATCACTTACCTACAGCTGTGCTAACTCATCAGGTTGAATTCAGAAGACGTCTTTCTGTTCGCAGGAATGATGCCCTCCCTGTCTTGGCTTCCAGAAGCTCCAGTGAAGTGTAATCAGTAATTCCTCTCCTTGAACTCCTAACGCTCTTTGTATCTCAGTGATTGACTGTGAGATGTCATACCAAATGCACAGAATGGAAGAAATTTCATCCCACTAGAGCAAGATTTTCAACTCAATTATGATTCCAGAGTAACATAACTTGGAAATTTTAATATGTACTTTAAGATTTGAACTTACTGTCAAACCAAAGAGACAATGATCACATGATACCATTGGACTTAAGAGAACTAGTTTTAAAGCAGCCTTGGTGAAAAGTGTTTTACAGATGGAGCTCCTCCCTTGCTGAGTTGGGTGGACGATTTTTCTGTTGAAAAGTGTTTGGGTTTCTTTTGCTGTTCCATAGCCCACTTCAGCTGCAAAGGAATCGATGACCTTGGATTATGCTGGGCATGATGGGTCTTTAAGAAGCAGAAATATACCACCAACCTAGGAGAAAAGGCAGTGCAAATGAAGAGTGCTGGAAATAGTGTGTCAGAGAAAGAATAAGTGGTGATTGGCACTTATTCTAAAGTGAACTGTTGTTTTCAAGAATTTGCTACATATTTGTTCATAGTAGGATTTCTGATGCCAAGCATACATACTGATCAGGGGATTAGAGTTACTATCTTGAGTTCTTATAAATGATTATTGAATATAATTTCATAATTATCTGACAAGACTTACTGGTTAGGCCTTTAATTATAAGATGTACTACCTCCATCTTCTAAATTGTGTTCCTGTTACTTACTAGGAACTGAATCTCTCAAAAGTGCTAAACTATATCAAATTTTTTTATAAAGAGATTTTTGGATTGATATCACCTACCTCAAAAAGAGAAAATCTTTTCTGTAGTTTTGGCAAAGGTCTGCTTGGCTAGTTGATGTAATGTGATGGCCTGTAGAGCTGGTGGTAAGGGAGAGGTAGACACCCTACTACATCTCTTCCTGGGATGATCAGTATTGCTGTGGAATGGGGAAGGCCTTTTCTCTGATGACACTTTGGACACATAAAAAGAAAACCATATTTACTGCATTGCCCAATTTGTTAAAAATTAATGGATATTGCCCGGTGGCTCACATGGTAAAGAATCTGCCTACAATGTAGGAGACTCAGGTTTGATCCCTGGGTTGGGAAGATCCCCTGAAGAAGGGAATATCAAGAGAATTCCATGGACAGAGAAGCCTGGTAGGCTACAGTCCACGGGGTTGCAAAGAGTTGGACACAACTAAGTAACTAACACTTTCACAGAAAAAAATATTGGAAGGTTCTTAGTGGACTTGTACTAGTTACTTACTCAACAAGCCTTATTCCTAGGAACAAGCCACTTTGGGGATAAGATCTTGCTATGATGTTCATTTTGTTGTTAAAGGTGAGCAGTTTCAGCAATAGATGAGTCGCAAGACATTTAAACTATGCTTTAGAGTTCATAGAAAAGGCTTAGACATCCAGATACATATTTTCTCATACAAATACTACATTTGTGAAATCTACATCGATAGAAAACAAAGATATTCCATCTCAATCCAGAATAGAACAAAAATTAGAAGTAAGTGGCCAGGGTAGCGGAGAAAGAACATAGGTTTTGGGGTTGGGAGTTTGTAACTTAAACTACTTACAACTTTGGTCAAATAATTTTTCCTAAGGTTCCTCAGATGCAAAACAGGGCAGATCCTGTCTCTTATACACATCTAGATGTGTATAAGAGACAGCATTTTTTTCTGCTTGATGTTTTCCAGTCTTTTTAACCAGATGTAATAAGGCAGAATTGTTAAAATTAAATCTAAAATTAAGTTATAGACTTAGAAGCATTATGGAGTTAAGCATTAAAATTGGAGATTAAAATGTACAGAACAAGTTTTTCTTTATGAACAAACCTTGATAACTTTTTTTCCCCTAAATGTCAAGTTAAATTTATTTGTACTCCAAACTCGAACTAATAAAAATTTAAAATACACTGTGACTCTGTTTGAATGATACTTTCCTTAGGTCACTTAGGAAATATATAGTGGAAATAAGACCTGAAGGGTTTTTATTTCCTTATTCACCTTTTTAATTTTCCTGTTCAGTATTTTTAGTTGAAGTAGATGAATTTGCCTTAAATCAGGTTAGACAGTATGCTTAGTCTTATCAGATAATTAGTTTTAATTAATCATTTCACCCTTAATAGCTATCATAATGGCATATATTGCTCATAATATTCAAAGGTAAGGAGGATTAAACTGAATCATAAACCCATTTCATGGCTGACTCGCTGTTGTTCTGATCCTCCTCTCCACCTCATTTTCAGACATACCTCACTTCTGCTGTCCTGGGCTGGGTGTTACTTGGGTAGAGTCCGCAAGTCTGCCTGGTGAAAAGGGGTTGGGAAATTTGTATTACTGTGACAGTGTGGACCTTGTAGGATTAAAGAAATTACCATAAATTGTCAAGAAAGGATCTGCTCTTAAAGCGTTTTTTCTTTCTGCACAATAAGTGCCCCTTTCACATTAAAGTCCCCTTTTATATCACTTGAAAGTGCTTTTTTACTTTTGTGAAGAGCATGGCATGTATCATTCATTAACTGTTTGAGTGCTTCCTGAGGGTGCCCTGCTCAGCCAGGAAGAGTCAGACCCTGCCCCACCCTCAGTGTGGACGTGGAGTGAGGCCACCCCTGCCCTTTGTCCACTCCCTAGGTGTCCTTGGGTTCCTTAGCACTCACTGGTCTTTTATAATCCTGCTTGGGCTTCCCAGGTGGTGCTAGTGGTAAAGAATCTGCCTGCTGATGCAAGAGATACAGATTCAATCCTTGGGTTGGAAAGATGCCCTTGAGTAGAAAGTGGCAACCCACTCCAGTATTCTTTTCTGGAGAATCCTATGGACAGAGGAGCCTGGTGGGCTACAGTCCATGGGGCCACAAAGAGTCAGACGTGCTATGAGGAGTAAATACTTAGGTTAAGGTTTGGCAGGGTGCCTGGTACCTGACAAACAGTAAACATCTACTGTCGTCACAGCTATTTATAGAGTTTCCTTGAGGGAATAATTGGAAAGAAATAAGAGCATAGATGTGTACATGATAGGCTGACACTATACTTTGAGTACAATATAAGCAAAAAGAGCTTCTAAACCTCTGGATTAAGAGAAGACATCTGTACCAAATAGATCGTGCCTCTTAGGCCTGCACTTCGCACATCCCTTGCTGTATTCAGCACTGACCACGCAACATGATTGATGAGCTGCTTTCCTAATCTACAAATGAGTAGAATAGCTAAATTTTGGAAAGGTTTTCTGAGGACAGGTTTAGTGACATAGGGAGGAGTGAGAGTTAGCTTCATAAAACAATGAAATCCAAAACCCAGGACTTCAATCACTTAATGTGACAATTTGTGTCCCAGAGCTTCCTCAATGTGTGTGTCCCTGGATACTGCCCTTTCCCTCTATAAGATGGGCTAATTATAGTCTCTAGCTCAGGGTACTTGCATACATTAAATGAGTTGATGCATGAAAAACACTTAGAACTATCTGATGCTCAAGCTGTTGATATTTTGGAAAGGTAATGGAGGAAAGGGGGAATGATGTGGTATGTTGAATTCTATATGTGGCGGTTGGCATTTTTAATGTACATGCCCTATTTCACTGAATCCTCACAAAGTTTTTTTCTAAAGAAGGTACTTATTGCTCTCCTTTTATCGTTGAGACTAACAGGTTGCAATATGTGCTAAAGCTATCATACACAGGTAATAGACTGCATTCACTAGTCTCAGTTTACGTCCAGAGAAATAGAATATTTTAGGAAGAGTTTTGCATTAGTACTTTTTAAGTGGTAAAAGACAGATACCTAAATTTCTGAACCAGGAGATTATGTTGGCTTGAATCTGGAAGGCTCAAGAAATGTAGTTTGCTCTGGAGGTTAAAATAGGAGTGCTTACTCTGTCCACCTCTCACCCTTGCTGGGTATCATTTCCAGTTTTAATTCTACATTTGCTAATAGTATTGAAATTAGCAGCCTCAAGCCACAGCATCCCTTCAGCTCGCACCTACCTCAAAAAGAGAAAATCTTTTCTGTAGTTTTGGCAAAGGTCTGCTTGGCTAGTTGATGTAATGTGATGGCCTGTAGAGCTGGTGGTAAGGGAGAGGTAGACACCCTACTACATCTCTTCCTGGGATGATCAGTATTGCTGTGGAATGGGGAAGGCCTTTTCTCTGATGACACTTTGGACACATAAAAAGAAAACCATATTTACTGCATTGCCCAATTTGTTAAAAATTAATGGATATTGCCCGGTGGCTCACATGGTAAAGAATCTGCCTACAATGTAGGAGACTCAGGTTTGATCCCTGGGTTGGGAAGATCCCCTGAAGAAGGGAATATCAAGAGAATTCCATGGACAGAGAAGCCTGGTAGGCTACAGTCCACGGGGTTGCAAAGAGTTGGACACAACTAAGTAACTAACACTTTCACAGAAAAAAATATTGGAAGGTTCTTAGTGGACTTGTACTAGTTACTTACTCAACAAGCCTTATTCCTAGGAACAAGCCACTTTGGGGATAAGATCTTGCTATGATGTTCATTTTGTTGTTAAAGGTGAGCAGTTTCAGCAATAGATGAGTCGCAAGACATTTAAACTATGCTTTAGAGTTCATAGAAAAGGCTTAGACATCCAGATACATATTTTCTCATACAAATACTACATTTGTGAAATCTACATCGATAGAAAACAAAGATATTCCATCTCAATCCAGAATAGAACAAAAATTAGAAGTAAGTGGCCAGGGTAGCGGAGAAAGAACATAGGTTTTGGGGTTGGGAGTTTGTAACTTAAACTACTTACAACTTTGGTCAAATAATTTTTCCTAAGGTTCCTCAGATGCAAAACAGGGCAGATCATATCTTACAAGGGTATTGTGAGGATGAATGAGATGATGTATTCTCAAGAAAATAAAACTAGCATGTCAGCTGAGAGACAGCACCACCTCATCAGTATTTTACTTCTATCTCAACACCCCAAACTTCTCTTTAATAAGAGGTGCTTGTTAATGTGGAACTGAAGAAAGTAAAACGTGCTGTTTTACCCTGTGATCTGCCATCTTGGAAATGGCTCTTGTCTTTACAGACCCACATGGAGGTTACGGTCTTTGGCAGGAGGCACTTTGCTGCTTCTGGGAATCAGCAGCCCTTGGGAGGAGCAGTTTTACACACATAGTTTTGCTTCACCAACCGTTTCTATGGAGGAGGAATAGATGGGAATCAGGAGCCCACACTGTGGTCTGAAGACGGCATTGAAATGCAGGGTGAAGCCTCCTTGCCACAGAGTGAGGGTCGCCCTGAATAGCCTGGCCGAATTGCAGCCACCTTGTCTCTCTCTCTAACTGACCTGAGTATCAGATTTCAGAATTCCTGTCCCATGTGTTATGTGATATTGATCCTGGCTAGGTATACTTTTCACCCAATCTATATAAAACAGGACATCATAGATTTTAGATTATTATTATTTTTTTTTTATCCTGATGAAAAGAACCCAAGAGTTACCTACCTAGGCAATCATGGATACTGAAAACTTCTGGGTATATCTGGGAGCAAAGGTGTATTGGAGTCTTTTTCTTCTCTAAGAACTTCCCCCTCTAAATCTTAAATTTAGCTTCAACATTTGCTTCAAGTTTCAATGATATCTGTAACATTTACTCTCCCTAAACACTTACAGAGGAGCTCCTTGAAGTAATCAGCACAAATCTGTTCTTTACCTAAAATATTTTTAGTAGACAAGAAAGTCTGTTCACATTATCACCTCAAACATTATCATCAGGGTTCAGAATCAATGCTGCCTGTAACTCTGAAGTCAAACTGTATAACAAATACACACTCCTTGGTCCCAAGCAGGAAAAAGGATGGCATTTCCCTGGACAATAACCACAGTTTTCCTCTTGAAGAACAGACTCAGCATCATTTAGATAGACATTTGCCTTATACTTGAGGCAGTAGTTCTCAAAGTGTCTCACGCCCCGACACACACCCCACAGAGCTGCCACAGTGTCCCCTGAGAACTTGTTAGAAATGCCAGTTCTTGGGCTCCTCCCCAGACCTCTGGAACCAGAAATTCCCAGGGGTGAGACAGTCTGTATATGAAGAGTCCCTCTGGGGAATTTCAGTGCAGCTCAAGTTTGAGAACCGTTGCTCTAAGGCAACACGAGGCTGTGTGGGTGGGGGAATGTTGCTATGCAGACAGACATGGCTGCCTGCAGGATTTGGCAGCTTTGAATCCAGCACTTAGGACTTGGGGTCACAGTGTGCAGGTTCAGGATATGGACTCACCTTTGTCCATCACACTGCCTGCCACCTAGACTAGAAATAATCCACTTTTTTATGGCTATAACCAGATATGGTCTGTCAGCTCTCTGTGGATAATGTATCAGAAGATTTGATCCAGTCTTCTAGTTCAAATTAGTCTTCTGTCAGAAGATTTGAACTAGGAAAGCGAAATGCCTTTAAACAACCAGTGCCAAAAAGATTGGGTCACTCCTCCGTCACAGCCTATAATACCCCAAGCTTCCAGAAAAACCTTCTAAACATCCTCCAACACTCCCTGAAGGAAAACTAATCAATGGAGTTTAATTTGAATTCTTTGTGAACATGCATTTTGTCATAGAAATACATTTTTTAAATTTAATTTTTATTTTATATTCAAGTATAGTTGATCTAGGTGGTGCAATGGTAAAGAATCTGCCTGCCAATGCAGGAGACACGAATTTGACCCCTGGTCAGGAAGATCCCCTGGAGTAGGAAATAGCAACCCACCCTAGTATTCTTGGCCTGGACCCTTTAAAATTTACAAAGCACTTTCATAAGAGCTTCCCTGGTGGCTCAGACGATAATGAATCTGCCTTCAATGCAGGAGACCTGGATTCCACCCCTGGGTCAGGAAAATCCCCTAGAGAAAGGAATAGCTACCCACTCCATTATTATTGCCTGGAAAATTCCATGGACAGAGGAGCCTGGTGTGCTGCAGTCTATGGGGTCGCAGAGAGTCGGACATGACTGAGCAACTAACACTTTCACTTTTTTTTTACTTCATAGTTGATTTACAGTGTTGTGTTACAGCAAAGTGACTCAGTTACAGGTACACTCACTCTTTTTCAGATTCTTTTCCCATATAGGCTATTGGAGAATTTTGAATATAGCTCCCTGCTATACAGTAGGTCCTTATTATTTATTTTATATGTAGTAATATGTATATGTTAATCCCAAATTCCTAATTTATTTTCCCCTTCCAAGACCCAGTCAATTTCTACAGTAAATAAATTTTAAATGGTCAATTTCAAACAGTCGATAAATAGGTGTCATGGAGAAAATGTAAAGAATAGGAGACTGGTTGCCTATTCAGACCCTCAGAAAATAGGAAAAAGATAAACTTTCTTGGAGCAGGCTACTCAAAATATGATCTGTGGGCCTGTCCTTGTTACTGATAAAAGTACTGCAATCAAGCGTAAACATTTAGAAACTTCTAGGGCAAGTTTATTGGATGAATTAGGAGTCTGGGATTAGTAGTAAGTTTCTTAAAAGTTCAGCTTTCTCAAAGTTTGAGGTGTGTGTATGTGTGTACTTAATGACCCAGGCAAGTAGCTTCTGTACCTGAAGTTTAAGAAATATTAAAATTATCTAAAAGAAATTAGCCTGTATACAGGGACTATGTTAAATAAAATAAAAATGAGACCTAAGTATTCAGATTTCTTGAATCCATTCCTTAGTGCTGGTGAAGGCAGATGTAAATAAACAAGAAAGCCTATAGATGTCGGGAGGAAGTTTTTATTTATAGATAAAGTAGGTCATGTTTTCACAAGTGTGGATTTTGTTTGCTATACAGAGTCTCCATCTGTCTTTCTCTGGCTTCTTAAAAAATACAAAAAACAAAAAAACCCTACCTCATCTAGAACAGAACTGTTTCTATATAATCTGTTATAAACAGATATAGATATAAACAGATCCAGATGGGGCCAAATATCAAGCCATGTAAAATAATGGGGGTGATTAGGGGGTGTGGGGACTGGTGGTTGAAGGAGGTAGTGATGATGAAATTAGCTCTATTTCCAACTGCTTGGTCAAGAGAAATGTGTTTCTCCAGGGCTTAGTCTCCTTAAAATACATCAATGCATCACCACTAGAAAACATACATGTAGGAAGTACCTTGAAAATGTAATGGGGTTTCAAGTTTATCTATCAAGCTATGGTTATTCCCATTTAATTTTTGACCCTGGGACTAGCAAGCTCTTAGAGTAATTAATATATTGGTTCTGACACCTCTACTGTTATCATAACTTTACCAATTTCATTGCTACTCTTTTTGATAAACATGTTCCAGAGTAAAAATTTCTCTTCATAGTCAAGAAATTCTTCCCTTATGCCCTTTTATCAACAGTTCTAATTTTCAGCTGTGGGCTTAATTTCTGTTTTGGGTTTTAAGTATCTTTTTGATTAACTGCATAATTTGCTAGAGACCAACAGCATAATTAAACTGGTGTATATTGTCATCTGGGTCTTTCCTTAGCTCCTGAGGGGTTGCTGGAATACTCTCTTAAAGGTACAATTCTCTTGACTAACTAAAACCCAGATTACCCAAAGTAGCATTTTTATTGATTCATAAAAATACAGGTCAGGATTACATTTAAATTTATAGCAAGATGAGTGTTATATATCTCTGGATGCTTTTAATTTTATAGAAATGTGTGTAGGTACATTTACAAAGGTTGTGTTTTTAATAACACATTCTTAATAATTAGTAGATGAAAATTAGTCACTTTTATTTTTTTAGGGAGAATATTCCTTTGTGTTGCACAACATATATGGATTTAGCACTGAAAGAATTGTGAATTTTAAATTACCTTTAAAAAAGATATCTCTACTGTGTCTATAGTACTGCCCAAATCCTCTTGTGATTATTATTATTTACTAGTCTTTTCAACAACAAAATTTCTTAAAATTGCCATCATCGTCTCTGGTTGATTTAATGAAATAAAATCAAGAAACTTACAAAGAAAAACCATTTCACCTGTAATGGTTTGATGTGATTGGACAGCTGTTTCAGAGGTTAAATTCTAGCAAATCATTTTAATTGGTTGGTATTTATTCTAACAATTGATTTATAGCTAATAAGTCTGAAAATCACTGTGCCTAAATCTACTCTCTGCTCATCTTCCGGGTGTTCACTTATTTGTTTTTTTAACAAGAGTTTATGGAGCTTCTGTTATACAAAATGAAACTTCCTAGAAATCAAAGAGGACTTTTGATGACATAAGGGTTTCATTTTGGAACAATAACTTCTATACCAATGTGGAAAATGGGTTCAACTGTTTAGGAACTGTAGATCAGAAGAAAAGAATGATGCCACCAAGATGGTGGCACAGATCATTTCCTGACTTGACTCCCCTCCCAAAAAGAACCACCACCAACTATGCAAGAATAAGACATCACTGAGCCAATCTCAGAACCCAGAAATGAGGCTGAAGCACGTCCTGCACCACACAGACCGAGACAGACTGCAAAGAAGGGTGAGAGGAACAGCTAGGCGCTGACCGCAGGGCCCTCTCCCCAGTGTTGCACCCTGCCTACAGCCCCTCCAGGGCAAAGGAGCGCACAGGGGTGACATCCAGCACCCCCAGCATTGGGGGGTCACCTCTGGGAAGTCCTGCCCTGGTTTCGCCCCTTGAGAATCACAGAGCACCTGTGGGCTCAAGCACTGGGAATCTGACTGTGACAGAGAAAGGGAGGAGGGGCTTCCCGCCAGCAGCCCGGGGTCTTGGAGGACAGATTTCCTGCCTGCAGAGCGCACACAGGAAGCCCAGCCAGCAGCTTGCTCTGCTGCAGCCCAATTGGCTGGCACAGTCTGGCCAGGGAACTCGGGTGGGGCGCAAGTCTGCCTAATTCGGGCCTTCAAATGAAGAGATCCCCCAGCCCTGCAGCCTGGTCTGCCCACATCCAGCAGAGGAGCTGAGTTTTAGCTCCCCTGCCCCACTTCGTGGATCATGGTGCCCAGCCCCTCCTACCAGAGAAACTGTTCAGGAAAACTGGGGAGCTGCCTGAAGTGGGCTCTCGCAGCTCCACCCAGGCAGAAGTCACAGCCCTGCCCACCATGGTCCCTGCCTGCCCCCATCTGACGGGAAGGGCTGACAAGAACGCCCGGAAGCTGCACAACCCAGCAGTTCTTGAGCTGATGGGCAGGTAAGTGGGCAGAACGGGTGGCCTCCAGAGCAAAGTCAGTAGCACCTGTTCAGCCAGTGAACCTGGGGCGCAGGCCGACTCGAGTCAAGACCACAAAGAGCACCAGTGGCCTTGGAGATACTTAGCTGATGAGCTCTGGTCGGGAAACGAACTCACAGCCTCACCTGTTGCTGAAGACAGTGTTCAGCCTGCCTGACCAGGCAGCCTCAGCAGAGCACACCGCGGGCTGTGGAGCCCACCCATAGCCCTGCTGACGTGACAGCTCACGTGGCACCTGAACAGAGAGTATAGCCCATGTCTTTCCCTGTCTGCAGGGCAAAGCTGCTGGTCTCACCTGACCAGGATATTCAGCAGCCGCCCAGGCCCTGGGTCCAATCCCATAACCCCACGAGGGCAGGGACACTAAGTCATAGCCCGGCCCCCTGCTGAGGACAGCACCTGGTCTGGACTGTCTGGTGAGACATCCAGCGAAGCTAAGCAAGAGCGAACTTTCAGTCAAAAGGATTCAAAATAATCAATGTATGAACAAAACGAGAAGTTCATAACAGAAACAATAAAAAGCAAACAGAAATTCAAGAGTTGAATACTAAAATAACTGAAGAATTCAGTAGAGAGCTTCAAAAACAGAGTTGACCATGTAGAAGAAGGAATCAGCACCCTGGAAGTAGGACGCTTGAAATTATCCAGTCAGAAGAAACCAAAGAAAAAGGAAGGGAAAGGAGTGAAGAAAGCCTGTGGGATTTAACAGGACAAAGTGAAAAGAAACAATATTTGAGCCATGTGAATTCCAGAAGAAGAGAAAGAAAAGGGGGCAGAAAGTGTATTTCAAGCAGTAATGGTTGAAAACTTCCCAAATTTAAGGCAAGAAACAGACTTCATCTAAGAGATCCCAAAGACTCCAGATATGCTGAACCCTAAGAAGGCTAGACTGAGATACATTGTGATTAAATTGTCAAAAGTCAGACTTTGATAAAAGCAACAGAAAAAGGAAAACAGGAAGGGAGAGAAAAGTTACATAGAAGGGAAACCCTGTAAGACTATGGGTAGATTTCTCAACAGATCAACAGTGTAAACAGACAACTTACGGAATGGGACAAAATATTTGCAAACCATATATCTGATGAGAGGTTAACATCTAAAATATATAAAGAACTCATATAACTCAATAGCAAAATTCAAATAACCCCATTTAAAAATGGTCAAAAGACATTCTTCCAAAGAAGATATTTCTCAGGCCATCAGGTACATGAAAATGCTCAACATCACTAGTCATTCAGCTCAGCTCAGTCGCTCAGTCGTGTCCGACTCTTTGCGACCCTATGAATCTCAGCACGCCAGGCCTCCCTGTCCATCACCAACTCCTGGAGTTCACTCAGACTCACGTCCATCGAGTCCGTGATGCCATCCAGCCATCTCATCCTCGGTTGTCCCCTTCTCCTCCTGCCCCCAATCCCTCCTAGCGTCAGAGTCTTTTCCAATGAGTCAACTCTTCGCCAAAGTGGCCAAAGTACTGGAGTTTCAGCTTTAGCATTATTCCTTCCAAAGAAATCCCAGGGCTGATCTCCTTCAGAATGGACTGGTTGGATCTCCTTGCAGTCCAGGGGACTCTCAAGAGTCTTCTCCAACACCACAGTTCAAAAGCATCAATTCTTCGGCGCTCAGCCTTCTTCACAGTCCAACTCTCACACCCATACATGACCACAGGAAAAACCATAGCCTTGACTAGACGGACCTTAGTTGGCAAAGTAATGTCTCTGCTTTTGAATATACTATCTAGGTTGGTCATAACTTTTCTTCACTAGTTATTAGGGAAATACAAATAAAAACCACAATGAGAGATTACCTCACACCATCAAAAAGATGAGAGATGACAAATGCTGGTGAGGATGTGGAGAAAAGGGAATCCTTGTGCACTGTTGGTGGGGTTGGTAAATGGTACAGCCAGTATAGAAAAGAGTGTTGAAGATCTTCAAAAAATTGAAAACAGAACTACCCTATGATTTGGCAATTCTGCTTCTGAGACAAGTAAATGAGAAGAGACTCAAAAATAATATCTGCACCCCCATGTAATAGCTCTATTTACAATGGCCAAGACATGGGAACACTAAATGCCCATTGATGGATGAATAGATAAGGAAACTGTAAGCTACATCTGTATCTATATCAATGTCTGTGTCTTCCCTGGTGATAAAGAACCCGCCTGCCAATGCAAGACAGCCAAGAGATGCGGATTTGATCCCTGGGTCAGGAGGATCCCCTGGAGGAGGGCAAGGCACCTCACTCCAGTATTCTTCCCTGGAAAACCCCATGGACAGAGGAGCCTGGCAGGCTACAGCCGATGGGGTTGCAAGAGTGGGACATGACTGAGCACAGGTGCACACGCACACACACGTCTGTGTCTACATAGATGTATTAAAACAGCCGTAAAAGCCAAGGAAATTCTGCCATTTGCAACAGCATGGCTGGACCTCAAGGGTATTAAGCTTGGCGAAATTAAGCGAAATAACTCAGAGAAAGACATATACTATACAATCTCATTTATATGTGGACTCTAAAAATGGACAAAAAAGCTCATAGAAAAAGATATGTGGTTAACAAAGAAGGCAGGGTAAAGCAGGGGCAGAGGAATTAGAGGAAAGTAGTCAAAACTACAAACTTCCAGTTATAAGAAACCTAAGTATAAGGGATGTGGGGTATAATATGATGACTGTAGTTAGCCCTGTTGTATCTTATACACATGGAGAAGGTAATGGTAACCCACTCCAGTATACTTGCCTGGAGAATCCCATGGACAGAGGAGCCTGACAGGCTACAGTCCATGCGATTGCAAGAGTCAGACATGACTAAGCAATTAACACATACACATATGTTATACATAACTGTTAATAAAAGAGTAAATCCTTACAGTTTTCATCACAAGGATTTTTATTTCTCTTTTTTTAAAATTAAACTATAATCAGATGATGGGTGTTAACAAAACCTATTGTGGTGATCATTTCACAATATATGTAAGTCAAACCATTATGCTGTATACCTTAAACTTATACAGTGTCAATTATATCTCAATAAAACTGAAAAAAAAACCAGCAATAATGAGAGACAGAATCAGTGTAAATGCCCTATAGATGAACTGAGTCATTTTTGAGAGAACTGACAGCACTTGGGAATCCACCGGATATGGGAGCGGGGAGAGAGAAGAGGCGCCATGTAAGTGAGGAGGCGACGGTGACGCAGGCTGACATGGGGTCTCCAAAGAGCCAATGTGCGAGGCAGGAGGTGGGAGGGGCGTGTTGAGCTTGCTGTGGGTTGTCCACATGGACACGTCCAGCAAACTGAAGGAAGATCTACACCAGAGATACTGATTTGGGATTCAATCACACATGTAAGGAATTTGTAGCCATGGGTCTGCACAAGTCTCCGAAATATAAGTGAAAAAGTGAAACTGACTCTCTGCAACCAAATGGACCATAGCCTGCTAGGCTCCTCTCTCCATGGAATTGTCCAGGCCAGAATACTGGAGTGGGTAGCCATTCCCGTCTCCAGGGGGTTTTCCAATCCAGGGATTGAACCCAGGTCTCCCACCATGTGGGCGGATTCTTTACCATCTGAGCCACCAGGGAAGCCCTCCTAAATATATAAAAGATGCAAATAGAAACATCAGTCATAGCAGACATGATCCTGTCAGTTTCCCTAAAGATCATTTCTTACTTTTAATTGAGTTTCATGAATACCTGTGTTGTACAATTAATGAAGTTGGTGGACCTTTCTCCTTTCTTTTGCCCTTCAAATCCTACAAGGGAAGAAATGTATCTTTAACGAAAAAAATTGGAGAGGCTCTCAGTTTTTTAACATTGTTATGAAGATGAATTCTCTGATTCTCAAAAGGCTTTGATCCATAATCATTTGCCTCTGCTAAACTTTCCAAGAGTGATTAAGGACATTTAATTATTTTTCTAGTGCTTCAGAAGAAACAAGTTCATTGAGGAAATAGACAATACAGATAGGGAAAAAAATGCTGTGTGTGTGTGTGTGTCTGTGTCTGTTATTGGACTTTGTGACTTGTTCTAATGATCTGCCTTTTCTTACACTAGTACCACAGATCTTACTGTTGCATCTTTTTTTTTTTAATTAAACATTTTTGCCTAGGTAATACATTCCATGATTCAACAATTAAAATATGAAAAAGTTTCCTTTCCTTGTCCCTAAACAGTTACACACAGGCACATATATAACTATGAGAATCCTTCCAGAATTTATGCAAATACAAGCAATAAGAATTCTTATTCTTACTCTTGTACATAAAAGAGCATATTTTATACACTGTTGTGAACCTTGACTTATTCTTAATAGATTCTTGGCAATTGTGATAGCTCATTTTATCTGTCAACTTGGCTAGCTGTGGTACCTAGTTATTCAATCAAACACTACTCTAGAGGAGAACACCATGTGAGGATGCAGGCAGGTATTAAAGTGATGTCTACAGGTGAAGAAACACCAAGGGTTGCCTGCAACCAGTAGTGTGTAGAAGAAAGGCATGGAGCAAACTTTCCAAGATCTTCAGAGGGGATGTGTACATGCTCAGTTGCTCAGTCCTGTCTGACTCTTTGTGACCCCATAGACTGTAGCCCGCCAGGCTCCTCTGTCCCTGGGATTCTCCAGGCAAGAATACTGGCGTGGGTTGCTGTTTCCTCTTACAGGCAGTCTTCCCAACCCAGAGATAGAACCTGCATATCCTGCATCTCCTGCAAGCACAGGGGGATTCTTTACCACTGAGCCACCTGGGAAGCCCTGAGAAGGAATGTGGCCCTGAAAACATCTTGATCTCAGACTTCTCACCTCCAGTAAAAGAATAAACTTCTGTTGTTTTAAAGCCACTCAGTTTGTGGTGATTTGTTACCGCAGCTCTGGGAAACTAACACAATGATCTTTTTACATCGTTACATAAAAAGCATCCTTATTTTTTTAAAAATAGCTTCTTGCCAGAAGATACATCATTTGTTACTTTGACAGATACTACAGTATTACCGTCCACGGTTTTAACCAATTCACACTCTTATCAGCAATATAAGTGCCTGTTTTACCTTTTTGAAGATCTCTAATATGGCTTTTATTTGCATTTCTCTTACCAAGTGTGGGATTGTGTTTAAGAATCATTTACATTTCTGAAATGCCCATTCATATTTGTTTCCATTTTATAGTAGGTTATTAATCTTTATTTCTAGTATTTATTTACATATTAGATAGATTAGCTCTTCACCTGTGATATGACTTAGAAACTTTTCCCCCACATTATCCCTTTTGACTTGCTTATGTGTTTTCTGTTTTCACATAATTCATTTTTATGCACTGGTCATTTATTTTGAATCATTATAGGGTTATAATTGGAGAAGGGAATGGCAACCCACTCCAGTATTCTTGCCTGGAGAATTCCATGGACAGAGGAGCCTGACGGGCTACAGTCTATGGGGTCGCAGAGAGTCGGATGTGACTAAGCAAGTAACACGCACATAGGGTTATAATAGAATTCTTTATTTTCATCTAACAATTTCTTAGTCTCATTTTCTATAGAATTTATACTCATATATGCTTCCCTGATGGCTCAGTGGTAAACAATATGTCTGCCAACACAAAAGAGATGGGTTCAGTCCCAGGGTCTGAAAGATCCCCTGGTGAAGAAAATTGCAACCCATTTCAGTATTCTTGACTAGGAAATCCCATGAGCAGAGGAGCCTGGCAGGTTACAGTCCATGGGGTTGCAAAGAGTCAGACATGACTTAGCAACAATAATAACAATACTTGTATATACTGTGAGATATGGCTTCAACTTAATTCTTTTCCCAAATGGCTATCCAGTTGTCATGACACTATTTGTTAAGAGTTCATCTTTGGACCTTGATTTGAAATTCCATCTTTATTATATGCTAAATTGTTTTATCTATTTGGATGTATTCCTGGTATTTCTATTTTGTTCCTCTGGTTTTCTATGTTCTTGCCAATATTACATTGCTTTAATTTTTGAAACCATAAAATATATTTTAATATCTAGTGGTACTAGACCCTCCACCCCATTACTCATTTCATGTATTTCAGAGCTTTCCTTGCTATATATATGCTTTCTGCCTTTTAACATTCAGAATCATTTTGTCTAGTTCTTTTAAAACTTTTTGGTATTTTTATGAAAATTATATTAAATTGATGTTTTTATAATATTTAGCTGACTTATCTAAGAATATAGTATATGTTTCCATTTGTTCAATTTTTCCGTATCTTTCAGAACGTTTTAGTTTTGTTATTGTTTTTGTATGTGCTTAATCGTTCAGTCATGTCCGACTTTTTGTGACTCCATGGACTGCAGCCCACCAGGCTTCTCTGTCCATGGGATTCTCCAGGCAAGAATACTGGAGTGGGTTGCCATGTCCTCCTCCAGGGGATCTTCCCCACCCAGGGATTGAACCCAGGCCTCCTGCATTGCAGGTGGATTCTTTGCTGTCTGAGCCACCAGGGAAGTCCTGTTTCTGTATGCTGCTGCTAAGTCGCTTCAGTTGTGTCCAACTCTGTGCGACCCCATAGATGGCAGCCCACCAGGCTCCGCCGTCCCTGGGATTCTCCAGGCAAGAACACTGGAGTGGGTTGCCATTTCCTTCTGTGTATAGGCTTGCACATTTCTTATTAAGTGCATTCCTAGGTTTTAAATATTTTTGCTGCTACTGTAAATAGTAACTTTACTTTCATCATATATTTTATCTGATTATTATTTGTGTATGTAAAAGCTGCTCTTTTGAGTTTTCCTGGTTTGTGATTATCTTGATAACAGTAGTTTTAGCTCTTTGGTTTCATTCCACATCTCTAATTTCTTTTTTGTTAGTGACTGCATTGGCTCCTTTATCCAGCACAGTTTTGTATAATAGTTGTGATAGCAGTCACACTTGTTTTGCATAAGATTTTTGATAGAAATACTTCTATTGTTTTCCCTTTAAGCATGATGATGACTTCTGGGCTGAAAAAGATTTCTTTTGTCATGTTAAGCAAATAATCATACTTTCCCATTTCTCTTGAGTATTTGTAATCAAGAATGATTGTTCAGCTGTTTTCCAAATGCCTTTTTGGTGACTATAGATAGGATTATATGATTATCTCTTAAGGTCTAGTAATGCAGTAAATTATATTAGTATTAGTAGACTGTGTTTCTAGTTCTCCTCATAGGTTCTGTAATTTTTGTCTATAAAATTGCAGCAGCATTATTTGGTGCATGAAAGTTCCTTAATTACATGCTTACTGAGAATTATGCCTACTGAGTGACCTCCGGGAGATGGTGATGAACAGGGAGGCCTGGCGTGCTGCTATTCATGGGGTCGCAAAGAGTCGGACACGACTGAGCGACTGAACTGAACTGAACTGAGGGTTAAGAAAGTCTTTTTTGTGTGCATTATTCACTGCTTTTTGGTATGAATTCTACCCTTTTTGATATTAAGATCCTGACCCTATTTTTATTTGGGGAAGTCTTTCCTTAGTATTTATTTTGAAATGTTCCAGATTGTTTACTTTTTTTACACTTAAAACATTATACCTATTTGTTTTGGCTGCCCTGGGTCTTCATTGTTGCACATGAGTTTCCTCTAATTTCGGAAAGTGAGGGCCACTCTATGGTTGCAGCGCGTGGGTTTCTCAGTGTGCTGGCTGCTCGCTGCAGAGCACTGGCTCTAGGGCACACGAGGCTTGGATGCCCTGCAGCCTGTGGAATCTTCCTGGACCAAGGATTGAACCCATGTCCCCTGCACTGGCAGGCGGGGTCTTAACCACTCGACAACCAGAGAAGGCCTAGATCATTTTGGTTTAGACCTGTCTTTTGTATAAAACATACAGTTGGGTATTATTTTGTGATCTAATCTGAAAATCTTTGTTTCAATACATAAAGTAAATTTATATTTATTGATATTCAAATAAACTTAATATTTGTTCCATTGTATTATTTTATGTATTCTATTTTAGCAGTTTTTAAAATGTCTTACATTATGTGGCCTGTTTTCTTTGCACGTAAATATGCCCCTGTGTGTGTATTCTGTCTGATGTTAAGAGAGGTTTGTGGGTTTTCTTCCCCCTACTACCTAGTACCCTTACTTAATCTTCCACTACTTTGGAAAATATCTACTAATTTCCTACCCTGCAGTGTTAAAAAAAAAAAAAAATTAGCATGTTTCTTCTCCCATCCCCTTTTCTTTTCTCCAACAAATTTTAGCTGATATTATCTTCTTGTTATATTGTTAAATGTTAGTATATTTCTGCTTCTTGGGCCATTGGCCTTAAATGATATCTTTTAATTCTAAACTATTACAGATGAAGAAATTAATGTTCTTACAATAGCTATTTCATTCTCCCTTCTTTCCCCAAGTTTTATTAGTTTCATCATTTCCCTAATACCAGGACATAAAACATTTACACTCTATTCTGACACCTTGCATTTGCTTTAGTCTTAATTCTAAAGTTAAATATACTCAGCACTCGTAGGCAGCCATCCTTTCTTGGCAATATTCTCAGTCCTGTCTCAACAACCTGAAGTTCATCCCCTCACAGTAGGGTTCTTATTGCCACCTGACTGGTGAATTGGGTTTCAGATACCATCCTGAGGGTAAACTTTCTAGAACCTTGCTTGATCTAACTTGTATTCCTGGGAAAGGAACAAGTGAGCCTGAGACAAGTTGTGTATAAGTAGTTTTTTGGGAAGTGACACCAGAAGCAGGTGGACTTCCCCAGTTGGTGAGACAGTAAATAATCCACCAGAAATGCAGGAGAGGCAGGAGATGTGGGTTCAATACTGGGTTGGGAAGATCCCCTACAAGAGAGCATGGCAATCTACTCCAGTATTCTTGCCTGGAGAATTCCATGGACAGAGGAGCCTGGCGGGCTACAGTCCAAAGGGCCGCAAAGAGTCAGACACGCCTGAAGTGACTGAGCAGGCATGCATGCACGCATGCACCAGGAGCAGGAGTGAGCGTCTAGGGAAAGAAGGGACGTTCAACGCACGTGTGCATTACTGAATTGATGATCATTATGTGAAAATGAGGCTGAGCACCAAAGAATTGATGCTTTTGAACTGCGGTGTTGGAGAAGACTCTTGAAAGTCCCTTGGACTGCAAGGAGTTTCAACCAGTCCATCCTAAAGGAGATCAGTCCTGGGTGTTCACTGGTAGGACTGATGTTGAAGCTGAAACTCCAAAACTTTGGCCCCCTAATGTGAAGAGCTGACTCATTTGAAAAGACCCTGATGCTGGGAAAGATTGAGGGCAGAAGGAGAAGGGGACAACAAAGGATGAGATGGTTGGATGGCATCACCAACTCGATGGACTTGGGTTTGGGTGGACTCCGGGAGTTGGTGATGGACAGGGAGGCCTGGCATGCTGCGGTTCATGGGGTTGCAAAGAGTCGGACATGATTGAGCGACTGACTGAACTGAACTGATGTGAAAATGGCCCTTGATTTTAGAAGGATATTCTGAGGACTGCATTGAATGTGTCGTAGAATTGTCTCCCCAAAGGACAGGAGTAAGAATTTCTTCTCCAGTGACTGCCATCCCCATTGGTTGAGGTCTTAACTTACCCACATGTCCTGGTTGAGAATCAATGAGCGCTAAGTATACCCACCCTTGAGGGGCATGGCTGTCCACACAAAACAAGCTGAAGCCTGTGGGGAAATACTTGCTCAGACACAGATGGAATTAGAGGTGAAACCAAGAAGGATGCAAGGTGCACAGGCAGCATCTGATGTAATTCATCTTAACTTTCTGAAACTATGACTTAAATTGTCTCTTCCACTAGCAGGTTTTATTGCTGTGGTTCAATTGCTAAGTTGTGTCTGATTCTTTGCAACCCCGTGCACTGCAGCATGCCAGGCTCCTCTGTTCTCCTCTGTCTCACGGAGCTTGCTCAGATTCATGTCCGTCGAGTTGGTAATGCTATCTAACTGCCTCATTCTCTGCTGCCCTCTTCACTTTTGCCATCTGTCTTTCCCAGCATCAGAGTCTTAGTTCTCAGTCACCTCTTCACATCAGGTGACCCAATATATTGGAGCTTCAGCTTCAGCACCAGTCCTTCCAATAAATATTCAGGGTTGACTTCCTTTAGGATTGAATAGTTTGATCTCCTTGCAGTCCAAGGGATTTGCATGAGTCATCTCCAGTGACACAATTTGAAAGCATTAATTCTTCAGTGCTCAGCCTTCTTTATGGTCCAACTCTCACATCTGTCCATGACTACTGGAAAAACCATAGTGTTGACTAGACAGACCTTTGCTGGCAAAATGACGTCACTGCTTTTTAATATGCTGCCTAAGTTTGTCACAGCTTTTCTTTCAAGGAAAAAGTGTCTTTTAATTTCATGGCTGCAGTCATCTCCACAGGGATTTTGGAGCCCAAGAAATAAAATATGTCACTGTTTCCACTTTTCCCCCTCCTATTTTCCATGAAGTGATGGGACTGGATGCCATGATCTTAGTTTTTTAATGTTGAGCTTCAAGCCAACTTTTTCACTCTCCTCTTTCACCCTCAGAAACTAGGATTACGTGATATTTTAAATTTGTTTAAAATTTTAGTTTACTGTTATTTGTATTGGTAATTTTCAGTTTTATTTTTTACAGTCATAGGATATAGCAGGTAGAATTGTCACTTGTTGAATTTTATTGAGTTTCTATTTGGGCCTTAGTATATGAACAAATTTTGTAAATTTTCCTAAGAATACATAAAAAGAATGAGTATCCTCTCTGTTCGCAGAGCACAAATTTCAACATACTTTTTCATTTCTATTCTTATTTGTTCAAACTCTCTATCTCCTGTTCTACTTTTTGTCCTTTCATTAAGGATTGAAACAATGTTTAAGTACTCCTTCTAGAATGTGGTTTCATCAATTTCTGATTATACATTGCTTTAATACATTTTCATTAAAGTTAATGGCCCCCATTTTGGAGGTTTAAAGGGTATAATTACCCACAGCTCTCTCTTTTCTAGTTTGTAAACTAATTGGGGAAGATACTCAGAAATCAGATTGAAATGAAATATTAACTTTGTTTTGTACTAAACTGAACTGGAAGATTTAGCTTGGATTTCTGCCAAACTGGGCTTCCCTGGTGGCTCAGATGGTAAAGAATCCATGTGCAATGCAGAAGACGCAGGGTTCGATCCCTGGGTCAGGAAGATCCCCTAGAGACGGGAGTGGCAACACACTCTAGTATTCTTGCCTGGAGAATTCCATGGAGAGAGGAGCCTGGTGGGCTACAAGTCCATGGGGTTGACAACAGTTGGACAGGACTGAGCAACTAACACTTTAACCAAATTATTTCCACTACTGACTTCATTTAGTCATTAACTCAGCAATAGCCACAGGACTGGAAAAGGTCAGATTTCATTCCAATCCCAAAGAAAGGCAATGCCAAAGAATGCTCAAACTACCGCACAATTGCACTCACCTCACACACTAGTAAGTTCAGTCAGTTCAGTTGCTCAGTCATGTCCGACTCTTTGTGACCCCATGAATCACAGCACGCCAAGCCTCCCTGTCCATCACCATCTCCCGGAGTTCACTCAGACTCACGTCCATCAAGTCAGTGATGCCATCCAGCCATCTCATCCTCGGTCGTCCCCTTCTCCTCCTGCCCCCAATCCCTCCCAGCATCAGAGTCTTTTCCAATGAGTCAACTCTTCGCATGAGATGGCCAAAGTACTAGAGTTTCAGCTCATATTAAAAAGCAGAGACATTACTTTGCCAACAAAGATCTATTTTGTCAAGGCTTTGGTTTTTCCAGTAGTCATGTATGGATGTGAGAGTTGGACTAAAAAGAAAGCTGAGCACTGAAGAATTTATGCTTTTGAATTGTGGTGTTGGAGAAGACTCTTGAGAGTCCCTTGGACTGCAAGGAGATCCAACCAGTCCATCCTAAAGGACATCAGTCTTGAATGTTCATTGGAAGGACTGATGTTGAAGCTGAAACTCCAATATTTTGGCCACCTCATGCGAAGAGCTGACTCATTTGAACAGACCCTGACACTGGGAAAGATTGAAGGCAGGAGGAGAAGGGGACAACAGAGGATGAGATAGTTGGATGGCATCACCGTCTCAATGGAGATGAGTCTGACTAAACTCCAGGAGTTGGTGCTGGACAGGTAGGCCTGGCGTGCTGCAGTCTATGGGGTCACAAAGAGTCGGACACAACTGAGCAACTGAACTGAACTGAACTGAATGGAGTAGCCAGGAGGCGAAAGGCAGTAGCCCCAGGATTTCTATATCGATGGGGTGATTTTGTATAGTGAAGTTGGCAGAGCATGGCAAGGAGCAGACCTCAAATCTGGGTCTGCAGAGCAAGCATGCTGTTTCACTGTTCATTCTAGTGGCTTCAGTGGGGACGTTGCAATGTTTCCCCAAAGCCACTCATGGAATCATTCTGTGGTCCAGGGAGATTTCCAAGTGGAACTCAATACAGTTTTATGTAGGTGGCTCTAAGAAATTGTGCTCAGAGAGGAGCTCATGAGTGTATACTGATCCTTGTCTGATTTCACAGATCACAGAAGCATTCTCTTCGAAGGGACATCAAAAGCAAAGGAGAAAGTCCTTCTGGGAGGCGGGGTGCTTCTATTATAGGGAGGGAGACAATGGCATCTCTCCTTCTGGTCATCATTGTGCAATTTTCAACAACATTAAAATCTCCCCTTTTCTCCAGATAATTATTTTTTTACTTTGAGTTTTATATATGGGGTGTTGATATCAAGATCTCCAGCTTCTTTATGGCTTGCATTTCTCATGATATCTTTTTTTATCCCTTGAATTAGTTTATGCATTCTGTATGATTTTGTTTTTGATAGATTGCTTATAAAAAGCATATAGTTGGATTTCTTTAAAAGCCAGTGTAAGTGTTTTTGGTTTTTACACTTAGAATTGTCATTATCCACTTTTATTTTACATCTGTTAAATAACGCTAGAATTTCTTGGTACTTTTTCTCCATTATGCTTTCTTTCTCTCTTTATTTGAAAGCTATTAATCCTAATACTTTGCTGTTACTTTAGCATTAAATATGTACGTGTGTGAAGTCGCTCAGTCTTGTCCGACTCTTTGTGACCCCATGGACTGTAGCCTGCCAGGTTCCTCCATCCATGGGATTTTCCAGGCAAGAATACTGGAGCAGGTTGCCATTTCCTTCTCCAGGAGATCTTCCCAATATGTATGTATGTATGTTTTTATGTGTATGAATATATTTATTTTGTAAATTTTCTTTTTAGCATCAAGAATGAATCTAATCAGTGTAGAATATAAAAATTAACATACTTTCTTCATTCCTCCTCTTCACTTCCTGCCTTCAATCTTTCCCAGTATCAGGGTCTTTCCAATGAGTCAGTTCTTCCCATCAGGTGGCCAAAGTATGAAGAGGACAAGAGAGGATGAGATGGATGGATGGACATGAGTTTGAGCAAGGATCGGGAGTTGGTGATAGACAGGGAAGCATGGGATGCTGCAGTCCATGGGGTTGCTTAGAGTTGGACACAACTGAGCAACTGAACTGAATTTCATTCATTCCTCCTTTCCCACTTTTTAGTTTATTGCTGAAGTATTATAGGATTTTAAATTTATACTGTTATTAGTATCTTACTTTATCTTTTAAGACTTTTGCTTAACGTGCATTTTAAGTTTAGTAGCCATATTGACAATTATTTGGACTAACTATTTTATTGATTTTATTGTTTGCTGACTTTTCTTCTAAATCCTGTCTCTGCTTTTTAAATTCTGATTTTTTTGGTGCCTCAAATATTTCCCTACTAAGTTACTATAAATACTAAGTTGTTTTAAGAATAGTTAGGACTATATTTTTAACATCAAATTGAAGTGCACTAGCATTTCCCAAATAATGACTGTCATTCTGAATGAGTTTGGGAAATACCAGGGTCAACAAAATTAAGCATGCTTCTTTATTGTAAGCTGCTCAGAGTCTGTACTGTGCAATTACATATTATGAATCTTTACATGGAACAAACATCATTTCCAAAACTGAATACCACTCCAATTCTCTTGCTGTTTAGTATTAGAGAGAAGAACTATTATTGTAATTCAACTCTCCTCCTCTTAGTAACTTCTTTTTTTGCCTAGATTTTCTTTCTTTATTACTGAAATTAAAATGTCAACAGGCCATGTTAACTGACGGTGTCTCCTATTTTTCCTGGTACTCAGTGTATCAGACAGAGTTTAGCACAAGACATAAACCACTCTAGAGACTTTGAACAGAAAGGATTTAATACTGGGAATGAAGTGCTTGAGCCTCCCTGGTGGCTCAGATTGTAAAGAATCCACCTGCAATGCAAGAGAGCTGGGTTTGATCCCTGGGTTGGGAAGATCCCCTGGAGGAGGGCATAGCAACCCCCTCCAGTATTCTTGCCTGCAGAATCCCACAGATAGAGGAGCCTGGAGGGATACAGTCCATGGGGTCATGAAGTCAGACATGACTGAGTGACAAAGCACAGCACATATGAAGTGCTTATGAAAATAGAAGAACTGGAAGAGTGAGGTCGAGACTGGACTCGTGCAACTCACTCCAAAAACGCTGCCGGACTCATCACTGCACACAGTCAGGGGCTCCCTCTGACTTCAAGACTGCATTATCAGGGACTTTCCTGGTGGTCCAGTGGTTAAGACTCTGCCTTCCAATACAGTAAGTGTGGTTCGATCCCTGGTTGGGAGCTAAGATCCCACAGGCCTCACAGTCAAAAAATCAGAACATAAACAATAGAAGCAGTACTGTAACAAATTCATAAAAACTTTGAAAACAGCTCACATTATAAAAAACTAGAAATAAAAAAAAAAAAAAGGAACAATTTATTGCTGCTGCAGTCAGGGAATTAAAAGCTGGTATTGGAATACCGTCACCTTGATTGCTGGACCCTGGAGCCCAGAGTTCAGTTCCTGCTGCCTCAGCAGTAGCTGGAAGCCGCACATAGGGTTTCCCCAGTCTTGGCTGCCAGCAGAAAAAAACAAAGTACCTCAAACTGACAGAAGGTAGCTTTCACTTCATTGCACCCAGAACCCTAGGTACATGCAAGTCAGGGAATGTCATGTTTAGCTTTCTAGTCTTTGGAATTCAGTAAACTGGTGGGTCCTGACCAGTGGAATCTTAGACAACTGGGGTGAGCCAGTCTAATGGAGGCCAAATGCCTCCAGGGATTGACCCTGTAACCTGTACAACTGCAGAAAATGTCCTCAGGATTTATTTTCATTCTCTTTATCAGCAGGCTCAGAAAGCAATTCTGTTTGCAGTACATATTCTGAACCAAAGCTCATTTAGGTAACGGGCCCACTCCCTACCAGCTCTTCCTTCCTCATCCTGTCTTGCATGTGTGTGCTCAGTTGCGTCCAATTCTGTGTGACCCTATGGACTGCATCCTGCCAGGCTCTTCTGTCCATGGGATTCTCCAGGCAAGAATGGAACAAGTTGCCATTTTTTCCCCCAGGGGATCTTCCCGACCCAGGGATTGAACCCACATCTCTGGTGTCTCCTGCATTGGCAGGATTCTTTACAACTAGCAACCCTGGGAAGCCTCCATCCTATCTCACTGCACTTCAAATCTATCCCAAACTGTTCCTACTCTTCTGGTCACCAAAGCAATGCACAAATCCAGCAAAACAGAAGTAAAATGTGTGAGGATAATTGCCCCATTATCCACAAGAAACATCAGGAATGACTATAATTGAATGACTATGGTGTTCTGGCAGAAGGTTCCCATATATACAGGACACAATCCTTTATCTAACTGATGTAGCACCCATATCCTGTCACTCTGTACTCCCAGCCCAACACAGAGCAGAATCCTAGCAGAATCAGGGCCAGTTTTCCTGAACAGCCGAAAGACCTGTGATGTATTCCTGAACATCCTACAGGAGATCTGAAAAGGTGCACATTTACTCACTGCTTTTCATCACCTACCCCTAAAAGCCACAAGAAAATACTATCCTTTTCAGCCCCAAATTCTTACCAAGACAGTGAACACTTCAAGAGCACTGCTCACACAGTGGAGCCAAGGGTTGTCAGCCAGCCAGTGTCCTCAGACCCAATCATTTCATTTCCGCCTTGGTTTCCTAGCAGCGCGGTGGGGATAATAATCTTTGCTCTTCTACCTTGTGGAGTTGCAGTCCATGCCCTGTTCAAGCAGGACAACCATACCAAGCAGTATAATAATAATCATTCACAAGACAAGGCAGAGCTGGTTTGTGACAGTGAGAAGAACCACTCCCAGTGGTTATGGAGTCAGTAGCGTGGGGGTTCCCTGGTTGCTCAGACGGTAGAGAGCTTACCTGCAATTCAGGAGACTCAGGTTCTATCTCTGAGCCAGGAAGATCCCCTGGAGAAAGGAATAGCAAGCCACTTCAGCACTCTCAGCTGGAGAATTCCATGGACAGAGGAGCCTGACGGGCTAAGTGCACGGGGTCACACAGTCAGACACGACTGAGCAAGTAACACACATAGTAACTAACCAGCCCCCTCTCACCCTCCCTGCTCAGGGCTGCAGACTCTGACCTCAGACAGAGTTTAGTGCATAAAACAGAAATTACTGTGGACTTCCCTGGCGGTCCAGTGGCTAAGACTCCATGCTCCCAATGCACAGGGCCTGGTTCAATATCTCGTCAGAAAACTAGTTCCCACTTGTTGCAACTAAAAACTGATTCCACATGCCACAACTAACAGAGCCTTCATGCTGCAACTAAGACCCAGCAGAGCCAAACAAATAAATATTAGAAGAAAAAGTACTACTTCTGTTCACTGGCCAAGGCACTGAAGGCAGACGGCTTCCGACCCTCAGTTGTACTTAGACTGTTTCTCGGTTAGAAGCATTCTTGCTCACCCACCCAGAAACCCCATGAGCAGAAACTCCATCAAGAGCCATTTTGTTTTCCCCTAAGTGGAGGCTTGGTTCCAGAAAAGAATTCTGAAAATGCTGGGAAAAGGCTGCCCACATCCCACCCCACACTGAGATGGGCAGTCAGAATCAGGGAGCTCTGTGATCTGGGTCCTGCCAGCTACTGTGTTGGGTGGTGGTGGGGATATACCCTTAGAAGTACATCTTCAGCACCTACATTAAAATAGCCTCCAAGTTGAAAAGAATAAGTCATAGGAGGAGGGGTTTTTGTGTAACCTCCTGCCCTGGAGATTTAAAGAAATCTATAGTTTCCAGAATCTGCCTTTTCCAAGAGCTATTTGGAAGGGAAACAGAAATGAACATTTAAAACCCCTTTTAACTCTAGCCTGTGAAGTTCAAATGCATTCTAGGAGGCCCATGAGTCAGTGTAGTGCTGTAAGTGAGCCACTGGCTCCTGGTAGCTTCCACACACTTGCTGCTCTGATGATATACCTTTTAGCTTCAGTCGTAGTTTGGGGAACCTGCTAAGAATGACTCTAATTGCCGTAATTCTCCAGTCAAATGAGTCACATCTAATTAAGATGGTACTTTCTCTGCTAACCATGGGCTTCCAGGTGGCTCGGTTGGTAAAGAATCTGCATGCAATGTGAGAATCCCGGGGTTGGGAACATCCCTTGGAGGAGGGCGTGGCAACCCACTCCAGTACTCTTGTCTGGGGAATTCTGATGGAGAGAGGAGCCTGGTGGGCTGCGGTCCATGGGGCTGCAAAGAGTCAGACACGACTGGGCGACTAAGCATACACACTTACTGCTCACCACAGCCATCTCTCCTGAACCACCCCAAAATGGGGGGGACAGCCCTGCTGTGGCTGATGGATCATCTTAGCAGATTTTAAATTTCCTTTCATCTTTAACCTCAAATATCTCCAGGTGTTTTAATATTCTAATCAATAAGTAGCAAAAAGGATCATGAGAAATTAAATGCTTATGTGGTTTCTTTCATATAATAGGCTCTGTTATTGTAATAGTTGACCTGCTCACATCACAGGGTCAGTGGGAGGCTCAATGCAGTCTTATATTTGGATGTGCCAGGTCTCACCTGCTAAAGGTGTATGTGCTTAGTGCCAGCCTCACCGTGATCTTTATTGGCTGACAAAACTGAACATGAAGGCTGAAGCAGCAAGTTGTGGAGTGCATTTATAAGCGAGAGAGCAAGGACCCACGACCCACTCATGTGCACGAGGGAGGTGTGGCCTGGGGACAGGAGTGCAGTCTGCTTGCCTACTATGATGACAAGGAAGACAATGAAGAGATCAAGCCCTGAGCCTTTGGAGTGGAAGCACTGACTCCAAGACCCTACACTACCAGAGAACTAACCCCAGGGAGTACCAAACAGTGAGAACTCACACTAATGAAACCACTTGAATACAAGACCTGGCATCACCTAACCACCAGCAGCACCCTGTACAGGACACCTCATCTAAACAACAAACAAAACAAAGATACAAACCCAATCATCAGTAGACAGGATTACCACCTCACTCAGCCTTGCCCATCAGAGGAAAAACAAACAAGCAAACAAAAATAAAAAGTCAGCACAAATCTCACCCTATATGAAGCTTACACAAACGACTGGACCAACCTTAGGAGTGCAGAAACCAAAAGGAAGAAAGAATTCAACCTTGGAGCCTGGGAAAGGGAGACCTCAAACACAATAAGTTTAAAATAATATATATAATGAAAAGGCAGAGAAATACTGCATAAATGAAGGAAAAAATTAGAAACACAGAAATCCAAATAACTGAAGAGGAAATAGGCAAAGTACCTGAAAAAGAATTCAGAACCATGATAGTAAAGATGGTCAAAAGCCTTGAAAACAGAATGGAGAAAATGCAAGAATCAATTAACAAAGATCTAGAAGAATTAAAGAACAGACACACAGAGAAAAACAACACAATTACTGAAATTAAAAATACTCTGGAAGGAATCAATAGCAGAATATCTGAAGCAGAAGAATGAATTAGTGAGCTGGAAGATAAAATGGAGGAAATAACTTCTGAAGAGCAGAATAAAGTAAAAAGAATGAAAAGAACTAAGGATAGTCTCAGAGACCTCTGGGACAATATCAAATGCACCAACATTCGAATTATAGGAGTTCCAGAAGAGTAAAAAAGAAAGGGTATGAGAAAATTTTTGAAGAGATTAGAGTTGAAAATTCCCCCAACATGGAAAAGAAAATAGTCAATCAAGTCCAACAGGCACAAAGAGTCCCACACAGGATAAACCCAAGGAGAAACATGCCAAGACACATACTAATCAAACTAACAAAGACTAAACACAAAGAAAGAATATCAAAAGCAGCAAGGGAAAAGCAACAAGTAACATACAAAGGAAATCCCATATGCTTAACAGTTGATATTTCAACAAGCTCTGCAAGCCAGAAGGGAATGGCAGGATATATTTAAAGTACTAAAAGGGAAAAATCTACAACCAAGATTACTGTACCTGGCAAGGATCTCATTCAAAATTGATGAAGAAATAAAAAGCTTTTCAGACAAGCAAAAGTTAAGAGAATTCAGTACCACTAAACCAGCTTTACAACAAATGTTAAAGGGACTTATATAGTCAAGAAATACAAGAGAAGGAAAAAGATCTACAAAATCAACCCCAAACAATTAAGAAAATGGCAATAGGAACATATATATCAATAATTACTTTAAATATAAACAGATTATATGCTCCAACCAAAAGACACGGGCTGGCTGAATGGATACAAAAACAAGACACATATATATGCTGTCTATAAGAAATCCACTTTAAATCTAAAGACACATATAGACTGAAAGTGAGAGGATGAAAAATATACTGCATGCAAATGGGAAGCAAAAGAAAGCTGGAGTAGCAATCCTTGTATCAGACAAAATAGACCTTAAAGATGATTATAAGAGATAAGGAAGGACACTACATAATGATCAAGGGATCAATCCAAGAGGAAGACCTAACAATTGTAAATATCTATGCACCCAACATAGGAGCTCCTCAATACATAAGACAAACACCAAGAGACATAAAAGGAGAAATTGACAGTAACACAATAAAAATAGGAGACTTTACACTCACTCACACCAATGGACAGATCATCAAAACAGAAAGTTAATAAGGAAACACAAGTCTTAAATGATACATCAGATGAGATGGATCTCATTGATATATTCATGACATTCCATCCAAATGCAGAAGAATACATGTTCTTCTCAAGTGCACATGGAACGTTCTCCAGGATAGACCACATCTTGGGTCACAAATCAAACCTCAGTAAATTTTAAAAAGTTGAAATCATATCAAGTATCTTCTTGACCACAATGCAAGAAAAAAGCTATAAGAAACACAAACACATGGAGATTAAGCAATACATTTCTAAATAACCAACAGGTTACTGAATAAATCAAAAGGAAAATTAAAAAAATTTCTAGAAAGAAATGACAATGAAAACATGACAACTCAAAACCTACAGGATGCAGCAAAAGCAGTTTTAAGAGAGAAGTTTATATCAATACAATCCTACCTCAAGAAACAAGAAAAACATTGAATAGACAACTTCATTTTACACCTAAAACAACTGGAAAAAGAAGAACAAAAATACCCCAACATTAGTAGAAGGAAAGAAATCACAAAGATCCGAGCAGAAATAAAAGAAAAAGAAATGAAAGAAACAATAGTAAAGATTAATAAAACTAAAAGCTGGTTCTTTGAGATGATAAGCAAAATTGACAAACCTTTGGCCAGACTCGTCAAGAAAAAAAGAGAAAAGAAATCAACAAAATTAGAAATGGAAAAGGAGAGGTTACAACAGATAATGCAGAAATAAAAAGGCTTATAAGAGATTATTATGAATAACTATATGGCAATGAAATGGATAACCTGGAAGAAATGGACAGGTTTAGAAAAGTTCAATCTTCCAAGACTGAACGAGGAAGAAATAGAAATTATGAACAACCCAATTACAAGCACTGAAATTGAAACTGTGATCAAAAATCTCCCAAAAAACAAAAGACCAAGACCAGACAGCTTCACAGGAGAATTCTATCAAACATTCAGAGAAGAGCTAATGCCTATCCTTCTAAAACTCTTTCAAAAATTGCAGAGGAAGGAACACTTCCAAACTCATTCTACAAGGCCACCATCACCCTGATACCAAAACCAGACAAAGACAACACAAAAAAAGAAAACTACAGACCAACATCCCTGATGAACATAGATGCAAAAATCTTCAACAAAATTTTAGCAATCAGAATTCAGAACACACCAAAAAGATCATACACCATGATCAAGTTGGGTTTATTCCAGGGATGCAAGGATTCTTCAATAACCAGCAATCAATCATGAAAGATAAAAAACATATGATACACTCAATAGATGCAGAAAAAGCCTTTGACAAAATTCAGCACCTATTTGTGATTAAAACTTCAAAAAATGGGCATGGAAGGAACCTACCTCAACATAGTAAAGGCCATATATAAGCCTACAGCAAACATTATTCTCAATGGTGAAAAACTGAAAGCATTCCCCCTAAGATCAGGAACAAGACAAGGGTGCCCACTTTCCCCACTATTATTCAATATAGTTCTGGAAGTCCTAGCTACAGCAATCAGAGAAGAAAAAGAAACAAAGGAATCCAGATTGGAAAAGAAGGAGTAAAGCTCTCACTATTTGCAGATGACATGATACTATTGTACATAGAAAACCCTAAAGATAGTATCAGAAAATTAGAGCTAATCAGCGAATTTAGCAAAGTTGCAGGATACAAAATCAATACACAGAAATCACTTGCATTTCTCTATACTAACAATGAAAAATCAGAAAGATAATTAAGGAATCAATCCCATTCACCACTGCAAAAACAAGAATTAAATATCTAGGAATAAACTTACCTAAGGAGGCAAAAGAACTACACACAGAAAATTATAAGACACTAGTAAAAGAAATCGTAGACTACATAAACAGATGGAGAGATATTCCATGTTCCTGGGTAGGAAGAATCAGTATTGTGAAAATGACTATACCACCAAACACAATCTACAGATTCAACCCCATCCCTATCAAATTACCAATGGCATTTTTCACAGAACTAGAACAAAGAGTTGCACAATTCATATGGAAACACAAAAGACCACAAAGAACCAAAGCAGTCTTGAGCAAGAAGAATGGAGCTGGAGGAATCAACCTTCCTGACTTCAGAGTATACTACAAAGCTACAGTCATCAAGACAGTACGGTACTGGCACAAAAACAGAAACATAGAACAATGGAATAAGATAGAAAGTCCAGAAACAAACCCATGCACCTATGGGTACCTTATTTTTGACATAGGAGGCAAGAATATACAATGGGGCAGAGACAGCCTTTTCAATAAATGGTGCTCAGAAAACTGGACAGCTACATGTAAAAGAATGAAATTAAAACACTTCCTAACATTTTACACAAAGATAAACTCAAAATGTATTAAAGACCTAAATGTAAGACCAGAAACTATAAAACTCTTAGAGGAAAGCATAGGCAGAATACTTAATGACATAAATCAAAGCAAAATCCTCTATGACCCACCTCCTAGAATAATGGAAATAAAAATAAAAGTATACAAGCGGGACCTGATTAAACTTAAAAGCTTTTGCACAGCAAAGGAAACTATAAACAAGGTGAAATGACAACCATCAGAATGGGAGAAAATAATAGCAAATGAAACATGGACAAAGGATTAATTTCCAAGATATACAAGCAACTTATATAACTCAATACCAGAAAAACAAACAACCCAATTAAATAGTGGGAAAAACACCTAAACAGACATTTCTCCAAAGAAGACATACAGATGGCTAACAAACACATGAAAAGATGCTCAATATCGCTCATTATTAGAGAAATGCAAATCAAAACCACAATGAGATATCACCTCACACTGGTCAGAATGGCCATCATCAAAAAGTCTACTAACAATAAATGCTGGGGAAGGTGTGGAGAAAGGGAACACTCTTGCACTGTTGGTGGGAATGTAAATTGATACAGCCACTATGGAAGTCGGTATGAAGATTCCTTAAAAAACTAGGAATAAAACCACCATATGACCCAGCAATCCCACTTGTAGGCATACACCCTGAGGAATCCAAAATTGAAAGAGACATCCCATTGTTCACTGCAGCACTATTTACAATAGCTAGAACATGGAAGCAATCTGGACGTCCATAGACAGATGAATGGATAAAGAAGTTGTGGTACATATACATAAAGGAATAGTACTCAGCCATAAAAAGGAATGCCTTTGAGTCAGTTCTAATGAGGTGGATGAACCTAGAACCTATTATACAGAGTGAAATGAGTCACAACGAGAAAGATAAATATCGTATTCTAACGCATTTATACGGAATCTAGAAAAATAGTCCTGAAGAATTTACTCTCGGGGCAGCAATGGAGAAGCAGACATAGAGATAGACTTGTGGACATGGGGAGAGGGGAGGAGAGGGTGAGACGCATGGAGAGAGTAACATGGAAACTTACATTACCATATGCAAGACAGACAGCCAACGGGAATTTGCTGTATGGCTAAGAAACTCAAATAGGGGCTATGTTTCAGCCTAGAGGGGTGGCAGCAATGGAGAAACAGACATAGAGAATAGACTTGCGGACCTGGGAAGACAGGAGGAAAGGGTGAGATGTATAGAAAGAGTAACCTGGAAACTTACATTGCCATATGTAAAATAGATAGCCAATGGGAATTTGCTATATAGCTAAGAAACTCAAACAGTGGCTCTGTATTAACCTAAACTGGTGGGGTGGGGAGGCAGATGGGAGGGAAGCTCAAAAGGGAGGGGATATATGTATACCTATGGCTGATTCAGGTTAAGGTTTGACAGAAAACAACAAAATTCTGTAAAGCAATTATCCTTCAATAAAAAATAAATTTTTAAAAAAGACTGAAGCAAAGTTTTCAAAACACACATAACGCTCTCTATGTGTAGTTTTGGCCACAGAAGAAATAAAATATTTTTAACTTTATCCTCAGCCATCTCAGAATGACAATAACCTGCTTCAGCAATTTGTATCTGGGATTCACATCTCCTGTACTTATTGACTTTTAATGTCTCTAGGGCAGATATTAATCTCCAAAGCTTATCCCACTCCTAATCAATAGTAACAATACAAAATTGTGCCCAATATTTCTTGTAACATTATCAAGTCATTTGTGACTAATTCCCTGTGTATCATGCAAGATAGAGGAAATATGAAAGATTAAATCACAAAATTAGATGGACAGATACAAATCAATAAATGTTTCGTATCACTATTTTCTATTAATTTCTGTGTGTTTTGACCAGACAAGACTGCCTGTCCCCTTTGAACTCAGCTGATTTGGCTGCCTTCCCAATATACAGGTTCTACAAGTTGGCCCAGGGCAAAAAGTTGATGAGGCTTCCTTGGAACTCAGTCCTACACACTTTTTCCTTTTAGGTAGCACACCTTCCCACCCAAGACACATACCTGGATTCCCTGCAGAAACTGTCACTTTTTCCCTTTCTGGGAACCTTCCACCAGGATGTGGAACACGATCACGGTGAGCAGAAGAACGGTCTTTCTCCTCCAACAGTCCCAAATTGGGGTGCGCAGCTCCCTAAGACACTTATGACAAGGGCTGGCCCTGCATTTTTTTATATTTTTGAATTCATTTTTGGATTTACAATTGAGTAACATTTTAGCAGAATGGCTGCTGAATTAAACCTGGATATGGAATGTACCTCACATGGATTTCCTTTAGAGGGCACTATTGATTCTCTGGAACCATGGAAACCTTCACATTTTCTTGGTAAAGTTGGCCAATTCTGAAATCATATTGGGTTTCATATCTACTCATGCAGAGAATAGTAGTACAATACTCATTACCAAATATATACTTTCAAAAGATTGTCCATATACAGAACATTTCAGAAGCTAAACCAGAAAATTGGTTGTTAGGAGAAGTCATCAATATAACACATATAGTTCTATATTTGGAAACATCAACTGGTCTATTTGCTTTTGAAAATCCTTTAAATGGAAATTTCCTTTTATCTGGTGATGCGAAACAATAAATTCAGTCTTTTGTTTAGGAAGACAAAATAGCACCTTTTTGGAAACTAATGTTTCATTCTAGAAATGGATAATTATTAACATTTTTGGAAGAAACCATATTTATGGTATTTTCATTCAGATATTTATTAAAGACTGGAGATAAGTTTACTCAGATTTGTTCTTCAAATTTCTTGTGTTTCATAGCCTCTGCCAATTCACAGACTTTTGATAAAGGCCACGGGGAAAATTTTTATTTTCTTTTTTCATTCTTTAAAGTAAACAGAAATAGAAATTTATAAGCTAGTTCATTGCAGTCTATAATTTCAAAATAATAGGAAATTGAAAATAGTTCAAAGCTCAGAAGCACAATTTTTCAGACTATAAAATACATTCATGCCACCATCTACCAGAGTTCACTTACCTTTGATAGCCTAAGATACTATTTCAACACATGGGCCTTGTATAGTGATTTTTCACTACTTTACCAATATTCTGGGATAGTAATGGGTAGTAATTCCACAAGTGTTTTGCAAAAAATAAATAATAAAAATCTCATTCATGTATGTAATAAAAATAAGAGAAAAAGTGGCGGATCTTCAAAATTTAAATATAAGTTCATCAGACCAGCATTTAAGACTCTTCCCAGGATGGTTCTAGTCTGTCTTCCTGTCCTCAGCTTTCCCTACCAGTAACCTAAATTCCCAGCAAAAGGCACCACCTACTATTACCTGGACATTCATGCTTTTCCATATTCCTGCCTTTATTCACCCAGAGTCTTTCACTAGAAATGTATTCTCTCTTTCAACTGCCACCCCACACCCAAGAGAAGTCCAGTCCTTTCAGTGCCATTTTGAATCCCCTAATTGAACGAAAGGTTTCCTAATTGACTCAGTGGTAAAGAAATCTGTTTGCAATGCAGGCAGTTCAATCCCTGGGTTTGATTGCTGGGTCGGGAAGATCCTCTGGAGAAGGAAACAGCAACCCACTCCAGTTTTCTTGCCTGGGAAATTCACAGACAGAGGAGCCTGCTGGGCTACAGTCCATTGGGTCGCAAAGAGTCAGATGTGACTTAGCGACTGAAAAACAAGAACAACATTTCAAACGAGCTCCCTTCAGAAGTGGTCTACCCATCCTGTGAATTTCCTTGGCTAGTCAGGTATCATTTCCATGTGAAATTTTTATCCATTTTTTGTATTTAAGTGGTTTAGGTGGTCATTTCATCACTTTTCTAAACTCCAAGTTTTTTAGAGTTCATTTCAGGATCTGTATCAAATTAAGTGTCCAACATGTGGTAAAAACTCACTACAGTAAGTCCCCTACATACTAACCTTCAGGTTTTGAACTTTCAAAGACAGAAACATGTGTTGGCATATCCAATCAGGTAAATGAGTTCACATGTCTGGCATACAATGTCACAGGGGTGCATCCTCTACACGTAGTTGTACTTCTGTGTACTTTACTGTACAGAGCTGTATAGATTACAGTATCAAGCCCAGGATGTCTGGAAGCAAGCGTAAAAGCAAGGCAATATAACTTATACTGCTAAGAAGTGCCAAGTGGTAACGATGGAAACAAAAGTAAAAAAAAAATTGAGAGAATGGAGCAAGGCAAAAAGATGGTAGACATTTCTCATTCTTATAACATGAATCATTCAACCATCAGCAGCACAATTCTAAGGAACAAGGACAAGATCATGGAACACGTGAAGTCTGCTGTGCCAATAATGTTGACAATAATATCAAAGAAATGTGGAAAATCGAGGAGATGAAGAAACTTCTCAATGTGTGGATGCAGGATCAGCATCAGAGTTGAGTCTTGCTCAGATTAATGCTGATTCAAGAGAAAGCTAAAAGCCTCTGAAGATGTGAAGAAGAGATACGGAGAAGAATCAGAGGGTTTATCCTTGAATGCCAGTCGTGGGAGGTTTTATGGGTTCAAGGCTAGAGTCAACCTTCACAATGTAAAAGTAAGTGGCAAGGTAATGAGTGCCGATATGGTAGATGCCGGGAATTTCCTGAACTGCTTCAAGAAATTATTGATGACAGCGTGTATTTACCTGAGCAGGTTTCTAGTACAGATGAGATAGGACTGCACTGGAAGAGGATGTCAGACTGAAGTTACATCAGTAAGGAGGAAAAGTTGATACCAGGCTATAAAACAGCAAGTTCAGTTTAGCTCAGCTCAGTCGCTCAGTTGTGTCCGACTCTTTGCGACCCCATGAATCGCAGCACACCAGGCCTCACTGTCCATCACCAACTCCTGGAGTTCACTCAGACTCACATCCATCGAGTCCGTGATGCCATCCAGCCATCTCATCCTCCGTCGTCCCCTTCTCCTCCTGCCCCCAATCCCTCCCAGCATCAGAGTCTTTTCCAATGAGTCAGCTCTTCACATGAGGTGGCCAAAGTACTGGAGTTTCAGCTTTAGCATCATTCCTTCCAAAGAAATCCCAGGGCTGATCTCCTTCAGAATGGACTGGTTGGATCTCCTTGCAGTCCAAGGGACTCTCAAGAGTCTTCTCCAACACCACAGTTCAAAAGCATCAATTCTTTGGCGCTCAGCCTTCTTCACAGTCCAACTCTCACATCCATACATGACCACAGGAAAGGCTAACTCTGTTGTTTGGTGGCAATGCTTCTGGTGATATGAAGCTGAAGCCTCTCTTAGTTTATCATTCAGAGAACTCAAGAGCCCTTAGAAACATAGCCAGGGGCTCTCTCCCTGTTGTGTGAAGCGTAACCCCAAAGCCTGAGTTGTTGTTTAGTCACTAAGTCGTGCCTAACTGTTTGTGATCCTAAGGAGTGCAGCCCGCCAGGCTCTTCTGTCCATGGGATTTCCCAGGCAAGAATACTGGCGTGGGTTGTCATTTCCTTCTCCAGGGGATCTTCCCGACCCAGGGGTTGAATCCATGTCTCCTGCATTGGCGGGTGGATTCTTTACTGCTGAGCCACCAGGAAAGCCTCAAGCCTGGGTTACACAGGCCATTTTCCAGGACTGGTTTTCTACCACTTTATCCTGGAGATAGAGAAATACTATTTGGAGAAGGACATCCCATTCAACATTCTTTTGCTGTTTGACAGTGCTCTGGGCCACCTCCATCCACAGATGACTTTCATCCCAATGTCAAAATAGTGCATCTGACACCAAATACCACGTCACTTATCCAAACTATGGAGCAGGGAATTATAGCGACTTTCAAAAAGTATTATTTACGTCACACTTTTTGTCAGGCAGTAAAGGTGAGTAATGAATCAGGAACAACCTTGTGACAATTTTGGAAGGACTGAAATGTCTGCAAGGCCATAAAAGACATTGACTTTGTTTGGTGTGAGGTCACGGCTATCACCAAAGAACTTTTGCCTGAGTTTGTTCACAATTTTCATGGAATTGAGGAGGTAGAGGAGGAGTCCAAAGAGGTCTTCAGCAACTTCATGACCCTCAGCGAGAAGCTGGAGCTAGATCTGCCAGAAGACAACATCACTGAAGTCCTTGCTGTGAACATGAGGAGCTTACGAATGAAGACCTGATGGAATTGGAGGCCCGGAGAAAGGATGAGGAGAGACAAGAGAAAGAAGTGACTGAAGAACTGGGGAGATCCGTGTTGCAGGAAATGGCAAGGGGACTTTCTTTATCTGGGGAAGTGCTGTTAGGTTTTGAGGCACAGAACCCATAAAATGGTACAGGAAGCTTGCAGCAGCCATTCAGAATGAAGCATGATATGGAGGAGGAAGTGGCTACCCACGCCAGATATTCTTGCCTGGAAAATTCCACGGACAGAGGAGCCTGGCGGGCTACGGTCCATGGGGTCTCAAAAAGTCGGACACGACTGAATGGCCAAACAACAACAACAAGGGCACTTGGACGCCGTGTCTGCTCTGGATGACCTGTTTTAAGAGGCGTGCCAACAATTCAACAACCTCCAGATAAGTGTGTCAGGGTCATGGAAGGGTCAGGAAACCACACACAAAAAAAGATCAAATAAACTGGGGATGTTACACTGAAGGAAAGAAGATTTAGGGAGAAGGAGGAACAGTCTTTAAATAACTGAAAAGCAGTGATGTATAAGGAATTGGATTTATTCTACCTGTCTCCCGAGGGCAGAGGGGGCCCCAGCTAGCGGAACCTACAGGGAGGCAGGTAGGAGTTTCAGTTAAGAGAGGATTCCCAAATATTTGGATCAGTCTATAAACGGAATGAGTTATCCGGTGACTTAATGAGTCACTGAATTCAATGACCTCAAAGTCCCTTCAACTCTAAGATTTAAGGATTTATCATCTTTCAAATCTTGTCTAGTTCATGCAGAGAGATCACTACTAATCTGGTATAAACAGCCTTTCAGGGTTTTCAAGGCATGTTTATCTGTATTTTGTCTTTAATTTTCATTTATTTCTTTTCAGTTGAGTACAAATTACAAAACACTCTTTTCAGCTGCGCTGGGTCTTCATTGCTGTGCACCGGCTCCTCTCCAGCTGCAGCGTGAGGGCGTCGCATTGCGGTGGCTTCTCTTGCTGTAGAGCGTGGGCTCAGTGGTTGTGGGTATAGGTGAGTTGCCCTCAAGGCACGCGGGATCTTCCGGGACCAGGGATCAACCCCATGCCCCTGCATTGGTAGGCAGATTCTTAACCATTGGACCACCAGGGAAGTCCTCATATGTATTATTTATTCATATTTTATGTATTTTATCTTCATAAAATAAGAACTTTTCTGTGTATGCTGATTATAATCTGATTTTTTTCTCTGAACCTATACTAAATATTTTTCTGCATTATTACATGATGTGGATGCTATACAACTATGCAACCAGCCCCCTATTCTGGGATGCTTACATTGTATCCAATTTTTAAATGATTACGAATAATCATGTAATGAATCTATGTTCTCTTCAGTGAGAAGGAACGCATCTTTAAGGAGAAGAGGTCTCATGACTATATCAAACAAACCAAGAGTCAAGCCAAATAAAAGAGCTTACTCTTATCCCTGGAGAAGGAAATGGCAACCACTCCAGTATTCTTTCCTGGAAAATTCCATGGACAGAAGAACCTGGCAGCTACCGTCCATGGGGTCGCAGAGTCAGCCACGACTGAGCACATCAGCTTGACATTTTAAAAGCATCTAATTTTCCTTAGCCTGGGAATATTTTGAGGTAAGAATTCTGGCTCTTAAGCGTTCTGTGCAGCAGGGAACACACCAATCATTTTGTATGATTTTATATTTTTCCATTTATAAAATTGTCCGCTTCATGTTAAAATTGCCTCAGGGTTTGAGTACAAACTACAAAACATTTAATTAAAATATATAAAGCAGAACACTAGAATGGGAGCAAAATCAGTGTTAATGACAATATGAAAATACAATAGTGATTTTTGAGAACATCAGAGAAAACCTTAGGTTAGTTTTTAAAATACAGGATATGAAGTATTTCAAGTTACAGTTTCAAGTAATAAGATAAAGTACCACACATGACCGCCTTAGATACAAATTGCATTATATTTACATAATGCTGTTTACATTCCCTATTTATTTCATTTCACGATTCTGATATAAGAGCACTGGCAGCAACACACTTAAATCAAGAGGGTTTTTTGCCCCAAGATCAAAAAGCTGACGTGGGTAGCTACGAGCACATTTGAAAGGGCGTCCTTTGGCAAATAATGTTCATTTCTCTCAATTCAAGCCCTCTTATTTTTGTGCTGTTTGATTTTGTTAGATAAGTGCTTATGGAAACATTTTATTTGCAAATAAAACCCTTTAGCATTTATAATGTAGGCCTAAACTCAAAGCTGAGCCAAATCTATTTTTTTCCAAGAATTAAAAAAAAAAAAAATGTTTAAGGCAGGCAACCCTCATGGAGATCTCTAGAGATGTTTTAGCAAGCCTGAGATGAGCTATGATTCAAAGTGGTGGCTGATCTAGGAAGAAAACAGCTCCCCACTATTGGAGAAGGCTTTCTCAAGACTAAGCATTCACTGAAGGATGACCAAGAAAGGAGTCACAAGTAAAACAAAAAGACCCCTGGGAGGGTTTTAAAGGGAACTGTCTCAAGGCTTTGAGGCAGCCTGACCTGAATCACAGAGTCACTTTTTTTGCGGTAACTTTTTTTTTTTTTTTTTTAAGATATCTCATTGAGAATATATGGCCCCAGAATAAGTCTTCAACACTCTGTCCCTGACAGAGAGAGGGGTGGTCCCTATGTTACCAAGGAAATCAGAATTTTAGTCCTTGGCCCCCAAGGTAAATTTTGTTGTAATTTCCCAAGTTAGTAGAACTTGCAGATAACATTCTCCAGGGACCTGGCACCATGAAATCTGCCCAGTGCCCTCCATGGAGTTCATCAAGCCCAGGATAAAGGCATGTCACTGACCCTATTCTCTGCAGTCCAGTCACTCCTGACTGTAGCCTGATCTGACAGCACCTATGAAGAGGGGGTTCAGGACACAGATTGCTTTGAACCTTAAAAGATTTGGGGAAAGGAAAAAGGAAGGGACAGAAATATGAGGTAGAAGGGGAAAAATGGGCCAGAGAGTGTGACTTCAGCGTGTGGTAAAGAATTAACCATACCCAAAGGGAGGTCTGGCTTTTCCCCTTGGGAGGTGCCCTCTGAACCCTTGAAATGTTGTGTATGATCAGAGTGTCTGATGGCCACTGTCCAACAATGTGGCTCTCAGGGTGGAGGCTCTGGGTCATGTGGTACAAGTGAGACCTCCAGAGGGGCTAGATACTGAAGTCAGCAATGTGGGTGGCCATTCAGGTCTATATAACTGAGCTCTAATAAAAACTGGACACGAAGCCTTGGGTGAGCTTTGCTGGTTGGCGTGCTGCAGTCCATGGGGTCCCAGAGAGTCGAACATGACTGAGCAACTGAACGACAACAATACTTTGTGCTCATTGTTTCACATCGTTCCAGGGAAAGTTAACACGTTGCACACCCCAGTTGGAAACTCTGGGTTCAGACCTCTTCTGAACTCTGCCCCGTGCATCTCTTCCCTTGCCTCACTTTCATCTGTATTGTTTCACTGTGATACATTATCACCCTGGTTTAACACGTACAATAGCTTTCAGTAAGTTCTGTGAGACTTTCTGGCAAATTATCGAAACTGAAGTTGGCCTTGGGTCCCCCCAAACTTGCACTTGGGGGTGAGTATGAGGGTGGTCTTTTGGTCAGCTCCCTAGCTCTGCACTTGGCAACCCTACAGCTCCCCCACATCGTTCCTTATCATGTTCCACCTGTGACCTGTCATCCCCTCTTTGGCCCCCATCCTCCCAGTCTATAACCCAGCACGTCCACTGCTATATAAGATCGCCCACCAAAATATTTCTCAGCCTTCCCTTACGCCCCCTCCAGGAGGAACCAGCTGTTCCAGTCTGGCTGCTCCCCCTCCAGTCTCCCTCCGATATGGATATACCATCTTGGGATAATTTTTGGGGGGAGGGGTAATTTTTAAAAATCTTTTTATTTTGTAATTGGCATACAGAGGATGAGATGGTTGGACTCAATGGACATGAGTCTGGGTAAGCTCCGAGAGTTGGTGATGGACAGGGAGGGCTGGCGTGCTGCAGTCCATGGGGTCACAAAGAGTTGGACACGACTGAGTGACTGAACTGAATAGCTAATTAACAATGTTGTGACAGCTTCAGGTGGACAGCAGAGGGACTCAGCCACACACATACATGGATCCATTACCCCCTAAACTCCCCTCCTAGCCAGGCTGTCACATAACATTGAGCAGAGTTCCCTGTGCCATACAGTAGGTTCCTGTTGGTTATCCATTTGGGTGAACATACTGTCTTTTCTCAGGCTGCTTCTCTTCCTTGACTGTCCTTTTCCCCTCATTCAAATCCTGCCCGGATGAACATTCAAAAAGAGAGGGAGAAAAACTACGATGTCTTGGAAAGCTTGCTTGAAATCAAGGTCAATTATAAACTAGTAGAACCCAAGGAGAGATAATATTCTACAGTGGAAGGTAAGAAAATAGAAACAATACTGGATATCACCAGAATCCGAGCCACAAAACTCTTCATNAAAAGAGAGGGAGAAAAACTACGATGTCTTGGAAAGCTTGCTTGAAATCAAGGTCAATTATAAACTAGTAGAACCCAAGGAGAGATAATATTCTACAGTGGAAGGTAAGAAAATAGAAACAATACTGGATATCACCAGAATCCGAGCCACAAAGCTCTTCATCTGTTTCTCAGAGGGACTGTAACTTGCCGATACTGTAGTCTATTAAGGAGCTCACTATCCCAGCAAAGAATGCCGTGATGAGTGCTCTGGGCTCACCAGTGTCTTCCTTACACCCAGGCAGCAGCGGAATGTTTGGGACTTGAACATTCAACCTGTTCCAGGTTGATGGTATTTCCGATTTGAGGGTTCTCTGTGGGTTTGATTGAAACATTATTGGTCCCACTCCCCAATTTTCTGAATGTATTCTTTTTCTTTGTGCAGATATAAGGAATAAAGTAAAAATACAGTTACACTGCATTGCTGGTGACTCGGACAGTAAAGAATCTGCCAGCAATGTGGGAGACCTGGGTTTGATCCCTGGGTCAGGAAGATCCCCTGGAAAAGGGAATGCCTACCCTCTCCAGTATTTTTGCCTGGAGAACCCACTGGACAGAGGAGCCCGGCAGGCTACAGTGTATGGGGTTGCAGAGTTGGATACAACTCAGCAACTAACATATACAGTTTTAACCCAATAGCACCAAAACATGGAGACACAAATGACCTAGAACCATCACAGCTTTTGAGTTGCTGAAAAGACTGCTATGATATTTGTCTGGTTACCTGTATAATATGCACAGCTATTTCCCTAGGGCTCAGGTGGGGCTGGTGACATCAGAGATTGGTCATTTAAAGATCAGAGGATACATACATCTCACTTAAAGCTGCACATTACTACAAGTTATCCATAATGGTTTTATTATGTGATTTATGTTATAAATATAAAAGTAGAGTAACAAAATGGATAATCACTCAAAAAGGTCCTTTTGAAACATTCCATGTCAGGCTTGCTTTCAATTCTGTAGTAAATGACCTTGTTCCATTTCTGTACTTGTTTGTTCACAAACAAAGAATCTCTATGACATAAAAAAAAAAAAAAAAAAACCCTTTTCACCTCTCTGGGGAAATAAAGTTCTTAAAATGTCATGTCCTGACTTTAGTGGGATGTTTACAGATTTTTCCTGCTGCCCATTTATCTCAATATAGACGAGGGGGTGAGACATCTGAAAAGAGCGGGTTACTTGGCCTTGGACCCACTGAGAGTTCTGGTGGTAGCCCTGCCCTTGTGTTTAGGAAAACCCCAGTTCTTCAGCTTTGGGGAGGAAGCTTTAACTCGGCACACAGGTTTCCCACCTCTTTTCATTTCAGAGCTGCTCCAAAGTTCACATGTCCTTAGGCAACTGTCAGGTTTCTCAGATAATGTGTGAATAGCTGTCAGCTTTTTGCTAAGCTCACCACTGCCTCAAACACAGTTCAGCTGCTCCTTTCTCTCAAGGGGAGTCTTTCTAGCATCTTCCTTTCCTCCTCCATCGACCTCAGTTGCCCTCTTCATCCCCCTGCACCTGCCTAGCCTCTTTCACACCTTTGACACCCAGATAATGTTTTCTCTTTGCCTCATCTCCGCAACCTAGCAGTCCTTCATAGCAAGCCCCAGTCACCTCCTCCATCAGGAAGGCCTCTCTGCAAAAACTCCTTCCAATTTTAATTTCTCACCTCTCTGACCTCCAAAGGAACTCAAATATTCACACACTCATGAGTGTTTAGTTGGAAGGGACTTGGGAGGCTTTTCAATTCAGCCTCCCTCTGAACGCAGAACTCAGTCTGTGTCTGAACTGGGAGGAAATCACAGCCGGCTGGTGTGCCTCTGGTTGGCTGTCCCGATAGGAGCGTTCCATTACGCTGAGCAATGGCGGCTACCTCTGCCTCGGTCTGTCCCCTACAGCAAAATCAAATTCAACAAAGTCACACTTCAGGCAGGGTTTTTATTTTAAAGTAAGCAGATGAGTTCAGTGTGACCCTTGAAAATCTCAGTCATCATTCAGAAATAAATGATAGTAAATCATTTCTGAATGATAGTGTACATAGTACCATCATTGAGAAAATCCATCATGGCCCGTCTTCCCTCCATTCTGGGGACAGATTTCAATTTCTTTGGCTGAATAGAGGCTGCAGTTGTTGACTTGCAATTAAAGGTCATATATATAAAACACTTAAAAAAAAAAAAAGAATTACCATCACATTGATAAGAGACTGACAAGACATCTGAGACCAGTCAAAATGATTCTAGTATACATTTCCTCCAGGACACACCTATTCCCTGTCATATATGATGGGCTATATATATATATGGAAGTCAAGTGCTAGTCGCTCAGTCGTGTCCGACTCCTTGGGACCCCATGGACTATGGCCCGCCAGCCTCCTCTGTCCATGGAATTCTCCAGGCAAGAATACTGGAGTGGGTAGCCATTCTCTTCTCCATGGGATCTTCCTGACCCAAGGTGGATTCAACCTAGGATCTCCTGCATTGCAGGCAGATTCTTTACTATCTGAGTCACCAGGGAAGCTCCATACATACAAACACATACACACATATATTTAATTTTTCTTTCTTTCATTTTTTTAACTTTTTGGCCACGCCATGTAGCATGAGGGGTCCTATTTCCCTGACCAGGGGTTGAACCCACACCCTCTGCAGTGGAAGCTGGAGTGCCAGAGAAGTCCCCAGCTTCACATACTTAAACGTAAGCCTCCCCAATTATTTGTGTTGCTTTTGTCACTTTGATGATCCTCCCTGCCTCTCACTACTCCCCAGTGCCTTTGTTCTTTTACCAGACAGCTCTGATGTTGATGTTGTAAACCTTCTGGGTTTTCTGAGAAACAATATAGCTTCACGTTTAGAAATTTTGAGTTCCGGTAAGAGTGGAGCAACCAAAAAAGAGAGACAGACTGGGAGGCAGAGAGATAGGCAAAGTATTATACCTGGAATTCAGGCAAGAGATCAGAAATGAAAACCATGCTTAGGAAGGTGACCATCTTGGCTTCCCAATGAGATTATATACATTCCAGAGGCAGGACTGTTCCATATATTTCTCTGAAGCCTCACATCAGGAGAACAGCTCAGCAAGAACTAAAGGGAGCCCCGAATAAAAACACAAGTAATTTAGAAAAGAGGGTGCTACTGTTGAGCATGTTACATTCTTATAAACAAGAGAATCACTTTTGTTTCCACTGGCCTCTAGACAGGGCTTCCCAGGTGGTGCTAGTGGTAAAGAACCTGCCTGCCAATGCAGGAGACATGAGTCACAGGTTTGATCCCTGGGTTGGGAAGATCCCTAGAGAAGGGCATGGCAACCCACTCCAGTGTTCTCATCTGGAGAATCCCATGGATGGAGGAGCCTGGTGGGCTACAGTTCACAGAGTCACAGAGTTGGTCACAACTGAGGTGACTTAGCACACACATACACACCTCTAGACAGGCCTGCACACATACATGCTCCCTGCACAGCCCTTGAAAGCAGGTCGGTGCAGAATCCCTCAGATGCAGGGAAGAGGACAGGTTGTGTGTGTGTGTGTGGGGGGGGTGTGTGCTCTCCACTCCACCTCCAGCAAAGCAGCCCTGTTTTTAATCTATTCACACAGAGCCTTCTGGTAAGAATTTCTTTGACAAAAGCATTTGCAAGAAGTAGCATCTGGAAGATGACAATGAGGAAGGAGGAGAATAAGGAGGGGAGAAAGAGGAGAAGGAGAGGGAGGAATGGGGAGGAAGGGGAGGAGGTTATGACCACCACTCCAGCCCCCAGGAGAAGGCCAATATGAAAGCCATCTGGGCAAAAGAAATCTCAGGCTGAGGCTGTCCAAGTCCTCATTCTCAGGGTTAATAGCTAAAGGATATTCAGTCCACCTCTTGCTTCCACTATGCTTACTTCAGTCCAGTTGCTCAGTCGTGTCTGACTCTTTGTGACCCCATGGACTGCAGCACGCCAGGCCTCCTGTCCATCACCAACTCCCGGAGTTTACCCAAACTCATGTCCATTGAGTCAGTGATGCCATCCAACCATCTCATCCTCTGTTGTCCCCTTCTTTTCCCACTTTCAATCTTTCTCAGCATCAGGGTTTTTTTCAAATAAGTCAGTTCTCTGCTCACTAACAATCCTCCATTTTTTTTTTTTTTACTTTATTACTTCCTATATATTTTGTTCCTATATTACTTCCTATATATATGTCTCTACATTACTTTGTCAACAAAGGTCCATCTAGTCAAGGCTATGGTTTTCCCAGTGGTCATGCATGGGTGTGAGAGTTGGACTATAAAGAAAGCTGAGTGCTAAAGGATTGATGCTTTTGAACCATGGTGTTGGAGAAGACTCTTGAGAGTCCCTTGGACTGCAAGGAGATCCAACCAGTCCATCCTAAAGATCAGTCCTGAATATTCATTGGAAGGACTGATTTTGAAGCTGAAACTCCAACACTTTGGCCACCTGATGCAAAGAGCTGACTCATTTGAAAAGATCCTGATGCTGGGAAAGATTGAGGGCAGGAGGAGAAGGGGACGACAGAGGATGAGATGGTTGGATGGCATCACCAACTTGATGGACATGGGTTTGGGTGGACTCTGGGAGCTGGTGATGGACAGGGAGGCCTGGCGTGCTGCCGTTCACGGGGTCGCAAAAAGTCGGACACAACTGAGTGACTGAACTGAACTGAATATTTTGTTGAACTCATAACATGTACTGTGGGGCACCACTGAAGAAGAGTAAGCAACAGTATAGCTCTGGCAAGTCTAGATTTTGCACTTTGGAAAACTGAATACAATGCTTCTCTCTCCAAGGTCTGTATCATGACAGAGAAGTCTTGATCGTCTCTAGAATGTGTCTCATCTATGGCTCTGGTTGAGTGAAAAACCCAAACACTCCTTTGCAAGGGAGAATATACGCATGGCAGTTGGGATGAGTAGTGAGCTGTGAAAATAGAAGTTTGAACTCAAATGAGTGGAGGCAGGACCTGGGAGCACAGCTGGGGGTGGGTGAGACCCATCAGCCAGAGTGACAAGTGGCAGGTAAAGCTGAAGAGGGTGGGTGTCAACTGGGGAGCCCTAAGCACCCACCCAAACAACTTGGACTTTGTTCTCTGGGCAAATCCAGCTCTGCATATAAACTCTGTGACCTCAGGGAAGCTACTGCAAAATGGGATGATAAGAAGAGGACCTACCTTCTAGGGCTGCCGTGAGAATTAAATTTAAGGAATGCAAAGCACTTAATAAGTATACTGCTATCAGCAAAGTGAGAGGTATAATTAAGATATTGTTAGAGGGAATGGAAAGGAGCAATTAAATGTGAGCAACATTGTTAAGATGGAATATGATGATGACTGTCTGTGAAAGATATGGTAGTCTCAAGATAACAGTGAGAAATCCCTTCTTAATGACTTAGAGAAAGTGGTGTCATTAAAAGGAACAAAGCCAGAAGTGGGATAAGCCAACTTGGAGGACTCAAATTCATGAGCTTGTTTTGGGGTTTCTTGAATATGCTGACAAGACATCCGTACAGAGCCGTCCAGAAGATGGACGGCATTGCAAGAATGAAACTAAAGATCAAGGCTAGGGCTGCCTACCCAGACCACAGGTGTTTATGTGTCAGAATCAATGTCTGAAGTTGTGACATTGACTGAGATCACCAAGAAGAGCGTGAAGGAAAAAAATAACAGGAGATAGACATTTTGGGAAGTTTAGAAAAGTCTCTCCCTCCCCCTTTTTAAAAAGCTTTTTAAATTGAAGTATAGTTAATTTACAATGTTGTGTCAATTTCAAGTGTACAGCAAAGTGATTCAGTTACACATATACATATCTATATTTTTTCAGCTTCTTTTCCATTACAAGATATTGAGTACAGAGAAATGGCCCTTTAATAATTAGTTTTTAATATGTACAATGTTATCTTTCCAGAATAGTTTAAGAATGAGGAGGGAGAAAGCTGTGTCTCATGACTTTTAGGAACTTTTGAGCTATTATATTAACACCTGCTCCCTGTAAATAATTCATAAATACAGGAAAGTGCAAGAGAAGGAATAATAGTAGCCCCAAAGCCCACTATTAACATTTAAATACATTTACTTCCAGATAACTTTATTTCTGTCTCAATGAGAATTGTACTATTTTAAAAGTTTTATATCCTAGTTTTCTTTTTGTAGAAATTGTCTGATCCTCCCAAGAGAACTTTCTCCCGTCACTAGAGATTTTAAGGAAGTATCATAGTGAATGGCTGTATAGACCTTATACACACATTTCTGAAAATGGAGAAGTCAAACATGTCATCAGGTGGGGCATAAATATTTCTGTCTGAATTTGAGAGGAAAGAGGAGTAGCTGGGACTTCCTATGACATGACACCTCCCATCTCTATGGTGAGGCTTCTAGCATCTCACTCTAAGGAAGCAACCACCCCATGAAACATTTAAGCTGGAATGAACAAGAACAGCTGCTAAAAAACCAAGGATATTATTCACACTCAGTCATTGCCAATTAGAATTTTCTTTCTAGAAACAAGTATAATCCACCAGCGTTGGAACACCACTTCTGAAGAAAGGAATTCTTTGGCTCTTTAGCCAGTAGACTCTACCATCTTCCACATTAGTAGTAAAGACTTTATCTCAACAGATGCTTTCAGCCTGTCCAAGAGCATGAGATTATCTCTCAGACAATTTACAGCAATACTAGATGAAAAAAAGTGTTTATTAACTTTATTATCAGAATCTCACAACTTAAACAGACAATTTGGGAGGAAGGAATCGGTAAATTGTTCCCCTAAGCTCATAAATCTGAGTTATCTGCAAAGGTGTAATACATCAACTTCTCCCATTAGGTCTTTTTATCAAAACAATTCTACTTTGTTTACTCACCAGAAAACAGAAGAAGGTGAAATTAAAACTTCGTTGGCTTGTGATAATAAAACATACAGGCCGAACGATGGGAGGATCCATAAATTCCCCTTGAACCCTGCCTCATCGGCTCAGGTGCAAGATAAATCTCTTAGCTAGCACATATGATGGACTCCCCAAGTTATTTATGTTCAGTAGATGCTACGGAATTGCTCAGATAGTCCAAAAGACAGGTTTATCAAAAGAAGGAGAGAAAAAACATTATTTTCAAAATGAATTTAGAATCTAAGTAAAATGATATCTCTCCATTTTCTTTCATGTTGTTCAGGATTCATGTAGTTTGTTTTGTGCAGATAAGAGGCAGACTCTTGCAGAGAAAGGAATATACCCGCCTCTTGACTGAAGCATAAAGTTGGCTTACAATCAAGGTATTTTTTTAGATAATAATGTATTCTCTATTGAACTTCCAATAAAAATACAAGATTTCAGAATGACATATAAAGCAAAAGAATACTGAAAACTTCAGCAAAAAGCTTTATTTCAAAGAAGACTAATATCTCCTGTTCCTGCTTTTTTACCATGAGAAGAACATGCCTTGTTTAGCTGTTGGTCTAGGGAGAATGACAGGCTCTTGGAGCCGACCTGAGCCCAACCTGTAGTGTGAGGCAACGCTAAGCAATCCACAGGTGTGGCGTGAGAAATGAACGCTTATTGCTTTATGCTATTGGAATTTTATGGTTGTTTGTTACACGGTGTTATTGCAGCAATGGCTGACTGATACAACACATATTTAAACAGTCCTGTAAAGTGCCATGTGTTCATTAGGTATTTAATCCTCACAACGACCCTATGAGGTAAGCACTAGCATCATCACTATTTACAGTTAGGAAGCTGAGGCACAGAAGTTAATGAACTTTCCTGATGCTCCCGAGCAAACAAGTGGTAGCAGATTAGAACCCAAGCCACCCAGCCCAGAAGCTGAGAGCACAATGGCTGCCTCTTACCACAAACTGCTGACGTTTCCATCCACCACCTTTGAAAAGTTTTTCACTCACCTGAAGCTAATTATAAGAAAACTCATCATTGATTCAAATATCTAAGCACATTAAACATTTGCTAAGTCTAATATTTTTGTAAAATGTGAGTTGAATGGGGCTTTTCCTTCCATTCAGTTTTGTATACCTTTGGATGAATCACTTACTGCTCAGATGAGACAGAGTTCAGATTGAAAAAATCTTGTTCACATAAGTAAGTAAGTAAGAAAGAATCTGTTACAGCAGTGTCACTCAATTCCTTGAATTCCATTTGAGTTGCATGCCAAAAACAGAGTCAGGCAAGAACACTGGAGTGGGTTGCCATTTCCTTCTCCAATGCATGAAAGTGAAAAGTGAAAGTGAAGTCGCTCAGTCGTGTCTGACTCAGCGACCCCATGAACTACAGCCTACCAGGCTCCTCCGTCCATGGGAGTTTCCAGGCAAGAGTACTGGAGTGGGATGCCATTGCCTTCTCCTAGGGTACTGTACTCACTATTTGAAGGCATTTCTCTATATCCTAGTCATACTTATCAATACCCCATTTAGTAGGCATTTCTCTATATCCTAGTCATACTTATCAATACCCCATTTAGTAAATCTTCCTGGAATTATTCTCCTAATGTACATATGCCATATATTCCTTGCCATGTGACCATGGGTGGTTGCCATGCCTCATCCAAAGTATTAGCAGACAACACGGTTATGTTCTTCTTTATGTTTTTTTGAAAGAAAAGAATTATATACCACTTAACCAGCAGAAGAACTTGTTAGATCTGAACTGTCCAGTATAGCCATCACTAGTCACATCTGGTGAAATTTAAATTAATTAAAATGAGCATTTAAAATTTAATTCCTCATTTATATAAACCATATTTCAAGTGCTCAATATTTAAATATGGCTGATTGCTACAGCATCAGATAGTGCTTCTATCATTGCAGAAAGTAATATACTAGACAATCGTGAAATGATGATTATAAAACTAAAAATATATACTGGGACATTTACAGTTTCTAGAAAAATTCATTTATAAGATGAAAAATTATTTTTCTTCTATTTATTGACCTATAAAATCATTCAACTCAAAAAACATTTTTTAAAATAAAAATTTCTGAAGATTAATAAATAATAATGCATATCAACATAGATCAAGAAATTCTGGGAATAGAACCTAGTATCAAATTGGACAAGGCTTGGAGAGTCTTTGCAGGAGCTGACTAAGGTTTACATGTGGAAGTGATGTAAATGTTAGTCCCCTGAGGGCAGACTGTGGTGGGTTTGTCTGCAACTGGAGCCAATGATAACTCATCTCATCCCTGTATGCCTGTTCACTTCTCTGACCAAGAAGGCAGGTCTGTCTCCCCATACCTTGGATCTGCACTGGACTTGAGATTCACTTTGACAAGTTGAATGCAGCAGAAATGATAGTTGGGGATTTCTGAGCCCAGGCCTTCAAACTTTGTATAGCTCATGTTTTCAATTACAGGGGAAACCAGAGGACATTTAAAGAATCCTTGTAAAGCGAGGCCACGTGGAGAAATAGAGGCTTTGGAGTAGAAGAGTCTATAAGGAGGGAGGAAGTAAATGAGAGAGAGAGAAAGAGCCAGAGAGTGAGACCTAGCCAGACCCCAGTCATTTCAAGCAACCAGTTAAGACACCAGACATGTGAGGAAGGCTATCACAGATTCTGCAACCAACACCACATGATGCAGAAATGAACTTTCCCTACTGAGTAGTATCTGAATTCCTGAACACCAGAATTGCAAGGATCAAATAGTTGTGTGTGTGCATGTTCAATCATGTCTGACTCTTTGCAGACACATGGACTGTAGCTTGGCCACCAGGCTCCTCTGTGCATGGAATTTTCTAAGGAAGAATACTGGAGTAGGTTGCCTTTCCTTCTCCAGGGCGTCTTCCCAATCCAGGGATCGAAACTGCATCTCCTGTGTTTCCTGCCCTGGCAGGTGGATTCTTTACCATGGCACCACCTGGAAAGCCCATTAAATAGTTATTTTAAGTCAATTAGTATTGGGAAGGTTTATTACGCAGGACTGCTCAGTTTCTATTTTTTGCATTTATTTGACAGGCACTTGATTATTATTTCCCATGTGTTACAGACTGATGTTTGCGTCCACTCCCTCAATTCATATGTTGAAGTCTTAACCCCTTGGTGTGACCATATTTGCAGCTAGGACCTCTAAGGAAGTAATTAAAGTTAAATGAGGTCATGTGGGTGGGCCCTCATCCAATAGAATTACTATCCCTTTAAGAAGAGACGCCACATGAGCGCAGAAGAAAAGCTATGTGAGGGTGCTGGGAGGAGGTGGCCTGAAAGAGAGGTCTCACCAGGAAGCAAACCAGCTGGCACCTTGATCTTGGATATCCCAGGCTTTAGTCCTTCAAGAAATAAATTTTTGTTGTTTAAACCGAAGTCTATGGTTTTGTTGTGGCAGCCTAAGCGGACTAAGATACCACATTTGCCACCAGGTTTGTTTTATCAGGAAAGCACTCTCTGGTGGGTGAGTGTTAGTTATGTCCATGTGAAAAGGTTAATAAAAGAGGGAATAGGCTGTTGCTGGCTACCCTTCAGATCTAACCCATGTCAAAGCAACAGCTCTTCTCTGCACACACCTGTCAGAAGTTGAACATGCAAAGTGGAGGTCTACCAAACCCATTCCAGGTGACTTTCATTCAACTCTTGGTAATAATATTGAGGTAAATATTAAAATATCCAGGACAAATGCTAAACTGCATGGAATGTTGAGGCCATCATCCAGTATTCTGCCAAACTAAAAGCCCTCAGTGTCTCAGTCTTTAGTAAATGTATTTTGACACTATATCAAGACTTTAACTGGAGAAGGCAATGGCAACCCACTCCAGTATTCTTGCCTGGAGAATCCCAGGGACAGAGGAGCCTAGTGGGCTGCCTTCTATGGGGTCACACAGGGTCGGACACGACTGAATCGACTTAGCAGCAGCAGCAAGATTTTAACCAATTGATGGTTAGTTACACCTGTTATACTTTCTTTAGGGGCGTCTCATTTATGGAGCTGGATTTGAACCAAACCTGGTAAAATCAAACCTCATGAAACTGGAGACTGAAATGATTTTTTTCTTTGCCCACAAACAAAGACCTATTTTATGCCAATTTCAATATTCTAGGCTGACTCGAAGGACCTTAAAAAGGCATGACAGATGGCTCTAAAGACAGACAGTTGAGAATGATTACATATGGACTGTTTAGTAATTTCACTTCCTGGATGAAAATTACTAAGTTTATGATGACACACTTGACAGTATTAAAATATCAACATCTGAGTGGAAGGAACTAATCCTTATTAAATAAAGATGATTGTCTAAAGTTCAGGTTATTACATTGTAGATTGCATTTTGATAATATTTTGTCATATACCTAAGTAGATGCTGTACTTAAAAGAGTGCAGTTTACTCTTCAGGGAATTAACAGCAAAGAGAAGTATTTAGTCCCTAGTAACTGTAGAGTTTACAAAAAGTGAATAAAATGGTTGTTGTTAACTGCATTATCTATAGAAGAGCAATGTGAAGCACATAAATAAATGGAATGAATGATGAGTGTCAATGAGGAGGAAATTCGTGCTTATGTTAAAAAAATTTCTTTTATAATCCTTAACAATTTTATGCAAGTAAACATGGACATTTTTATCTCTTCTTCCTTAAAATCATGCAAAATATGCAACTGAGACACAGGCCAAGACACAGGTTAACAACATGAATCACCAACTCATTCTCACTGTGAATTGTCAACAGGCAGAAAGAACACATTTCTTAGCTGATTGTAAATTCCCGGCATGCTTTTCATAGTTCACTATTCTAATTCCATGATAAATAGATAAAACCTTTGATGAAAAAAATCATTTCCTAAATCTGTCACCTGCATGAAATGAGGCATCTAGAAAGACCCTAGATATTTCTTACTGATGATTTTTTTTTTCCTGTGCCATTATTTTTTTATATGTTAAGTAGTCCCACCGTTTGGATGAGAGGTTTTTCTACCCTGAAAGAATGCAACATGGCTGGATTCAAGAAGAAAGACGAGAAGAAGTTTGTTCTTGTTTGGTGAAGAGAGAGAAAGAGGGTAGTGACCAGAGGAGATGGGTGTCTGTAGGCAGATGGGGTTAGGATGCAGTTCACACAGAGGGTGAGGGTCTGGGGCCTTCAAAGCTGCACACAGTAGGGCTCTTGGGGCCACTGTCCTGTACACTAGTAACCACTTATGTTAACTTGAAGAGCACTGCCTTTCTTCACCTTACATTTGGTAACCAAGCCCTTTTTAGGTGGTTTATCCATAATGGATTAATATGCATTGTCATAGCCCGAAGTGTGTTGATGTACTCATTTCTGCCCAGGAAGCCAAGAGTATTTCATGTGATTCTTACTTTTGTGACTTTCAATAGGATAAGAATTCAAATTTACGCATTTTACATCATCTCTCTGTGCTATCCCTATGTGCTTAAATACGTACATATTTTTTGAATCCAGGTGTCTTACATCTCAGTAATTACCAAAGCTCACCCGATTTAATAATGCCAATCTGTTATTTTCAAGAATTTGATTTCAAAAATCCCCCTTTCCCTGTGAATATCATGTCTTGGGTTTCTGAATTTAAGAATAGTTTCAGAAATATTACAGTTTTATGAGAGATCATTTAAACAGGTTTACTGAGGTTTTTTCTTATTCTGTAACAAAGCTTAATAACAAACATTATTATTTTGTAGATTAATATTTTGGGCAAATTCTAAAATGCATTTCTAGCGATGATTTCCACACATCCTCCCGAGTACAAAGCAATCTGTTTGTTTTTCTGGAACTGGAAGTGGATAGTACAGTGATAAAACTCCTTATTCAAAACACCATTATGGCTCCATATTAAAAACACTTTTGCTTAAATAATTAACATTTTTTGCTTATCCATAAAGAAGCCACATGAGAAAGGGAAAAAAAGTTGTCCCAGATGGTTCTTTTTTCATTAATATTACTAACCCAGACATCAAACACAAGCAATAAGGTGTTGAAATGTATAATATGAGCCAGAATATCAAAGCCTTGAGTGTTTAAAAGACTTCACAGTTTTAAGAGGACAGCTGGGTGTGCACGGGAAGTCAGCGTGGCTACGCCTCTCACCTCTCTCACGTTTCCCTTTTCTCATTTTGTGAACAGCTTCCTTCTCGTGGAAATGGAGGACGATTACTGTTCAACCATTACCGAACTTGGAAAAGACACAGACGTGTTTATCTGCTGTAAAGGGAAAAACCAAACCCAACCTAGAAATAGTTGTTTTTGTTTGCCTGGTATACATTTATTATTTTTTTTTCTAGTAAAATAACTCATATTTGGGGGGAGAACCACCACTTTTCCAATCTTATCCAAGTGAGAGTAGTAACTTCAGGGCTAAGCCTATGATCCAGGTTGGCTGATCAGAGATTCAAACTTCTCAGCCATTGTGATTGGTTCAGGAAGGGCACATGCTCCAAATTGGGTCAATGAAATAAATCTGGGGACTTTTATAGAATAGTTGGGAAAAGAAAAAAGTTATCTTGACCAGGAACTGCTGGAATTACTACATGGTGATAACATCCAAAAGGAAACTTGACCTGAGATATGGCAGAGGGAGATGGGGTGAGGGAGAGTGGGGGAAGGAGAAGTGAAAGGGGAGAAAGACCTGGTTTGGGGTATTTTAATCACATGAACCAAGAATTCATTCATCGCTTAAGTCAGTATGTTTTTCTCTGTCACTTGCACCTGAATGAGTTCTAACACAAAATCTATCCAGCTACAATCATGTTCAAATGGGGCAGTTTATAGTGAGTTATCACCTCACATAAATCAGAATGGCCATCATCAAAAAGTCTACAAATTACAAATGCTGGAGAGTGTGGAGGAAAGGGAATCCTTATACTGCTGGTGGGAATGCAAATTGGTGAAGCCACTATGGAGAACAGTATGGAGACCCCTTAAACAACTAAAATTAGAGTTACCATAAGTACTCGTGCCTGGAAAATCCCATGGATGGAGGAGCCTGGTGGGCTGCAGCCCATGGGGTCACTAAGAGTCGGACAAGGCTGAGCGACTTCACTTTCACTTTTCACTTTCACGCATTGGAGAAGGAAATGGCAACCCACTCCAGTATTCTTGTCTGGAGAATCCCAGGGATGGGGGAGCCTGGTGGGCTGCTGTCTATGGGGTGGCACAGAGTCGGACACGACTGAAGTGACTTAGCAGCAGCAGCAAGATCCAGCAATCCCATCCTGGGCATGTATCTGGAGAAAACCATAATTCGAAAAGATATGTGCATCCCAACATGCACAGCAGCACCATTCACAACAACCAAGACAGAAGCAACCTAAATGTCCATCGACAGAGGAATGGATAAAGAAGATGTGGTATACTTATACAATGGAATATTACTCAGCCATAGAAAAGAATGAAATAATGCCGTTTGCAGCAACATGGATGGACCTAGAGATTATCATACTAAGTCAAGTAAGCAAAGGCAAACATCACAGGATATTGCTTATATGTGGAATCTTTAAAAAGTGATACAAAGGAAGTTATATGCAAAACTGACATAGATCCACAGATATAGAAAACAAACTTATGCTTACCAAAGGGGGAAGGAGAAGAGGGATAAATTAAGAGTTTGGGATGAACATATACACTCTACTATACATACAAAAGATAAACAACAAGGACCTACTGTATAGCACAGGAAACTCTGCTCAAGATTCTGTAATAACCTAAATGGGAAAAGAATTTGGAAAAGAATAGATAAATATATGTGTGTAAGTGAATCACTTTGCTGTATATACCTGGAACTAACACAACATTACACATCAACAGAATGTCAATTTTTTAAAAAAGGAGCAATTTATCAGATGTGAGGAGCTTCTATGTGCCAAACACTGTGCTGGTCCCCAGGGACATCCAAAAATCAATACGGTAGGGCTTCGCGGTACAAGGATGCTGCTTCAGAATACTTGAACTTTTTTCCTACCTCCCAGTGACCGTTGTGAAATCTCTTTTTCCAAGCAAGATGTCTTTTTATAAAGATTTTTGCAAGTAAGGGGAAAAAGCTAGGGGAGAGACTCCTGATTGTGTGTGTTACTATAAGGTAAACATATTTCTTAACTCCTAGAGAAATAGCTAGTGCTTAAAAACATTCTTTTTTTGGACTTGAAGAAGGGCCATTATTATCTAAATGATAGCCTTAAGCAGCAATCCTTGAAGAGGATCAAAGACAGTTAATAGAACTACCCACTTGAAGTTGTAGTTACATATTCATTCTAATGAGATATCAGATGATAAGTAAAATACTAAATTACACTGCTAGGTACTCAACTACACATATTTTATATATGTGTATGTATATATATATATATATGATTTTTTGTGGAGGGACAAGTATTTTAGATTGCTTGTAGCTTATACATGAAGAGTTTTATCTGCTTAAGATTTCTCTTTACTATTTTGGTAAGATCCCTATGTCTACCAAATATACATATACCTCATATCAGTGGAAAAGGATGATCTTCATCATACTCTAAGATAAATTTTACATTTTAAAGACTCATGACTGAAACATTTTAAAAGAGCTGGTTATCGGAAGAAATAGAGCAGCAGAGATGGCCAGTCATGAATAGTCCTCAATGGGCTCAAAGAATTCATGCACACAGAAGTATTCATAATTCAGTGAGGTGAGGAAATAACATCATTTAGAGACTAATTGTGAGTGGATCTTCTCACTGCTCCAAGTCAGAGGTTGTCAAGACCTGTGTCCAGCTGTAAGATGACACCTGAACACTGGACATCCCCTCCCGCCCCGGTATGAAGTTGGGCGGCCAGGGCGGCCCACTGGGTGCACCCTCACCATCTCTCTTCTGTGCAGAGCGCCCTGGGGAGCAGCAAGCCATGCTTCTTCCTCCATAGACACAGCCTCAGGTGTCCCACCACAGACACAACCTGCATGTCAAGGCCTTTAGGGATCAGCTCTGCTCAATCACACCCTCAACCCATTTCCACCCAGGACACACCCACAGTGCTGGGGTTACTGGTGCAAAGAGATTCTAAGATAGGCTGTGCCCTGAATTCAGCATTAGTGTTCTGCTCAGCTGATTAAAGCCTCGGCACGGAACCAAGGTCACAACTGCAAACTCTCCAGGCTTACGGCAGACTGTAGCTCAGAACTTCACGGCCCATGCTGGCCATCTGGCCTCTACTAGGGCTTTTGAGTCCCATCAGGCCACTTTGACAACTCTGACCCTGAGAGTGGACGAGTCAGTTGGATGCCGACAGGCTACGAGACCCCTATCTACCTACAGAGCCACAGCCTGGGGCCCAACCCACAAACACCCAGCTCTCTCTTCCCTCAGCACCTGGATGCTATTTTCTTTACATTTTTATCACACAAGGGACTATCTGGGAATTTATTCTCCCCCAAAATGAAGCCAGTTCCAAAGGTAGGCTGACATTTTCATCACTAGAAACAGAAAATTACCAATGATTTTTAAGGAAACGGTTTCCACTTTAAAAGCAAACAGGACTTCCTTAGTGGTGCAGTGGATGGGAGTCTGCCTGCCAATACAGGGGACATGGGTTTGATCCCTCCTGGTCAGGAAAGATTTCACGTGCCACACAGCAACTAAGCGTGTGCACCGCAACCCCGAAGCCCACATTCTAGAACCTGTGAGCCACAACTACGGGCCTGAGTGCTGCAACTACCGCAGCCCATGTGCCCTAGCGCCTGGGTTAGGCAGCGAGAAAAGCCACTGAAATGAGAAGCCCACGCTTCGCAACGAAGAGTAGCCCCAACTTGCCACAACTAGAGAGAAGCCCAAGTGCAACAATGAAGATCCAGAGAAACCAAAAATAAATAATTTAAAAAATCAAATTGTATACTCTATGCATTATACATTTAAAAAAGAATCAGGCAGAATCAAATACCTTTAACATTGAAACTATGATGAATATAGGTTTTGAATAATTAAGAAGCACTCTCAACACTTCCTGAGATCATTCTAGAAGCACAGGAATCCCAATTAGCAGAGCATCTCAATGAATAGAAGCCTGACTACAAGATCATTTGTTCTACTTACCATGTATTCACATGCAATTGAAGGATTTAAGAATTTTATGAAGTCTTCATCACCTTAGCCCTGCTGCTGCTGCTGCTGCTAAGTTGCTTCAGTCGTGTCTGACTCTGTGCGACCCCATAGACGGCAGCCCGCCAGGCTCCCCTGTCCCTGGGCTTCTCCAGGCAAGAACACTGGAGTGGGTTGCCATTTCCTTCTCCAGTGCATGAAAGTGAAAAGTGAAAGTGAAGTCGCTCAGTCGTGTCTGACTCTTAGCGACCCCATGGATTGCAGCCTACCAGGCTCCCCCGTCCCTGGGCTTCTCCAGGCAAGAACACTGGAGTGGGTTGCCATTTCCTCCTCCAACCTTAGCCCTAGGGGAACCTTACTATTAAGTTGAAAAGAACACCATTGTCATGACCACCACAGCGTAAATCTGACACTCCCCACCACTTTGAACGTTTTCCCAGATAATGTCTGAACTCCCTGTCTCCATCACTGTGGGTACTGGGAGGGCAATAACGTAAAAAAGAACAACTTGGGGAATGCACAAGTGTGGAACTGAAATTTATGAGCTAAGTTCAGGAAGAGTGCTTTTGGCTAGAGATGTGGTTTCTAGTGGGCTTTGTTTAGGCAACTCAGGTTCTCTGAATTGCCCACTGGCTGAAGGGAGTGAGCATCACATGGACACGCTGTGATCTCAGACATCTCTGTGGCTATGTGCTAGGTTTCTTGATGACCACCTTCTGACACGGCACCTTCTTTTTTAGTGATAGATACATATATTACGGGCTTCCCTGATAGCTCAGCTGGTAAAGAATCTGCCTGTATATATTAGCGTCACCTACTAGGGTTTTTTCATTTTTTTATCAACTTAGGGTCTGTTTGTTTTTTTTTAAAGATGATCTTGAGTATGTTTCTCTTTATATAGAAGGATCTCTAATAACGAGTTAAGACAGAGCAGATTTTGGAATCAGACTAATGGACTCCAAACCCTGCTCTGCTGCTTACTTGCTCTATGACCTTGGGTAAGTTAAATAACCTCTCCATCTGTTTGTGTCTTCTTTGATTTCTTTCATCAGCATCTTAGAGTTTTCAGAGTACCGGTTTCTTGTCTCCTTAGTAGGTTTATTTCTCGGTATTTTATTCTTTTTGATGCAATCGTAAATTGCATTCCTTCTTGAACTTTCTCCTTCTGATCTTTCACTGTTAGTGTATTAAAAATGCAACAGTTTTCTGTGTATTAGTTTTGTAGCCTGCAATGTTATCAAATTCATTGATGAGCTCTAGTATGTTTCTGGTAAATAACCTCTCATGCCTTAAAAAATGAAAGTCAATAATAAAATGCTGGGCATACACACGGAGGAAACCAGAATTGAAAGAGACACGTGTACCCCAATGTTAATCTCAGCACTGTTTATAATAGCCAGGACATGGAAGCAACCTAGATGTCCATCAGCAGATGAATGGATAAGCAGACGAATGGATAAGAGAGCTGTGGTACATATACACAATGGAGTATTACTCAGCTATTAAAAAGAATACATTTGAATCCGTTCTAATGAAGTGGATGAAACTGGAGCCGATTATACAGAGTGAAGTAAGCCAGAAAGAAAAACACCAATACAGTATACTAACACATATATATGGAATTTAGAAAGATGGTAATGATAACCCTGTATGCAAGACAGCAAAAGAGACACAGATGTATAGAACAGACTTTTGGACTCTGTGGGAGAAGGAGAGGGTGGGATGATTTGGGAGAATGGCATTGAAACATGTATACTATCATGTAAGAAAGGAATCACCAGTCTATGTTCAATACAGGATACAGGATGCTTGGGGCTGGTGCACTGGGATGACCCAGAGAGATGATATGGGGAGAGAGGTGGGAGGGGGGTTCAGGATTGGGAACTCATGTACACCCGTGGTGGATTCATGTCAATGTATGGCAAAACCAATACAGTATTGTAAAGTAAAATAAAAAATAAATAAAATGTTCTTCATAAGCTTGTTTTGAGGATTAAATGCATAAATACAGGTACTGGCAAACTTCTTCTGTGAAGAGTCAGTTGATAAAGAGGTTAGATTTCACAGGGCATATAGTCTCTTTGTAACTAACCAAACATGCCATTGAAGAGTGAATGCAGCTAGAGGCATTATGTGCATGATTTGGTGTGGCTGTGTTCCAATAAAACTTTATTTGTAACAGTAGGCAGTGAGCTGAATTTGGCTTGCAGGACATAGTTTTCCAGACGCTGGGATACTGGTGCACCAATACTTTGGCCCCTTGTAAGAACTTAATAAATATTAGATTGTTATCATGACAATCATCATATATACTGTTACTGAATCCACAAATGAGTATAAACCTATTCTATGCTAATTTTACAGTGTAGCTGTCAGAGAGTTGCATGGGCTTCACTGTCTAATCTAAGTATTTCCTAAACTAAGGGTCTCAAACCTTCTACTAAAGTTCTTCTACTGGAGGATGACAGTGAACTCTTCCCTGGTTCTGGGAGTGGCAATAGCTCTAAAAGCAAAACATGTCTAACAAGTGTCATATTTAATCTTAAAAATTCACATGACTTGTATTTTATTTTACTTCATAGTATATTTATGTTTCTTTCAATACAAAAAATGGTGATTTAAATAAATCATTCACCACTTGGTAAAACTGAACACGCTTGCCAATCCTCTGCTGGTTTTTCATGACACGTATACCAATTTCAAATCAGGAAAGGAGTACATCAAGGCTGTATATTGTCACCTTGCTTATTTAACTTATATGCAGAGTACATCATAAGAAATGCCAGGCTGGATAAAGCACAAGCTGGAATCAAGATTGCTGAGAGAAATATCAATAACCTCAGATATGCAGATGATACCACCCTTATGGCAGAAAGTGAAGAACTAAAAAGCCTCTTGATGAAAGTCAAAGAGGAAAGAGAAAAAGTTGGCTTAAAACTCAACATTCTGAAAACTTAGATCATGGCATCTGGTCCCATTACTTCATGGGAAATAGATGGGGAAACAATGGAAACAGTGACAGACTTTATATTTGGGGGCTCCAAAATCACTGCAGATGGTGACTGAAACCATGAAATTAAAAGATGCTTACTCCTTGGAAGGAAACTTATGACCACCCTAGACAGCATATTGAAAGGCAAAGACATTACTTTGCCAACAAAGGTCCATCTAGTCAAGGCTATGGTTTTTGCAGTCATGTATGCATGTGAGAGTTGGCCTGTGAAGAAAGCTGAGCACCAAAGAACTGATGCTTTTGAACTGTGGTGTTGGAGAAAACTCTTGAGAGTCCCTTGGACTGCAAGGAGATCCAACCAGTCCATCTTAAAGGAGATCAGTCCTGAATATTCATTGGAAGGACTGACACTGAACTGAAACTCCAATACTTTGGCCACCTGATGAGAACTGACTCATTGGAAAAGACCCTGGTGCTGGGAAAGATTGAAGGTGGGAGGAGAAGGGGATGACAGAGGATGAGATGGTTGGATGGCATCACCGACTCAATGGACTCTGGGAGTTGGTGATGGACAGGGAAGCCTGGCATACTGCAGTCCATGGAGTCACAAAGAGTCGGACACGACTGAGTGACTGGACTGGACTGATACCAGTTTCAGAAACATGGCCTATGACAACAGGACCTTAAATTTTGACATAGATAATCTACTTAGTGATGAAGACTCTTAGCTTTCTGTGTGGCTATTACATCTTTCTCAAACACAAAGAGAGGAAATGAAGTTAGGAAACACGGCCATTAAGGAGTCCACTGATAAATGTAGGGAACACCAGACCTTGCTTCCCATGTAGCAGGTGACAAAGTGCATTTCTTGGCCCCTGCAGCTCTGACCTCATAGCTCCGGAACGCTGATGACACCCAGGAAATTGACATGCGCCCATCAGGCCATGACTGATAGAAACTGGCTCAAGTTGAAAAGTAAAATAACAGACAGAAAAATTTGTGCGTAGGAGAGATCATTGTTAAGCCATGTTAAATTTTCAAGATTTGGTCATTTTGAAGTATAAAAACTGTGGCTAGGAAGTCCTAGCCATAGCATTCAGAGGAGAAAGAGAAATAAAAGGAATCCAAACTGGAAAAGAAGCACAACTGTCACTGTTTGTAGATGACATAATACTATACATAGAGAAGGCTTAGAGATGCTACCAGAAAACTACGAGCTCTACTGCTAGAGCTCATCACTGAATTTGGTAAATTTGCAGGATGGAAAATTAATACAGAAATTTTTTAAACTTCTATACCCTAAGAACAAAAGATCAGAAGGAAAAATTAAGGAAACAATCCTATTTACCACTGCATTGAAAAAAAAAAAAAAAAAAAAACTAGGAATAAACCTACTTAAGGAGGCAAAATACTTGTATCCCCAAACTGTAAGACACTGATGAAAGAAACCAAAGACAACACAGACAGAAAGATATACTGTAATCTTGGATTGGAAGAATCAAAACTGTTAAAATGACGATAACTACCCAAGGCAATCTACAGATTCAATGCAATCCCTACCAAATTACCAATCGCATTTTTCACAGAACTAGAACCATTTTTTAAAGAAATTTGTATGGAAACACAAAAGACCCTGAATAGCCAAAACAATCTTAAGAAAGAAAAACAAGAGTTGGAAGAATCAGACTCCCTGACTCCAGACTATATTACAAAGCTACCGTAATTGAAATAGTATGCTGCTGCTGCTGCTGCTGCTAAGTCGCTTCAGTCGTGTCCGATTCTGTGCGACCCCATAGACGGCAGCCCATCAGGCTCCCCCGTCCCTGGGATTCTCCAGGCAAGAACACTGGAGTGGGTTGACATTTCCTTCTCCAATGCGTGAAAGTGAAAAGTGAAAGGGAAGTCACTCAGTCGTGTCCGACTCTTAGCGACCCCATGGACTACAGCCCACCAGGCTCCTCTGTCCATGGGATTTTCCAGGCAAGAGTACTGGAGTGGGGTGCCATTGTCTTCTCCCGAAATAGTATGGTACTGTCACAAAAACAGACATACAGATGAATGGAACAAGATAGAAAGCCCAGGAATAAATCTGCATATCTATGGCCAATAAATCTGCATATCCATCGCTTACTCCTTGGAAGAAAAGTTATGTCCAACCTAGATAGTATATTCAAAAGCAGAGACATTACTTTGCCGACTAAGGTCCGTCTGTCTAGTCAAGGCTATGGTTTTTCCTGTGGTCATGTATGGATGTGAGAGTTGGACTGTGAAGAAGGCTGAGCGCCAAAGAATTGATGCTTTTGAAGTGTGGTGTTGGAGAAGACTCTTGAGAGTCCCTTGGCCTGCAAGGAGATCCAACCAGTCCATTCTGAAGGAGATCAACCCTGGGATTTCTTTGGAAGGAATGATGCTGAAGCTGAAACTCCAGTACTTTGGCTACCTCATGGGAAGAGTTGACTCCTTGGAAAAGACTCTGATGCTGGGAGGGATTGGGGGCAGGAGGAGAAGGGGACGACCGAGGATGAGATGGCTGGATGGCATCACGGACTCGATGGACGTGAGTCTGAGTGAACTCCGGGAGTTGGTGGTGGACAGGGAGGCCTGGCGTGCTGCGATTCATGGGGTCGCAAAGAGTCGGACACGACTGAGCGACTGAACTGAACTGAACTGATGGCCAATTAATCTATGACAAAGAATATACAATGCAGAAAAGATAATCTCTTCAACAAGTAGTGCAGGGAAAACTGAAAAGCTATGTGTAAAATAATGAAAATAAAATCTTCTTTGAAATAATACACAAAAATAAACTCAAAATGGATTAAAAACCTAAATGTAAGACCAGAAACTATAAAAACTCCTAGAGGAAAACATAGGCAGAAGTCTCTTTGACAGAAATTGCAGCAATATCTTTTTGGATCTGTCTTCCAGAATAATAGAAATAAAAACAAAATAAACAAATGGAACCTAATTAAACTTCAAACATTTTGTAAAGCAAAGAAAACCATAAACAAAACAAAAATCAACTTACAAACTAGGAGAAAATATTTGCAAATGATGTAACTAACAAGGGATTAATTTCCAAAATGTACAAACAGCTAACGTAGCTCTCTCTGTATATATACAACTAACCCAATCCAAAAATTGGCAGAAGATCTAAATATACATTTCTTCAAAGAAGACATGCAGATGGCTAAGAGTTACATGAAAAGATACTCTACATTGCTAATTATTAGAGAAATGCAAATCAAAACTACAATGAGGTATCACCTCACTCTGGGTAGGAAGGCCATTATCAAACCGTTTACAAACAATTAGTGCTACAGAGGGTGTGGGAAAAAAAGGAACCCTCCTACACTGTTGGTGGAAATGTAAATTGGTACAGCAACTATGGCAAATAGAACAGAGGTTCCTTAAAAAACTAAGAATACAGTTAACATATGATCCTGTAATTCCACTCCTGGGCATATATCCAGACATATATATAATATGAAAAGATACATGCACGCTAATGTTTGCTGCAACACTGTTTACAACAGCCAAGACATGGAAGCAACCTAATTGTCCAATGACAGATGAATAAGGAAGATGTATCCATTATATCCATATATACACACACACACATATACACATATACACAATAGAATACTACTCAGCCATAAAAATGAATGAAATAATGGCATTTATGGTAACACGAATGGACCTAGAGATTATCGTACTAGGTGAAGTAAGCCAAAGATAAATCTATGCTATCACTTATATGTGGAATGTAAAAAAAAAGACACAAATAAACTTATTTACAAAACATAGACTCAGATATAGAAAACAAACTTATGGTTACCAAAAGGAAAAGAGGGGAGGGATAAATTATGAGTTTGGAATTAAAATATATGCACTATATAAAAAATAGATAGCCAATAAGGCTCTATGATATAGCATAGAGAACTATATTCAATATCTTGTAATAACCTCTAATGGAAAATAATTAGAAAAAATATAAGTATATATAATAGAATCACTGTGCTATACATCTGAAACTAACACATTGTAAACTAACTATACTTCAATAAAAATAAATAAATAAAAATGTCAGTTTCTATGGTTCAACTAATATTTCCCCAAAGTTTATTAATAAATAGTATGCATTACATAGCACTGGCTTTTAGGTGAAATACTACCACTGTAAATCATAATAAGAATGGCACTTTCAGACTCATTAAAAAATACACCTAGAATTAAAAATGTAGAAAGAGAAAGTAAAATTTCCTGGATGATGCTGAAAATGATCAGGGCATTTTGCTTTTAGTGGCTTAAAGGTTGAGCTGTGACGATGGTTCATAGGCACAAGCCTTTCAGACAGTTTGGAGAAATGATCCTGTGGGTTCTTGTTGATCCAGCGGGTATTACAAAATAAACTATCAGGACAAGCAGAATAAGCCTTGGGCATTTCATGAAAGCACCTGGAAAGATAAAGTCCCCTGTGCTTTTCAAGCCCAAAAGTAAAGTGCATTTACTCAATCATTTTATCAGGGTGAACTGGAGAGGAAGCAGATGCAATTACACTTAAGCTCTGTTCCTATAACATCCTCCTTATTTACTTTAAATAATCTACAGATTGTTTATAATACCTAATACAAGGTAAACAATATGTCAACAGTTGCTTGCACATGGCAAATTCAAGTTTTGCCTTTTGGAACTTTGGGAGTTTTTTTCCCAAGTATTTTTGATCCATGGTTAGTTGGTTGAACCTGCAGTGCAGAAGAACCTATGGATATGGAGGGGTGATGGTGCTCTGAAGCCATATAACGAATTTCTCTTAGGATGACCATTTCCCTTAGTAAACAGCTAGCTGAGTGTCCATGACAGATTTTTTTTCGGACTTACATTCCAGTCTCTATTGCAATATTGTCTTACACAGGAGTGGAACCATGCAGAGAAAGGGAAAGTAATCAAATTCAATAACATGTGTGTCACAGGAAGAGGACAAGGTCTGTTGTGCGCTTTCAACTTTTCAAGTCAGTGCAGCACTTTCATCGTGAATCAGCACTATGTACTTTAGATTTAAATTCTCAGATCTGGATCTGGATTGAGCGGAGAGGAAAAAGGCAGCTGAGGAGGATATATCTGGGCAATAAAGGAGGAAAGCAGAGCGTGTTTCTAAGCACATGGGAGGGTTTCTATGTTCACTCTGGCACAACATAAGTAGCTTGGATTTCAGATTTGCTGCCTTCAAACTCTGTCTTGGATTTTATGACTTCAACTGAATAGGCAGAGAGAGAAAAACCAGACCAAATCAACCAACCACCAAACCAAGTTCAGGAGAATAAATGAACAACCAAGAAACAAAGGGTTTCCTGATAGAAACTTATCTTAAATTCACAAGACTTAAATTCACAAATTCACAAGACAGCCTGGACTCCCACTACATCAGAAATGTGATTCAAATGGAAAATATCTTCTAATCAAAAATTTTAGGACTTCCCTGGTGGTCCAGGGGTTAAACATCCACCCACCAATACAGGAGACATGTGTTCAATTCCTGGTCCAGGGAGAGTCCACATGCTGTGGAGCAACTAAGCTCGTGTGCCACAAATATTAAGCCTGTGCTCTAGAGCCCAGGAACTGCAATTACTGAGCTCACAGGCCACAGCTCCTGAAGCTCGTGCGCCCTAGAGGCCATGCTCTGCAACAAGAGTAGTCACCACAATGAGAAGCACCGCAACTAGAGAGCAGCCCCTCTTCGCCACAACTAAAAAAAGGCCCTCGAGCAGCAACAAAGACCCATTGCAGCCAGACATAAAAATAAATAAACCATAAATAAAAAATTTTAAACATATATAGAAAAACCTGAACAAACTTTTTTGCCAACCTAATACTTAGAGTCAACACTTTTCAAAAAATTTCTGTCCTTGCTTTACCTACCCTTGTTTACACTGTTAAAGTATTTTAAAGCAAATCACAGCCCCGTATCATTTTATTCCCATATGTACTTCAGCATGCCTCTCAAAAATCAGGGATATTTCTTTTATAACAACCAGGCCACTTGGGTAACGCTTTCGATGACAATTTGTCACTTAAAAATAAAATTTGTATATACTGTTCATTTATACTTTGCTACACTGCAAACATGGGTATGAGAAAGAGAGATGAAACAAAAAAAAAAAAAAAAAGAAGAAGTTAAGACAGCAAAATAAAGTCAGGAATGAAAGTATTGAACCAGGTATATGGAAGGTCTGATCCTAACCCTCAACCTATGAGGACCAAAATAGGTTTTTCTATTTAGTGCCCCCAAATGGGTAAACAGCACCACTGCTCTGGAGAACACAGCTTTCCCTCTCTCCAAGGTCTGGGATGAATCTCTCTTAGGTATCTTCGTGAAGAAGGCACTGTGAGATTTACTGGATAATATAATTTACAAAATCCTTGTAATAAATATAGAAGAGGTTCTGTGCTCCTTCTGAACCCTGGTTGCAAACCAAGGCATAACACCCAAGTCCAGGGGAGAAAAGTCATCCAACAAAGACCCAGAGCAGCGTGGCATGCTGGTCTGCTGGCCACCCGCCCCAGGTACTGCATCAAACCCACACATGTCAAATCATCTTTCATCTCCCTCAGACTCCCACTGACCCAATATCCCCAGTAATAACACAGCCTTCATTTAAAAAACTTGAATCCAGCTGTTATTACTCTTAAGTGCTATTATCCAGAGCCACTGACAGGATGCCACAGGCGTCTTCACACCCTTTCATCATTTGTGAATTTGGCCCAGCCTCTGGATTTTCCCCTCCTGTTGTTTGGGAGGGTTGCAAATGCCAAGAGCAATCAATCTGCAAAGCAAATCAATGTGCAGAGCCGTCAGGGGGAAGGGCTGACCCTGCGGCTATCTGCCTTTCTGTTTTTGTTTTGAAAGAACTGCAGAGCTCTGTCTTTGGATCTGACGACCAGAATACCCATGCACTCAAGGAGCTGTGCCACTCCAGCTTTTTTTTCCCCCGGCTCTCACTGGAGGCTAGCTTCACTGAGTTTCCAGGCTGCAGGAACTGCAGTCCTGCTCCGTCGCCCTGGTGACCAGCGGCTCCAGCATCCACGGCTCCTTCTCACCTGCAGCCACCGCTGCATTGATGCTCCGTAGGCGCTCTGGCGCCCCAGTGCTCTGCTACTTACCATCAATATCTCTATGGAGGGTGCAAAATGCAATTTCTTTGTGTCCTTAGTGTGTGTGACATAGCTCATCTGCTTTTAAAGATTTCCTCCTGGCTTCTGCTAACAGCCTTTGCTTGCTTCCTGCAGTTCTATGCATCACATGGCTAAATAAACCTGTTTGATGTTGCCAGCTCTCAGGAATCCAACCAGAAAATATACTGAAATCAGATAGTTAGGTGAGCTGACATCAAGGAACAATGAGGAAAAACGATCTCAAGAAATACAAAGAAATTCTGAATGTACAAATAGTTTCTTGTCAAACTAAAAAAGAAAGGAAAGAAAACATTAAAAGTATTCAGGGAAATGTGAACCTACCTTCAAAGGTAAAATATGCCCTTATTTTCCTGAGTATAACATTTCTATGTTAAAACTGTAGCAACAAATCCAAGCAAAAAATGTCTTTGAAAATTCCATTTCACGAAAACATCACTGTATGCATTTAAACTTTTCTTTTCCTAAAAAAATTACTGCAAACAGCACGAAAAATGTTGATGCAGAAAACAGAATAAAAGTGTTGGATGGTCTTAAAAGAGCAGGGGGGTACAAATGTTCATGAAATGCTATACTCAAATGACTAATGTTAACATTTAGGTAAAATTATCCCATATAGGCAAGAAAATAAGTAAGATGCTTACAGAATAACACATAAATAATAGTAGTAGGGGAGATAGAGTAGGAAAAGTCAGTAATATTTCTAGAACATTTTAGGAAGTTGGCAGAGTGATTATCTAATGGTCAGATTAAAATGCTTAATATTGCCCAGGAACTGAAATTTAAAATCTTTATTTATCCAGTACATTAAAAAGAATTGTTAGGTGTTCTGTTGTTGGTGGCCTACAATATTCAGATCATGATCTCCATTCCCTGTGATACTTCACAGAATTCTTTATTCTTTTTCACTCTCTCCCACATATAGCCACCCAATCTTATTTTTAGACTTCTATTTATGATTAAGAGTATGTTAAGCTTCCTCAATGCAGCCCTTTATTTGGAGTCTTTATCGCTGGAAATCTAGTTGAATCCTATTTTCCTTTTTCCTTCAGTCATTTGCTCTCCTAAATTCCAGAACATGCATTTCACATGTGCTCCACCATTGCTCATTTTAATTAAAGGCACCTTGTTAGCATTGTTTTCAGAACCCAGGAAGTTATACCACCATATAATCAAGGAATTCACGGTTAAGTTTTAAGAATGTGAAGCTAACCTGCAGCTACTTGCTGGAGGAGGAGTTCAAGCTCTCTATTAAAGAGCAGGAGGGGTTTCAGTTTTGAAAGGAAGGAAGGCTGTTCCAAAGGGAAAGAATGATATGGAAAGCAGCTGGCAGCAGAGGGGAAACAAACCTGGGTACTAGAGGCATGTCTGGCAGAGAGAGGGGGTAGAAGCAATTTTTCTTTGCTTATGATGGATGGTTATAAAAAGCATACCGCTGACAAAGTCCAGTACAAGTTCCGGAAGGTGCTGGATTCGACATGCCCTCTTTGGTTCCACTGGGGGAAAGCAGGGCTATCCACCCACTGAATGGCTTCAAAACCACACGAGAAGAAACAGGCCCCCAAGATCAGGGCTCATGAGCAGCCCCTCTGGGCAAGGTCTGGGTATGATTAAAGTGTTGGGTACTGAAATGATCCACACTACTTTATATGCACCACTGCTTTGGCTACCCAGCCCTTCTGACGCAGAGCCCTTCTGGAACCCATCAGCAGCTTCATCTACCATCTCGGGCTCTTTTTCATCCTAATTGAGGGCTGGCAATTCTTAATTGCCTAAATCTATCCCGGGAAGTCTTGATACACAAATCACAGATGGGTTGATTTGTGGTGGGACAAAATTACTGTTTTCTTTCTAGTTTAAATTCTCTTCTAAATATCTGTAAGAATCTATGCTTGGGGTCATTCTTTATATAAAGTAGTAGCATATTACAGGAGGGGAGATTCGTAAGGACCCAGTCCACCTGTAGACTCACAGATTCCAAGACTGGAATACTTAAAGAGAGGAATGAGGATTAGACAAGGGCCTTTAATTCACTATTTGATAATTTAATTTGTAGTATTAAATAACGGTGAACACTGTCTTAAAAATTAAGCCCTAAAGTCTTCATATTCTTTTTTCCCCAGTTTTATTGAGATAGAGATGACATATAATACTGTGTACAGTGTGTAATGTCACTCTGGGCATATACCCAGAGAAAACTCTAATTCGAAAAGATACATGGACCCCAAGTTTCACAGCAGTACTATTTACAATAGCCGAGACATGGAAGCTATCTAAATGTTCATCAACAGATAAATGGATAAAGAAGATGTAGATTTTACCCATTAATAAAAAGGAATGGACTGATATCATTTGCAGCAACATGAAGGGACCTAGAGATTGTCATACTAAGTGAAGTATGCCAGACAAGGACAAATATCATATGATATCACCTATATGTGGAATCTTAAAAAATGGTACAAATGAACTTATTATCAAACAGAAGTAGACTCTTAGACATAGAAGACAAACTTCTGGTTACCAAAGGGGAAAGGTTGGGAGGATAAATTAGAAGTTTGGCATTAACATATACATACTGCTGCTGCTGCTGCTGCTAAGTCGCTTCAGTCGTGTCCAACCCTGCACGACTCCATAGACGGCAGCCCACCAGGCTCCCCTGTCCCTGGGATTCTCCAGGCAAGAACACTGGAGTGGGTTGCCATTTCCTTCTCCAATGCATGAAAGTGAAAAGTGAAAGGGAAGTCACTCAGTCGTGTCCGACTCTTCACAACCCCATGGACCGCAGCCTACCAGGCTCCTCTGTCCATGGGATTTTCCAGGCAAGAGTACTGGAGTGGGGTTCCATCGCCTTCTCTGATACTGTATATAAAATAGATTACCAATAAGGGCCTACTATATAGCACACTGAACTATATTCAATATCTTGTGATAACCTCTAATGAAAAAGAATCTGAAAAAGAATATATATATGTATACACACACATGGGCCTAACTGAATCTCTTTGCTGTACACCTGAAACTAATATAACATTGTAAATCAACTATACTTCAATAAAAAAATTTTAATGTATATAATGTGATGATACACATACGTGTTGCAAAATGTTTACCACAATAAGGTTAGTTAACACACAATTAACTTATACAATTATGATCCTATCATTGCTGCTATGGTAAGAATGCTAAAGCTCTGCTCTTACAGCAAGATTTTTTAAAATTATATTTATTTTTGGCTGTCTCAATTGCAGCATGCGGGAGAGTCATTGCAGCATGTTGGCTATTTCGTGGTGGCATGCAGGCATCTCCCTGGGTGTGCCCTGCGAGCTCCAGAGCGCGTGGACTTTATAGTTTGCGGCACACGGGCTCAGGAGTTGTGGCGTATGGACGTAGTTGACCTGTGGCATGTGTGGTTTTAGTTCCCAACCAGGGTTTGAACCCACATCCCCTGCATTGGAAGGCAGATTCTTAATCACTGGATCACTAGAGAAGTAGCTCACAGCAACTTTCAAATACACAAGACATTATTGTAACCTAGAGCCACCAAGCCATATATTTGATTTCCCACATTTATTCATCCTAAAACTGAAAGGTTGTGCCCTTGACCAACATCTCCCTATTCCCCCCACTACCCCCTAAGCCTATGGCAACCACCAATCTACCGTCTCTATGAGATGGATGTTTTTGGATTCCTCATATAAAGTGAGGTCATAGAGGTATCTCTTTTAGATAGTGATTTTCATTTTCTTCAGGTATACACCTAGAAGTGGAACTGCTGAATCATATAGTAGTTCTATTTTTAATTTTTCTGAGGAAACGCCATATTGTTTTTCATAGTGACTGTACCAATTTGCATTCCCAACACTGCGCCAAGATTTCCCTTTCTCCACATCCTCACCAGCGTTTATTATCTCTTGTCTTTTTGATTACAGCCATTCTATCAGGTGTAAGTTGATAACTCATGGTTTTGAGTTGTATTTCCATAATGATGAGTAATGTTGAGAACCTTTTCATATGCTTGTTGACCATTTTTTATGTCTTTGGAAAAATGTCTATTCAAGTCCTCTGTCCATTTTTAAATTGTTTTTATTTTTATATTTTTGCTATTGAGTTTTATGAGTTCCTTATATACTTCTGATCTTAACCCATTATCAGATACACGGTTTTCAAATATTTTCTTCTAATCTGTATATTGCCTTTCATATGGACTATTTCTTTTGCTGGGCAGAAATATGTAGTTTAAAAGTCTCACTTACTTTTTTTTCTTTTGTTGCTTCTGCTTTTGGTGCCATATTTAAAAATTCATTGCCGTGACTGATGTCTAGGAGCTTTTCGCCTATGTTTTCCTCTGGGGGTTTTGGTTTAGGCCTTATAATTAAGTACTTAATCCACTTTGAGTTAATTTTTGTGAGTGATGTAAGATAGGGTTCAGTTTCAGTCTTTACTTGTGGATATCCTGTTTCCCAAACATGATCTGGTTTTCGGTCATGACACACAGCATTTCACATGCTAGCAAGGTCATGCTCAAAATCCTCCAAGCTAAGCTTCAAAAGTGTGTGCACTGAGAACTTCCAGATGTACAAGCTGGATTTAGAAAAGGCAGAGGAAAGAGATTAAATTGCCAACATCCACTGGATCAAAAAGCAAGACAATTCCAGAAAAACATCTACTTCTCCTTCATTTGCTTCACTAAAACCTTTGACTGTGTGGATCACAACAAACTGTGGAAGATTCTTAAGGAGATGGGAATAACAGATCACCATACCTGTCTCCTGAGAAACCTGTATACAGGTTAGGAAGCAACAGTTAGAATTGGACATGGAACAATGGACTGGTTCAAAATTGGGAAAGGAGTACATTAGGCTATATACTGGCACCCTGCTTGCTTAACATCTATGCAGAGTACATCAGGTGAAATGCTGGGCTGAATGAAGCACAAGATGGAATCAAGATTGCTGGGAGAAATATCAGTAACGTCAGATATGCAGATGACACCACCCTAATGGAAGAAAGTGAAGAGGAATTAAAGAGCCACTTGATAAAGGTGAAAGAGGAGAGTGAAAAAGCCAGCTTAAAACTCAACATTAAAAAAACTAAGATCATGGCATCTGGTCCCATCTCTTCATAGCACACAAATGAGGAAACAATGGAAACGGTGAACAATTTTATTTTCTTGGGCTCCAAAATCACTGCTGATGGTGACGTCAGCCATAAAGTAAAAGAGGCTTGCTCCTTGGAAGAAAAGCTATTACAAACCTAGACAGCATATTAAAAAGCAGAGACATTACTTTGCCAACAAAGGTTCATACAGTCAAAGCTCTAGTTTTTCCATAGTCATGTGTGGGTATGAGACTTAGACCATAAAGAAGGCTGAATGCTGAAGAACTGATGCTTTCCAACTGTGGTGCTGGAGAACTTTTGTGAGTCACTTGGACTGCAAGAAGATCAAACCAGTTGATCCTAAAGGAAATCAACTCTGAATATTCATTAGAAGGATTGATGCTGAAGCTGAAGCTCCAATACTTTGGCTACCTGATGCAAAGAGCTGACTCACTGGAAAAGACCCTGATGCTGGGAAAGACAGAAGGCAGGAGGGGAAGGTGATGACAGAGGATGAAATGATTGGATGGCATCACTGACTCAATGGATATGAGTTTTAGCAATCTCTGGGAGATGGTGAAGGACACGGAAGCCTGGCATGCTGCAGTCATGGGGTTGTAAAGAGTTGGACATGATTGAGTGACTGAACAACAACTCAGCATGTGGAATCTTAGTTCTCTAACCAGCAATGGAACCCACACCCCCTGCAGTGGAAGCTTGGGGTCCTAACCACTGGACCATCAAGTGGTCCAAACACCATTCCCCCAAGCACCATTTTTGAAGAGATTACCTCTCCCCACTGGGTATTCTTGGCTCTCTTGTCAAACATTAGGTGACCATGTATGGCTGCATCTATTTCTGGACTCTCTGTTTCATTAGTCTATCGATCAGTTTTTATGTCTGTATCATACTGTGTTGATTACTACAGTAATCAAAATCTACAGCTTTGTAAAATTGTTTGAAATCAGGAAGTGTGAAGCATCAAATTTGTTCTTTCCCAAGATTGCTCTATTTGAGATAGTTTGTTGTTACATACGAATTTTAGGATTTTTTTCTATTTCTGTAGAAAACATCAATGGAATTTTGATAGAGACTGCCTTAAATCAATAGATCATTTGGATAGTATGAATATTTTAACAATATTAAGTCATGATCCATGAACACAGTATATTATTCCATTTATGTGTGCCTTCAATTATTTTCATCAATGTTTAATAATTTTGGTGTATATATATTTCACTTTCTTGGTTAAATTTATTCCTAAGTATTTTATTTAAGTAGTTCATTATTAGTGTACAGAAATGCAACAAATTTTTGCATGTTGATTTTGTATCCTGAAATTTTATCAAATTCATTTATTGGGTCTCAGTTTTTCAATGGAGTCTAAGATTTTCTTTATACAAGATCATGTCATCAGCAAATAGATAATTTTACTTCTTCATTTTTTATTTAGATGGGACTTTTATTTTTCTTTCTTTCATTTCCTTCTCTTGCATTATTACTCTGGTTAGGACTTCCAGTACTACACTGAATAGGAGTAGTGAGAATGGGAATCTTTTTCTTGCTCCTGCCCACAGAGGGAAAGCTTTCAGCTTTTCACCACTGAGTATGATGTTAGCTGTGGACTTTTCATGTATACGCGTATGCATGCTAAGTCATTTCAGTTGTGTCCAACTCTTTGTGCCACCTGGGAACCCACATGGGCTTGTCATATATGTTTTTAATTAACTTATTTTTCTATTGAAGGATAACTGCTTTACAGAATTTTGCTGTTTTCTGTCAAATCTCAACATGAGTCAGCCATAGGTATACATATATCCCCTCCCCTTTGAACCTTCCTAACCATCCCAACCTTCTAGGTTGCTACAGAGACCCTGTTTGAGTTTCTTACCCATATAGCAAATTCCCATTGGCTATCTATTTTACATATGGTAATGTAAGTTTCCATGTTACTCTTTCCATACATCTCACCCTCTCCTCCCCTCTCCCCATGTCCATAACTCTATTCTCTATGTCTGTTTCCCCACTGCTGCCCTTTTCGGTACCATTTTTCTAGATTCCATATATATGCGTTAGAATACAATATTTATATTTCTCTATCTCAGTTACTTCACTCTGTATACTAGGTTCTAGGTTCATCCACCACATTAGAACTGACTCAAAGGCATTCCTTTCATGGCTGAGTAATATTCCATTGTGTATAGGTACCACAACTTCTTTATCCATTCATCTGTCGATGGACATCTAGGTTGCTTCCATGTTCTAGCTATTGTAAACAGTGCTGCAATGGACAATGGGATATATATATCTTTTTCAATTTCGGTTTCCTCAGGAGATATACCTAGGAGTGGGATTGCTTGGTCATATGGTGGTTTTATTCCTAGTTTTTAAAGGAATCTCTATACTGTCTTTCACAGTGGCTGTATCAATCTACATTCCCACCAACAGTGCAAGAGTGTTCCCTTTTCTTCATACCCTTTCCAGCATTTATTGTTTGTAGAACTTTTGATGATGGCTATTCTGACTGGTAGTTTGAGCATTCTTTGGCATTCCCTTTCTTTGGGATTGGAATGAAAATTGACCTTTTCCAGTCCTGTGGCCACTGCTGAGTCTTCCAAATTTGCTGGCATATTGAGTGCAGCACTTTCACAGCATCATCTTTCAGGATTTGAAATAACTCAACTGGAATTCCATCACCTCCACTTGCTTTGTTCATAGTGATGCTTTCTAAGGCCCACTTGACTTCACATTCCAGGATGTCTGGCTCTAGGTGAGTGATCACACCATCGTGATTATCTTGGTCAGGAAGATCTTTTTTGTACAGTTCTTCTGTGTATTCTTGCCACCTCTTCTTAATACCTCTTCTTCTGTTAGGTCCATACCATTTCTGTCCTTTATCGAGCCCATCTTTACATGAAATGTTCCCTTGGTATCTCTAATTTTCTTGAAGAGGTCTCTAGTCTTTCCCATTCTTTTTCCTCTTTTTCTTTGCATTGATTGCTGAGGAAGGCTTTCTTATCTCTCCTGGCTATTCTTTGGAACTCTGCATTCAAATGGGAATATCTTTCCTTTTCTCCTTTGCTTTTCACCTCTCTTCAAGCTATTTGTAAGGCCTGCTCAGACAGACATTTTGCTTTTTTGCATTTGTTTTTCTTGGGGATGGTCTTGATCCCTATCTCCTGTACAATGTCATGAACCTCCATCCATAGTTCATCAGGCACTCTATCAGATCTAGTCCCTCAAATCTATTTCTTACTTCCACTGTATAATCATAAGGGATTTGATTTAGGTCATACCTGAACGGTCTAGTGGTTTTTCCTACTTTCTTCAGTTTAAGTCTGAATTTGGCAATAAGGAGTTCATGATCTGAGCCACAGTCAGCTCCCGGTCTTGTTTTCGCTGACTGTATAGAGCTTCTCCATCTTTGGCTGCAAAGAATATAATCAATCTGATTTCGGTGTTGACCATCTGGTGACGTCCATGTGTAGAGTCTTCTCTTGTGTTGCTGGAAGAGGGTATTTGCTATGACGAGCGTTCTCTTGGCAAAACTCTGTTAGCCTTGGCCCTGCTTCATTCCGCATTCCAAGGCCAAATTTGCCTGTTACTCCAGGTGTTTCTTGACGTCCTACTTTTGCATTCCAGTCCCCTATAATGAAAAGGACATCTTCTATGAGTGTTAGTTCTAAAAGGTCTGTAGGTCTTCATAGAACCGTTCAACTTCAGCTTCTTGGTCTTGTTTTTGCTGACTGTATAGAGCTTCTCCATCTTTGGCTGCAAAGAATATAATCAATCTGATTTCGGTGTTGACCATCTGGTGACGTCCATGTGTAGAGTCTTCTCTTGTGTTGCTGGAAGAGGGTATTTGCTATGACGAGCGTTCTCTTGGCAAAACTCTGTTAGCCTTGGCCCTGCTTCATTCCGCATTCCAAGGCCAAATTTGCCTGTTACTCCAGGTGTTTCTTGACGTCCTACTTTTGCATTCCAGTCCCCTATAATGAAAAGGACATCTTCTATGAGTGTTAGTTCTAAAAGGTCTGTAGGTCTTCATAGAACCGTTCAACTTCAGCTTCTTCAGCATTACTGGTTGGGGCACAGGCTCGGATCACCGTGATATTGAATGGTTTGCCTTGGAAACGAACAGAGATCATTCTGTCATTTTTGAGATTCCATCCAAGTACTTCATTCAGACTCTTTTGTTGACCATGAGGGCTACTCCATTTCTTCTAAGGGATTCCTGCCCACAGTAGTAGATATAATAGTCACTCATCTCACACACTAGTAAAGTAATGCTGTAATGCTCAAAATTCTCTAAGCCAGGCTTCAGCAATATGTGAACTGTGAACTTCCAGATGTTCAAGCTCGTTTTAGAAAAGGCAGAGGAACCAGAGATCAAATTGCCAACATCCACTGGATAATGGGAAAAGCAAGAGAGGTCCAGAAAAAAATCTATTTCTGCTTTATTGATTATGCCAAAACCTTTGACTGTGGGATCACAAGAAACTGTGGACAATTCTGAAAGAGATGGGAATACCAGACCACCTAACCTGCCTCTTGAGAAATCTGTATGCAGGTCAGGAAGCAGCAGTTAGAACTGGACATGGAACAACAGACTGGTTCCAAATAGGAAAAGGAGTACTTCAAGGCTGTATTTTGTCACCCTGCTTATTTAACTTATATGCAGAGTACATCATGAGAAACACTGGACTGGAAGAAACACAAGTTGGAATCAAGATTGCTGGGAGAAATATCAATCACCTCAGATATGCAGATGACACCACCCTTATGGCAGAAAGTGAAGAGGAACTAAAGAGCCTCTTGATGAAAGTGAAAGAAGAGAAGGAAAAAGTTGGCTTAAAGCTCAACATTCAAAAAACTAAGATCATGGCATCTGGTCCCATCATTTCATGGGAAATAGATGGGGAAATAGTGGAAACAGTGTCAGACTTTGTTTTTTGGGGCTCCAAAATCAGTGCAGATGGTGATTGCAGCCATGAAATTAAAAGATGCTTACTCCTTGGAAGGAAAGTTATGACCAACCTACATAGCATATTCAAAAGCAGAGATGTTACTTTGCCAACAGGGGTCCATCTGGTCAAGGCTATGGTTTTTCCAGTGGTTTTGTATGGATGTGAGAGTTGGACTGTGAAGAAAGTTGAGTGCCAAAGAAATGATGCTTTTGAACTGTGGTGTCGGAGAAGACTCTTGAGAGTCCCTTGGACTGCAAGGAGATCCAACCAGTCCATCCTAAAGGAGACCAGTCCTGGGTGTTCATTGGAAAGACTGATCCTGAGGCAGAAACTCCAATACTTTGGCCACTTCATGCGAAGAGTTGACTCATTGGAAAAGACCCTGATGCTGGAAGGGGTTGGGGGCAGGAAGAGAAGGGGAGGACAGAGGATGAAATGGCTGTATTGCATCACTGACTCGATGCACAGGAGTCTGGGTGAACTCCGGGAGTTGGCGATGGACAGGGAGGCCTGGCGTGCTGCGATTCATGGGGTTGCAAAGAGTCGGACACAACTGAGTGACTGAACTGAACTGAAAGGACTTACTATTGCCCCTCTTGTCATTTTTTTTTTTGGGGGGGGGGCGCTGTTTTGTAGTTTGGGTCTTCCTTTCTTCCATTCTTGCTGTCTTTCTTCATGAAATGATGATCTTCAACAGTGGTGTGCTATGATTCATTTCCCTTTCTCTTGTATGTAGTTACCGTAGGTTTTTTGTTTTGTGTTTAGTTTATGCCTTACTTGAAGCCTCTTGCACATATAGCAGTCTTTTTTAAACTCATATTTAACTTTGATCATACACACAAACTATCTTTTATTTTTCTTCCTCATGTTTTATGTTTGAATAATTTGTCAGAACATTCCTGTATCTCCATTTCTTTGGGGCCAGTTACTAGAGGTTTACTATATTCCTGTAGCGGAATCATGTTTCTCTGATCCTTCATGATCCTTGTAGCCTTGCATAGATGTCCTACACACTGGAAGCAGTGGTCATCTCTTCCAGACTTGCTGGACTGACTTTGTAAGAAATGACTTGTACCTGTGGGTGGGGCCATACTGAAGCATTTTGTGTCTCCAGGTTTCATGAGGCAGGGCAGCAAGTGCTGGGGTGTGTGCTGGCACCAGGTCTTGGGGGGCATGCTGGCTCACTGGCTCAGGACGTAGGGGTCCACATCATCTGTAACTGCACAGTGCTTAGGGATCCCTGCAGGGTTATCTACAGATTTTGCCAGCGATGTTGTGGTTCTCAGCAATGCTTTGAGCTCCAGTAGCTAGGGATTGGGGCAAACAACAGTACTGGCCACAGCTGGTGGTGTATACACGCTGCGCTATGAGGGCCCTCTGCAGGTAGGCACGGACTGACAGCAAACAGACACTGAGTGGTGGGTCCAGGGCCAGCAGCAAAGGCCAGGGCTGACTGTCAGCACACTGGCCGCTGTGGGGACCCTGCCTGCCGGTGTGGACTACTCGGCTTCACAGTCTTCCCTGGGACTGCATAGGGCAGTAGAGACCAGGGGTGTGCAAATGCACAGGTGGAGAAGCTAGCCCTGAGTGCATATGCAACAATGGTCAGTGGTTGGGCCGAGGCGGCCATCTTGTCCTTGCACAGCTGCGGAGGCCTGGGCTCTGGCTGGGGCAGGGAGAGGGGAGAGCTGGGTGGCACTCAGGTGGCTGGTGTCAGCCAACACAAATACCTACAGGGTAAAAGTGAAAGTGTCAGTTCCCTAGTCGTGTCAGACTCCTGTGACACTATGGACTGTAGCCCGCCAGGCTCCTCTGTCCGTGAAGCTCTCCAGGCAAGAATACTGGAGTGGGCTGCCAGCTGGTGAAATCTGCAGGGGGTCCATGGTAGCTCTATTGGCCACTGAAGAAATCAATGGCAAAAGTTACCAAGGTCACCAGAAACCTCAGTCTCTCTTTTGCTCTGGGGCTAATGCTAGTATCCCCCGCTTTTCCTCCTTGTTTTGAGTCATCTACACATCTCAGTCTTTGAGAGGGATGAAACTGAAGTGCAACTTTTGTGTAGTGACCGGAAGCCTGGGGAAAAGCTGGTCACTCACGCTGCTCTTCCTTTTCCTGCAAGGAAAACTCTTTCTGGTTGGGGAAGTTCCCTCTTGGTGCTGAGCAATGCCAGCTCAGGAGCTGGGATGACGCAGCCAACTCTGTTTCATATAACGTGTATCAATGGAAAAGAAGGGGCCTGCCAATGCAGGAGACGCAAAAGAGGTGGGTTTGATCCCTGGGTCGTGCAGGTTCCTTGGAAACCCGCTTCAGTACTCTTGCCTGGAAAATTCCATGGACAGAGGAGCCTGGCCCACCAGGCTACAGTCCATGGGGTCACAAAGAGTTGGACACACCTAAGCGCACACACACACATATATAGATATTTTAATTTTTTGGCCATGCCGTGCAGCATGTGGGATCTTAGTACCTGGCCAGGGATCAAACCTGGTTTGGGAGTGTAGCATCTTAACCACTGAACCACCAGGGAAGTCCCAATATTATATATTTAAAATAAGAAAATAAATTTTACTTTAAAAGGGACCCATGGACTGCGTAGCCTACCAGGCTCTGCAGTCCATGGGATTTTCCCAGCAAGAATACTGGAGTGGGCTGCCATTTCCTTCTCCAGGGGATCTTCCCAACCTAGGGATTGAACCCGGGTCTCCTGCATTGCAGACAGATGCTTTACCATCTGAGCCATTAGGGAAGCCATATATTTAAAATAAGAAAATAAATTTTTATTCATTTAAAGTCATGTTATCTAGGCATCAAATAAGTATAGGCAATGAGGTCATTTGAACAAATTAATGTAATCTATACTTTAAAAGGGATATTATTTTCATAAATAGAGGGTAAGCAGGGCAATTTTGAATTGTATTAAAATAATATTTAACACTGTATGAATCAGGAATGCCAAAGTTTATATGTGATGGAATCAACTGTGGCTAACTTACTGTGTTTAAATTATTTAATCTCCTGTTGGGGTCATAACTAGTTTGTCTGTATAAGATTTGGCCCTTAAACAAACAAACAGAATTTCAGGAAGGAGAACAAAAAAAAAAAAAAGTGAAGCTTTCCTTCTGTCCCTTTTTGTGCCATTATTTTCAAGTTTTCTTCTTCACTGTGTTGCTAAAACTTCTTAAGCAGACCTCAGAACTCCTCCGGAGCTAATTTTGATCAGGGGTGGCTGTCTCTCTGTTGATCTTTGTGGGGGATCAGAGGCTGAGAGCCCCATCTTACTCATTTGCTGCTCTCAGGAAGGAGAGTCCCTTTCTGTGGAATCCGACACGTGGTAGACTCCATAGTGTTTCCAGTGCCTGCAGACTTTGGTAAGTATCCTGGAACATCCAGTTGTTCCAAGGGGCACTCTCAAAGTCTTCATGGCCCCAAATGGATCTTCCTTAAGCCCAGAACCACAGCTCAAGTGCTTCACCATCAGTAGATAATTATCTGGCATCACTGGAGGTCTGTAAGACTGTCTGTCTTCCAGAGAAAACTCTATCAGTTTTTCTGCCATTTTCCCAGTCAGCCAATATCAAGGACATTTATGTCTTGGTTTGAAATGAATAGCAAGACACAGGACCGTTATTTTAGATTCTGGGCACCATTCCAAAAATATCGGAATTGGTAATGATTCTCTCAAGGACGGGTTTCTAAGTATTGCAGGTGTCATTTGGATGACATAGCTACATAGCCTGGGTACACATTTCTAGCTGAAATAGTAAGAGATTTATACCAACTCCTTTCAGAATTGGCCTAGTAAGGATCCCACTTACATATCCTACCAGTTGGGTAGCAATTCTTTAAAAAGAAATTGCTTCTAGGATGCTCAATCATGAGAACTGATGTCAGCTATGCTAACTTTGGTCAGAATATCCCATCTTTTATTTTATTTATATTTTGGATATTTTTCATTTATTACTTTTAACTTATTATTTTATATTGAAGTATAGCCTATTACAATGTTGTGGTAGTTTCAGGTGAACAGCAAAGGGACTCAGCCACACATATACGTGCTTCCATTCTCCCACAAACTCCCCTCCCATCCAGGCTGCCACGTAACATTGAAGAGAGTGCCCTGTGCTATACAGTAGGCCATTATTGGCTATCCATTTTAAATATAACAGTGTGTACATGTCGATCCCAAACTCCCTAACTATCCCTACCCCCATTCTTCCCCCCAGCAACCTTAAGTTCGTTCTCTAAGTCTATGGGTTCATATATATAAGTTCATTTGTACCATTTCTTTTTAGACTCCACATATAGGGATGTCATAGTATATTCTTCCTTCTCTATGTGACTTACACTATGACAATCCCGAGGTCCATTCATGATGCTGCAAATGGCATTATTTCACTCTTTCTAACAACTGAGTGAGAATATCCTGTCTTTTAGTACCAGATGTGTTTGAGCTGTGCACAGGTGTTACATGATTCAGTCATCCTAATAATCCTGTATTCATTCTTCCTGCTCCACCTCTCTTAATGGTCTCTGATGAAAATGACTCAGATATGTCGCCCACCAAGTCTGCGTTCCAGCTGCCGGGTTTCTATCACGTGATCAAGACATTGGATGTGTCTGGATCCCAAGGGCCTTTCTCCGTCCTAGACATTCCAATCTAATCACTCTGAAAAACATGCAAAGCAGTAAATGCCACTTTAATTATAAGCTTGCTCCCACTGGATTAGACTCAAAATAAGCATGCTTAAGACAAAAATTCGATCTGAAAAGCAAAATGAGTGACAGAGCTTCTCAGAGAGGAGTCCATTTTTATTTCATGATCAAGCGATTTTCTTTTCTCATTCTTATTTTAATATTCCCATTTCCACTATATGGGCTTCCCTGATGGCTCAGATGGTAAAGAATTCACCCACAATGTGGGAGACCTGGGTTCGATCCCTGGGTTGGGAAGATCCCCTGGAGAAGGGAATGGCTACCCACTCTACTATTCTTGGCTGGAGAATTCCATGGACAGAGAAGCCTGACGGACTTATAGTCCATGGAATCACAAAGAGTCGGGCACGACTGAGTGACTAACACTTTCATTTCCACTATAAACCTATACCATCATCCCATACATTGTTTCTCAAGTAGTTCAGCTTCCTTTTTACTTGACTTTATCATTCTGGTCTCACTTCAGGGCATCCCAAGTTCTGGATACAGATCTAAGCATTGCAGGGAAGCCCTGATAGCAGAGGTTAGTGAGCAGTGATGAATACTGGCTTCAGAGTTAGACCTGGTTTCAAATTCTGGCTCTAACATTTCATTGTAGTATAATTTGCACAGGGTGTTTACCTTTCCACACTTCAATTTCTTCAGTCATAAAATAGGAAGGAATCATATTTATTTCTATGGAGTGGTTTTCAGGATAAATGAACTAATAGAGGTAATACCCTTGGCAAAGGGCCTGGCCAATGCAGTAACAATCACCTGACAGCTGCTACTTATTTTTGGAATCACATATTTTTATTTGTTTTTAAATGTTTGTTTTATATTGGAGTTTACTTGATTTACAATGTTGTGTTAGCTTCAGGTATACAGCAAAGTGTTTCAGTTGTACATACACATATATCCATTCTTTTTCAGATTCTTTTCCCATATAGGTGATGACAGAATATTGAGTAGAGTTCCCTGTTGATGCTACTTATTGATATGATTAGGAGGATGCTCACCAGATCCATGTCTAAATTGGAATCAGATAGAGTTCAAATCCCAAATCTGGCTCCTGAGGTTGCAAAACCCTGGGCCAGTTGTTTCATTTCTCTGTATATGGCTCTTTTGCAAAACAGGGATAAAAACATCTGTCTCATAGGTATCATTTCTGTGTGCTGTGCTGATTAATACAAGCTTCTTTGAAAAGATAAATGTCAGACTGTATGTGCATAGACAAAGTGACTACTGGATATCTTTGTCTGAATACCCTGGAAATTAGAAAGAAACACAACCATCACCTTGTAAACGTTTCCAGTGACAGTTACTCTTGTTCCATCCTCATGGCCGTAAACAATATCTTCTACTCAAATCATATAGTATTAGTAACAGACTTTTTACTTTAGGTGAGGTTCTTTGAAATTAGAATGAGAAGGGGTATGAACAACTTTTCTCTGCTTTGTATTCCTGCTACAGATTCAGCCTACAGGAGGAGGGCGGCCCATGAAGCTGTCCTGAGATTGAAGCTGATCAAAGACTCCAGAAACTACAGGGGTCTATGGTGGATCATGCTGAAGAACCAAAAACCTCAGGTGTTCTGGAAATGAGATTCATTTTTCTAGTCAGAAGATATATAGAAGAGAGCAAGTGAACTGTTTATTTTAACACTGGCTAAGGGCTTTGTGAGCGAGTGAGGAGTGAAAGTCGCTCAGTCAGGTCCGACCCTTTGCGACCCCATGGACTACACAGTCCGTGGAATTCTCCAGGCCAGAATACTGGAGTGGGTAGCTTTTCCCTTCCCCAGGGCGTCTTTCCAATCCAGGGATTGAACCCAGGTCTCCCGCATTGCAGGCAGATTCTTTACCAGCTGGGCCACCAGGGAAGCCCCAGGAATACTGGAGTGGGTAGCCTATCGCTTCTCCAGAGGATCTTCCCGACCCAGGAATCGAACTGGGGTCTTCTGCATTGCAGGCAGATTCTTTACCAACTGAGTTATCAGTCACCTGCATTTTTGTCCCCAGTTGGTTGCTTCTGCTCTCTGGGGGGTGGGGTGGGATGGGGAGTGTGCTTTCCCCTACCCACATCATGTTTCATGTGACTTGATTTGATCAGGGAAACGTGAGCCATATGCCATTTCCAAACAGCTGCTTTAAGAGCCACTAGTAATTCCTTGTTCCTAGAACTCTTTCCAAAAATCCTCTCAAATGATCTGTTTATGTGGGGCAAGGTGTACACAATTGGTCATTGGACTTGACTGACCTCTTCTGGGCAGTGCTACAAGATAAAGCACAGTTCGTCTAGCTTTTCACTTCAGGACATAGGGACATGCTGTCCTCAAGCTTGGTTTCTAGTCAATGCGCATACATATACACATGCGCATGCCCTTTATATATATACATTTCTAGACTGCTGAATAAATTCCCCTGTCTTTTATCTTCTGCAAGATAATTGAACTTCTTACTGCAGTTGGAAAATGTGGTGCCAATGATACTGTACTAAATGAAAGAACTTCATCAACTTCTAATTAGAAATTGAGTCACTATGTGAAGAGCATAATAAAATAGCCTGTTTCTCGTCATCTATGACATAAATTGGTTCAGGGGAGACGTTATTGAAAGTATAAGATTAAAAAGATCTCATTAAATTTGTTTTAAAAAAGACCTCCCTAAAATCAAAACCACAATGAGGTACCATCTCATGCCAGTCAGAATGGCTGCTATCAAAAAGTCTACAAACAATAAATGTTGGAGAGGGTGCAAAGAAAAAGGAACCTTCTTACACAGTTGGTGGGAATGCAAACTAGTACAGGCACTGTGGAGAACAGTGTGGAGATTCCTTAAAAAACTGGAAATAGAACTGCTTATGACCCAGCAATCCCACTGCTGGGCATACACACCGAGGAAACCAGAATTGAAAGAGACACGTGTATCCCAATGTTCATCGCAGCACTGTTTATAATAGCCAGGACATGGAAACAACCTAGATGTCCATCAGCAGATGAATGGATAAGAAAGCTGTGGTACATATACACAATGGAGTATTACTCAGCCATTAAAAAGAATACATTTGAATCAGTTCTAATGAGATGGATGAAACTGGAGCTGATTATACAGAGTGAAGTAAGCCAGAAAGAAAAACACCAATACAGTATACTAACACATATATATGGAATTTAGAAAGATGGTAACGATGACACTATATGCAAGACAGCAAAAGAGACACAGATGTAAAGAACAGTCTTTTGGACTCTGTGGGCAAGGGTGGGATGATTTGAGAGGGTAGCGTTGAAACGTGTATATTATCATATGTGAAGCCAATCGCCTGTCCAGGTTTGATGCATGAGACAGGGTGCTCAGGGCTGGTGCACTGGGTTGACCCTGGGGGATGGGATGGGGAGGGAGGTGGGAGGGGATTCAGGTTGGGGAACACATGTGCGCCCATGGCCGATTCATGTTGATGTATGGCAAAAACCACTACAATATTGTAATTAGCCTCCAATTAAAATTTAAAAAAAAAAAAAAAAAAGACCTCCCTAACTTCTGGATCAGCACTGGCCAAGAAAACTTTCTATAATGACAGCAGAATTCCTGGGAGGTCCAATATGACACCCCCTAGCCAATGTGGCTAGCAAGCACCTAGAATTTGCTAGTACCACTGAGGGGCTGAATTTTAAATTTAATTAATTTACGGTTAAATTTAAACAACAACATGTGGCTGGCAGCTAATAAATCAGACAATGCACCTTAGACCCTAGGATGGAAAAGTATCTTTCCTAGGATAATTGAATTACTTATTCATGTTATTATATGTGGCACTAAGGAACATATAAGAACATTCCATATATATAAGGAATGTGTGTATATATATACATACACACAAACACACAAACTACACATATATATATACATATAAAATACATATATAGAGTTCTCTCTCTATGCAAGTAACAGACAATCTTGCCTTTTTACATTCAGGCAGCTGTATCATGTGGATTCACAAAATATTGATTATTCTATTTTAGACTCATGTGGGTTCTCTCAATAGAGATCTAATCCAGTTTTATGGAGCAAATATTACAATAAAGCATGTCCCCAAGATAGTCCCAATATGCACAAGGCTAGTACCATATCCTAGAATTATAAGTCAAGAACATTCTTATTTAGTCCATTCATTGATCTAGAAAGAACCACACCTGAACTATCCTGACCATTTCCAATATTATACTCCCAAATCTCTATACTTTAGCTTTTCATCTTTGTATTGGAAATTAGGCTTCCAAGTTCTTGAAACAACCAGATTTTAGTGGCCCCAGTCATTGAACTGAAACTGCACTGTATTTTCATCTCAATAGATAATTAAATAAGGAATTTATGTCCCTAGTTTTCACAGGAGTCATCTTACTGCAGAGATGTAACATTCAGAGAACTACTGTAATTGTTAAGACCACAGGATTTGGAAAATAATAATCCCTGATTGTGAGGATATAATTATTTGGGAAGGCTGGAGGCTGATGTATTATTCGGGATACTTGAACACTGGCTCTTTTTACTTCCTGTGGCTATAGCCTTCCTGGTGGACTTTCTCAGAGAGTAGAGGCCAGGGAAATCCTTGCCAAGACAAGCTGCATTGGTCACTGCCTCAGAGAGGTTCTTTATCCTTGGTTAAGGCTAATTAACTAAGACATTTAATCTATTCTTAATGAGGGTGTGGTGTGTTCTCTTCCCCTTAATTACAGAGCAACAGAAAGGCCTAGATCTACTTCCTAGTGACAGTGTGAGAATTAATTCATCTGTAGGACTCAGCCTAGCATCTATTATCATGGCCCCAGTCAATGATTACTGATGTCATTTTGTTCTTACTGAGTTCTAAAATTGACATGTAATTTTATTCAAAGGAAAAAAGTTTCTAAGAAGCATAAGATATTTTGGAATAAAGTACAGTAAGTCCCCTACATCCAAACAGGTTCCATTCTGTGTTCCTAAGTCCAACAAAGTTAGCCTAGGTAACCTACTAACACAATCGACTCTATGGTACTGTACTGTAATAGGTTTATAACATTTTTCACACAAATAAAACATAAAAAACAAACACAGAAAATAAACATTTTTAATCAAACAGTAAGTACCTTGAAAAGTACAGGAGTATAGTACAACAGCTGGGCACGTTCGCATTTTTGAATGTTTGTAATTCGAAGGTTCATCTGTAGGGGACTTACTACAAAAGACTATTCATGAGAAAGACAAAAAGCTACAATAAGTGTCTGGACACCAAAAGTAGCCCTCAATGCAAGGTTGTATGGTTTTCTATTAAAAAAACAAGTGTAACAGGATGATTAAATTAAAGATTAGCCTCCCTTCTACAGACAAGCTAGGCTGACCTTTACTCATCTGAGAAAAGGAAAGTTAATGGGAGGATAGAAGAAGGAAAACGGGCACACTGAGATTTCCATAGACTGTACGTGGTTGCTTCTGGGCCAGACTCTGGAATTTCTCCCAGATTTCATCTGTTGTTTCCCTCTGCCCAATTAGGATGTATTCCTAAAGCTCTAAGGCATCTGACCTATGAGCAGTGGGTCCCACACGAAGGTCTCTGAAGTGTGGCTTCAGGGATTTTCCCTGAAGAGGGAAGGCAGACGAAAGAGACAAAAGGTCCTCATCTCTTCCCATTAGATAGAGAAGAGATGCCGTCAGCAGGAGTGACACACACAGCCTCACACACGGAGGCAGACTGTCTTAACTTGGAAACTAAGTTGGACCATTTTGAAAATGTATCAACCGTGTTCACGCTAACCTGAAAGAGATCATCTGTTTTCCAAAATGACTGACCAGCTTCAGGACCCAACTTAAGCAATGAAGAATTCAAATTGAATTACAAGAGAAATATTAAAATATGGGACCAGGTATTTTATGATGTTTTTTGAAAGCTATCTACCGATCTTATATGGCTTATATCTAATATAAAAGAAAACAAGTCATGATTATTTATTTCTCAAAATATAAATACAGCAGGGATCAGAAAGAGTAGATTTATCAGGACTATGTTCTGTATTTGTTGTGCCTTTATTCTCCAGAGGAAAATGTAAGACTCTGCAGTTTAAGCATCAACTTGATTGCTTAATGATGGTGAACATTTAAGAATTTGCTCTGGGGGAAATAAAGTGGAAATTTAAATAGTGTTGCAACTCACCGTTAGTGTGGGTTTTCACTGTCTATTTTCAAACGAGGACACAAGTGAATGCTAATGGGGGAGCTGCCTGGACTATATTATATTCAGACAAGTCCTCTTTTTACTGACTCTGTAGATAACACGCTATTTTAATTGCAGAGATGGCTTTGTTTTTAAGCTGTTAGTCTTTAAAGAAACTTTCAAATTTCTCTGTTTGGCACGTATTCTTATAGTCTTTGGATGCAAAATGTCTACATGTGCCTATGGACACAGAAATACACTTTATGTTTACCAAACAGGACAGCAATTTATTCCAAGTTTCCTCTAAAAAAGTATTTACTCTCCTCATTGCTGATCATATATACTCCTTCCTCTTTGCCAGATTACATACTGTTCATTCCCTTTATTTCTGAATCCCAGCAAAGGGTCTACTATCCTATCAGATGAGTCTTTTTAAATTTTAGGGTATATACACCTGCTGAAAAGTGAAAGGGAAAGGGAAGTCACTCAGTCGTGTCTGACTCTTTGTGACCCCGTGGACTGTAGCCTACCAGGTTTCTCCGTCCATAAGATTCTCCAGGCAAGAATACTGGAGTGGGTTACCATTTCCTTCTCCAGGGGATCTTCCCGACTCAAGGATTGAACCCAGGTCTCCTGCATTGGAGGCAGATGCTTTAACCTCTGAGCCACCAGGGAAGCCCCTATATACATGCTAGAAATAAACAAAACTAAGAAAAGAGCTCATGCATAATAACAATAGTAATCATCAGAGCAGTCATTTAAATACACACTTTTAATGAGGCAACCTAAACAGCATAATGTAAAAGTAGAATAGAATTGAAATTGAAATCAGCACTCTACCCCATAAAAAAGCAGCCAGGCAGGAGTGAAATCAACAAAGATACTTCTACTTTACCCGTGTAAATATCAGACTTGTTTTTTTCTCCCTATGCTTGCTTCTCTTTCTTTGGCATGACAGTTCTGATTCTTCAGCCTCCCCATGAAGAAGAGAAAAATTCCCTTGAAGCTGAACTAAATTCATCAGCAAATGAAATTACATTCATTTGATAAAATGCTAAATGGAAAAAGGCAGGTTTATTTTAAGCCGTCAACAGGCTGTTTTAGTTAATCATGCACAGTGCAGAAGACAGGAGTTTGGTTGCTAAGAAAATGGTTGGCATGTTTCCACGAGATCCATGTGATGTGAAATGCATCTGCTCGTTTTAACAGGGAAATAGGAAAAAAATAAAATAAACAGTTCAGGGTATCTTTGGTGAGTCACTATGGAACACAGAGCCAAAATAACTTAAATGTTGTCAGTTTATTTTATACTGCCTTATTGTTATGACATTAGCCTTTTCTTATATTCGAAAAAAATTTTTTATAATAGTGATATTGTTAGAAAATTCTTATATATTCATTGTAGATAAATGGGAAGCACTCAAATAAGAAAAAATCTGCCATGACACATACACACAAACACAAATATCAATATCTACAAGGGTATCTATCGGAGATATGCATGTACCAATCTATGGTGCATGCATAGTCAGGGTTCAATATTTATTTGCTGAATGAATTAATACAAATATGGGATCTTTATTGTATATACTTTTATAACCTGCCTTTTCTTCATTATTTAGCACAACTTTCTATGCTATTAAATATTCATCTTTAGCATTAATATTTTCATCATTATGAGACATGTAAGTTGTTCTCTTGCAAGACTTTTATAATAGGCAGGAACTAAATACAAGCATCTCCCCAACTGAGGCTGATACTATGATGCTGATGAAATATGAATATAGTGAAGATTTTCTGCTTGGCTGTTACACTTATATCTCTGGTTATTGAGACAGACATTGGAGTCTCAGCTGTTTTGATCATGTGTAATTTCACCAGTTCCAACACCAGATACAGACCTTCGCTACTTATATAGATGCTGTCAGCATCCAAGCATACTAATGTGAGAGAGACTAGCCAAAGATGGAAAACTGCTCAGCAACTCCCTACATGCTATAGCGGTCCTCAGAGCGAGATAACCGTGGACATTCATGTATCTTCCAAGTGGAAAAAGGGAGCAGGCCAAAAGAAGAGTATTAGATCATCATGTAGAAGAATATATAGGTTAAGAAAGTTATGGATTACATGATCCGGAAAGCTGAGAAGTTCAAAGCATAAAAATGAGAAGCAGAGAAATACGCTGCTGAGCAGTATGTGTCCCTGGCTTCTTGATTACAGGGAATAGGCTTCATTGTTGACCTTCCCTGAGTTCCAATGGGCAGGATCAAACAGTTGCTAATTGGGGAAGGGAGGGGACCCCAAGACAAGGGAGGAACTGTGAAGAAACAATAGAGTAGCCTTAGGGCAGGGTCCTGATTCCCCCTCAAGGGATACACAGAACAATATCTTTGAGCTGTTTTGCAGATAGTGAAACCCCCGACCAGGTGGGAGAAGTTAACTGTCTACTGCCCACAAGCACAAAGACCCCAGACAGGTTGAAACTAGAAGGCCGATGACGCTGACTCCCATTTACTTCACCTCCAACCAGTCAGAAGAATCCCTCAAGTGATCACAACACCCTCTTTGAACCATCACAATAAAACACCTCACTCCCTCCTCCAGGTCTGGGACACACATTTTCAGGGCATTAGCCCACTGTGGCCCCCTTTGCCAGGCAAAGCAGTAAAGCTATTCTTTTCTACTTCACCCAAAACTGTCTCTGAAATTTAATTCAATGTTGGGGTGCAGAGGCTGGATTCAGCGTCAGCAGCTTCTGAGTAGTCACCTGAACTTGTTAGGGGAAGCACTGATTGAAACCGCCCACCCTGGCCAGGCACCAGAGTAACTATTTGCATGAGTTGTTTTATGACAGGAGATCCTGATAAGGAATACAGAACTAATAAGCCTCCACCAATGGGAAGAGTTCGGGAAAGGTCGAAAGGAGACACCGCGTGTCCGTCCACTTCCCAGAACCCCTCTCACTAGCATCCATCTTGGCTGAGCGATGCGTGAGCCACGAGGAAAGACTGTGAATTAGAATGATTGGCCAAAGACCACCCGGAAACTAATCCCATCACCATAAAACTCGAGACTGCGAGCCGCACGGCAGAGCAGTTCTCCTTGGTTCCCTTGCCCTCCTGCTCTCCACCCGGGTGCCCTTTCCCAGTAAAATCTCTTGCTTTGTCAGCACATGTGTCTCCTCGGACAATTCATTTCCGAGTGTTAGACAAGAGCCCAGTTTCGGACGCTGGAAGGGGTCCCTCTTCCTGCAACAAATTCACTGCCTTCACTAAGGAGAAAATGGAAAACAGGGAAATTCAAAGCAAAAACAATGACGGAGGGCAAACAGAAGATTCTTAAAGATTCAATAAAATCATCAAGGCTGAACAAGAACTATCCTGCTGAGGAGGAAGGATTATTGAAGAACAAGGTCTCCCAGGGGCAGAGCCCCTTGTCATAATGTGCCTCATCTGAACCGACTATCAAAGAGGGTGACTGTGGTGACCAGAAGGAAAAACCATGTTCCCAGATCTGTCACAGAGTTTAAATACGAGCCAAGTCAGTTCAGTGGCAAACACTGGGTTTAAACCATGACTTAAGTTGCAGAGATAGATAGATTCAAATAATAAAATGGCTCAAACAAAACAGACGTTCATTTCTTGCTCACTTAGCAGTCCAAGGCAGGTGTTCTTGGGTGGTGGATGGGGCAACTCCCCACAGTGACTTAGGGGCCCAGGCTCATTTTATCTCCTGCAGGACTTCATCCTCATCATCTGCCTCCAGCAATGAAGAGCAGCAAGAACACAGACGAGGCACACCTGCTTCTCTAATGCCTCATCTCAGACATGGCATTCATCACCAAAATGCAGTTGTGTGATCTACTTGCCGGGAGGCTGGCATGTGTAGGTCAACTGTGTGCCCCAAAAGAAGAGAAGATGGATTGGTGCAGAGGGGAGGGAATAGCTTGCACAGTGTGCAGTTGTTTGAATTTGCTTGTATTTTGGACTTGAGTGATTCTCATTACACTTGAGCAGTGTTGTGAGTAGAAAATGAAATGTGTCTAGATGAATAAAGCACCACTTTACATTAGTGCCACAAAAACAAGAAGTTCTGAGCCACGTGGCACACAAAATTCTAAAGCCTTTTATTACAGATCATCAACTGACACTGAGAAGTTGTTCCATTTATATTCTCAACTCCATGCAATTGTCTACACCACTGCCAACATTATGTGCAACATTAATATTTTAAAGCATTTATTATATATATAATCATACTGTAATATCATATTTTTGAAACAGGAAGAAAGGGGACACAAGCCACAACCTTTAAAAGAATGACATAGCCGTAAGACATGACAAAAGCTGATTAGAACCAGCTAGGTCCAAGAGGGCAGAAGATTTGACATCCAGTGGCTCTTGAGGCTCCTTATATGCTCATTGTAATACAACAGCATAAGCTAAGTGACTTATCCATCAGCACCATGACAGTTCTGAGACTGGCCATCAAAGATCAAAACGTAGGTGGTGGCCCAATTCCTAGAAATCTCCGCCCCTTCCCCCAAAATACTTGGAATAACGCTTCCACTCATTAGCCTATGAAATTACCTGGGCCATAAAAACTAACCACCGCATATTTTGGGGCCTCTCACCTTCTGAGAGAGCCCATACTCTGTCTGTGAAGTGTGTTTCTGTCTAAATAAACTTACTTCTTACCTACCATTTTGTCTGTCACTGAGTTCTCTCTGTGACAAGATATCAAGAACCTGAGCTTCAGTGAAGTCCTGAGATCAGGTGTGATCTCAATTAAAAGACCATGGGTTCAAGTGCCAATCTGAGGTCCTTGGTTTTATTATTACATATTATACATATATATCGGAGAAGGCAATGGCACCCCACTCCAGTACTCTTGCCTGGAAAATCCCATGGACGGAGGAGCCTGGAAGGCTGCAGTCCATGGGGTCGCTGAGGGTCAGACATGACTGAGCGACTTCACTTTCACTTTTCATTTTCATGCACTGGAGAAGGAAATGGCAACCCACTCCAGCGTTCTTGCCTGGAGAATCCCAGGGACGGGGGAGCCTGGCAGGCTGCCATCTATGGGGTCGCAAAGAGTTGGACATGACTGAAGTGACTTAGCAGCAGCAGCATACATATATATGTATTTTCACACACACTGAAGATAAAGTATTCAAACAACAGAAAAAAGATAAGAGATGTAAAAAAAATTACCATAGGGAATCACCAATAATTTGTTGACCATCTTTTTCATACAACTTTCTACACAGCTATATTCCACCAAAGATTACATTTGCTTTTTAAAACTGTACACATCCTGTTTCTCTTGTTCTACTTTCCTTGTTTTCTTTTTTTGTTTCTTTATTCCCTTCCTTCTTTCCTTTTTCCCTCCCCTCCCTGTCCCTCCTGCCCTCTCCCATTTCTCATGCTTTGCATTTAATGGCTATAACTGAATCACTTTACGAGTCTGACCTGACCCATGGTGGTATGATCACATGGTGAGAGCATAGACCCTAGAGGCACACCAGGGTTGCATTCATGACCTGTCTCCCTATCTATAAAATCTATAATAATGGTATCTACCTTATTGTGCACTGTTAATCTATGTGAAGACTGAATGAGTTCATATGCACTATGTGTCCTGAACAGGACCTGGTGCATAGTAAGAACTTTATGTGTTTGCTATTATCACTATTTACCTATCATATATGTTACTAACATTTTCTCCTGCCTATGGTTTGTCTTTTGGCTTTATTTATAGTACCATTTTTCATAAAGACTAAAATGTTTTACATTTATGGGTGTTTAGAAAATGACACTTAATTTTGAGATTTAGAATATCTTCCCTGGTGGTTCAATGGTAAAGAATCTGCATGCCAATGCAGGAGATACAGGTTCAATCCCTGGGTCAGGAAGAGCCATGGAGAAGGAGATGGTTACTCACTCCACTGTTCTTACCTGGGAAATCCCAGGAACTGAGTAGCCTGGCAGCCTACAGTCCACAGGCTGCAAAAGAGTCAGACAAGTCTTAGTGACTGACAACAAAATGTTTTTTAAAATTTTATTGGATTATAGTTGATTTACCATATCATGTTTCTGCACTACAGCAAAGTATATCAGTTATACATATATAGCCACTCTTTAAAACTAAATGTTTCTATGCAGTAAAATATAGCTTTCCTTTATAGCTTTCATATTTCTCATGTGTCTTATAAAGATCTGTCTCTTTATTTTCTTTTATGTCAACTATGTCATGTATATGGTTTTCTAATTTATGCTTTTTTTTCCCCACTATAATTGAGAGTGGAATTTTTGGTGACTGTTTTAGTAAAGTCAAAGCTATCATTCTTTCTCCTTAAGGTTTCTATTGCTTAAGTGTTTGCTTCAAAAAGCCTTTGCCATCCATTTAAAGGTTAATTAATTTATAGAGAATTGATGTAGGAAGAAATATAAATGTTTTTTTTTCTTGATTGTTTGCTAGTTATCCTGACACTCGTTATTTTCTCATGCTCTGACTGATGGAAGCTGCTGAAGACTTGTCACCCAAGTGTATGTTCCTCGGTTCTTTGTATCGTCACAACAACGATTTGGAGTAATGGACATTAAAGCCCTTGGCGCGTCACAGCTCTTGGGTCTTGGACAAACCGTGCTATAGCTCTTAGGCAAATCAGTGTTACAGCTCTATTTTCTTTAGAAGATAGCAGGAGAATCCATCCTCGAAGCGTGAGGGCATGCCAACCCAAAGACTCAAAGAGGAGAGAGTGGAGGAGCATGCAGGGGAGGGAGAGAGAGACAGAGAGAGAGAGGGAGAGAGAGGGAGAGAGAGGGAGAGAGAGGGAGAGAGAGGGAGAGAGAGGGAGAGAGAGGGAGAGAGAGGGAGAGAGAGGGAGAGAAAGAGCACACGCATGCGGGAGAGAAAGATAGTGAAAGAGGGAGAGAGAGAGAGAGCATGCACGCAGGAGAGAAAGAGAAAGTGCTTTGGCTCCTCCTTTTATATGTTTTTTCCTCCACCTGGGCCTGCCCTATGCAAACTGGGCTTGGCCAGGAGTGCTGTTTGTTCTACCTGAAGTCTTCACTCTGGTCCTCAGACCTTTCTTTGACCTCCCTTTGTTCTATTTTTGCGGGCTTTTCCCTTCCTTGTATTTTAGCCACCACCATTTTGGACTCCTTTTCCCTATTCTACCTACCTAACAGACTGGTCCCTCCCTTGGAGCGTAACTGGACAGAAGCCACTGCTATCCTTTGTTACAGAGTTGGCTGAGAGATCTGTTTTATGCCTACAGTCAACTTCTAATTACCATCCCATAGATAATGCACAAGTATGACAAGGCTGTATACTGTCACCCTGTTTATTTAGCATATATGCAGAGTACATCGTGTGAAATGCTTGGCTGGGTGAATCACAAGCTGGAATCAAGATTGCTGGGAGAAATATCAACAACCTCAGATATGCAGATGATATCACCCTAAGGGCAGAAAGCATAGACCGAGCTAAAGAGCCTCTTGATGAAGGTGAGAGAGGAGAGTGAAAAAGTTGGCTTAAAACTCAACATTCAAAAAACTATGATCATGGCATCCTCTCATCACTTTATGGCAAATAGAAGGGGAAAAAGTGGAAACAGTGACAGATTCTATTTTCTTGGGCATCAAAATCTCTGCAGATGGTAACTGCAGCCATGAAATGAAAACTCGCTTGCTCCTGGGAAGGAACCTATGAAAAACATAGACAGCATAGTAAAAAGCCAAACATCATTTTGCTGAAAAAGGTTGGTATAGTCAAAGCTAAGGTTTTTCCAGTATTCCTGTATGGATGTGAGAGTTGGACCATAAAAAGGCTGAGTGCTGAAGAACTGATGCCTTCATATTATAGTGCTGGAGAAGACTCTTGAGAGTCCCTTGGACTGCAAGGAGATCCAACCAGTCAATCCTAAAGGAAATTAACTCTGAATAATCAATGGAAGGACTGATGGCTGGAGCTCGAATACTTTGGTCACATGATGCACAGAGTCGACTCACTGGAAAATACCTTGATACTAGGAAAGATTGAAAGCAAAAGATGAGAGCAGCCGAGGATGAGATGGTTAGACAGCATCGCCGACTCAATGGACATGAATCTGAGCATACTCCAGGAGATTGTGAAGGACAGGGAAATCTGGTCCTGGTCCTTGTAAAACTGGCTGCAGTCCATGGCGGCTCAAAGATTGGGACACAAATTAGCGACGCAACAACAACAACAACAAAAGATAACTCACTAGGAGATCAATGAATTTTTAAAAAGACTAATAAAAAATCTCAGCCTGGGCGCCTCAAACTTCTTTCCACTGGGCTTTGTTCAGAACTGTCAGCTAACATTAACATTATATAAGTCAGGTTGAACAAACACTTTTTTAAAGGCATAAATATTTTACGCACAGCACAAATGCTTTACATAGCTAACTATCAGTGAGTCTGTGAGTCTTGAAATTTCTGCCATCTAGTTCTTTACACATTACACACTTTAATGATGACAAACCATGGAAAGCTGAAGAGCTTCTTTGAAAAAAATGAAATCCACATGTTATTTCTCTGACTCTGGCTCTTTCATAAGATTTTATAGATTGGAATGAAGACAAAGGGGATTAAAGAAAGTTTGGCAGAAGCAAATCATGCCAAAATAGATTTTTGACTCTGGAATATAGGATTAGTCAGTCAACAACTCACAAAACTTTACGACTCTTTCTTGTCATGGCGGGCTTAAGGTTGAGATTCTACGAAGAAGAAGCTTGTTGTTGTTTAGTTGCTAAGTCATGTCTAACCCTTGTGTAATTCCATGGGACTGTAGCCCACTGGCTGCTTCTGTCCATGGAATTTCCCAGGCAAGAACACTGGAGTAGTAGGTTGCCATTTCCTTCTTGAGGGGATCTTCCCGACCCATGTCTCCTGCATTGGCAGGCAGATTCTTGACTATTGAGCCACCAGGGAAGCCACCTTTATATCCAAAAAAAAAAACTTATTAATAAAGCTATAGATCTTGAATTGTAATATTGATTTCATAAAATCATTATGGCTCAGTTATGGTCTATAGCAATGCTCTTCTAACTATACATGTGAAGAACCAGATATTTTTATCCTATCTTCAAAGGAAAATTTCTGGAAAATACAATAAAAAGGAATTATTAGAAAAATTAAATGATGGTTAAAACACATATTTAAAAAATAGAAGCCCCAAGTTTTTATTACTGGGTTTAGGTGAAGGTGAAGTCGCTCAGTCGTGTCCGACTCTTTGCGACCCCATGGACTGTAACCTACTAGGCTTCTCCGTCCATGGGATTCTCCAGGCAAGAATACTGGAGTGGGTTGCCATTTCCTTCTCCAGGGGATCTTCCCAACCCAGGGATCGAACCCAGGTCTCCCGCATTGGAGGCAGACGCTATAACCTCTGAGCCACCTACTAGATATCAAATTACTCTTTGCCATAAAATTTCCTAAATGCTTTTAAAATAATTTTATTTGTTTATTTTTGGCTGTGCTGGGTGTTCATTGCCGCACGCGGGCTTTCTCTAGTTGTGCCGAGTCAGGGCTACCCTCTAGCTGTGGGGTGCAGGCTTCTCACTGTGGTGGCTTCTCATGTTGCCGAGCACAGGCCCGAGGGCATGCAGGCTCCAGCAGTTATGGAACATGGGCTTAGCTGCCCCTCGGCATACGGAATAGTCCCAAGATTGAACCCAGGTCCCCTGCATTAGCAGGTGGATTCTTAACCACTGGACCACCAGGGAAGTCCCTAAATGTTAACTGTGAATTTCTGGGCTTAGTTTATTGTAGGCCAGTAATAGTAACTCACGCTTTGAGTCACACTGCTTTATACCATTTCTGGCTCCTAAACCAAGGCGTTTTTCAAAACCAAGGCTTCTCCATCAGAGAAAGATGAAAAAAGGATTAATGCACAATAGCGAACTATGGTCTGTGTGACTGCAGCAAACGTTAGGACCTCTTCATTGCTGTGACCTGTTTAGATACAGCTTTCCAAATATGTCCTTTGGCCTAATATTTAGTTCTGAACTGATAAAGCCTGATACATGTGGAATCTCTCAATCTGAAAGAAATGTTCAAACCCTACAGGTACTGATTGTATAACATATTCCCCTTTTCAACTGTAATTTAGTCAGTGTTTAACATGCTTAAAGATTTCTTATTTTAATCAAAGCTTATATAGTGCCATGTGGAATGGAACATAACATAGAGCTTCAATTCCGGTTTTATTCCAAGTAAGGACTCTCTGAAGCCCCTTTGTTCTATGGTTCCATAAACTGAGAGTTCTTGGCCTTTCAGGCACTGATGTTGCCTTTCTCTTCAACACTGAGAGGATCCAAATAGGAGCATTCATGGAGGTCATTTTACTGATTTCCTTTCCTCTACCCCTGTGACTCCTCCTAGTTTCGCTTATACCATCATCCTGTGTTTTATTTTTGACATAAACCATTGACTGTGCTCATACGGAAAAGGGTACTAGTAACCACAATGATGTTGTTGGATTGTAGGGAAATCCATCTCTTGACTGTCCTTTCTCTCTGAAAAATGTGAATTTAATCTCCTGGAATAAAAATCATCGATTTTTATGCCATGTACTTAGTGGCATGATAGTTCCATTTCACTGTTTAGACATTAAGGAGTAATTTTCTTCACCAGCATTATTGCTTCATGCAACAAAATGTTGGCCTTTTAGAATACCTTTAAACATATGTAGAGATGAGAAAAAAATTAAACCATTTATTTACCTTACCTGGTATGGTTCTTTCAGTTACCTTTCATTAGACTGTGTTTAGAAAAATCAGTTTATGGTTAATACAGTGGGCATAAGAGGCAAACAAAATTTTAGTGTCAAGTTTCCAGTGAAATGCCATCATATGCTGTTGATTTTATCACAATCTACCCCAGCTCATTGTCTTTACCAAAAGCTCTATCCTAGCTTTAACACAGTAACTGATCTCTTTTTTGGGTAACTGGCATCCTCCTTCACTCCTTAAATTTGTTCTTGTTTCATTTTAAAAAAGAAAAGTCTGCTAACATAAAGATCCACATTTACCAAACAGACACTACTCTGAAAACAACTAGATGCCAATCAAAATGTATGACAGACATGGTTACACAAAATAATCAACAATTATAAACAGGGATGATTCCTAAGCTCTACTCTGGATAATAAAATTTCAATCATTCACCAGAAAGATAAAGTCCATTAATAGTCTTAAAAGTCTCTGTCTGCTTCAAGGGAGAGGCTGTCCCAGTTAGAAGAAAGAGAAGGGTCTGAAGGGTCTGAGTACCCAAAAATCAGACACATGCCCAGGGATGGGGAGAAAGATGGGAAGGAAGTCCACGGCAAGGTCAGCTCCAGAGCCTCAGACCTACTAATCAGTAAAACCTGGAAAGGCTTCCAACAAACTACAGACTTCACGACCAGCCACCAGGCATCCTCCCGTCCAGAACTTGTGCTATCACTTCCATTCTGAATCCCACCTCCTTCAGCGCCTCTATCCTCTGGGACCTTATTCCGTTCACTGTCTCGGGACATGTGAAAGTGAAAGTCTTAGTCATGTCCAACTCTTTGCAACCCTATGGACTGTAGCCCACCAGGCTCCTCTGTCTATGGAATTCTCCAGGCAAGAATACTGGAGTGGGTCACCATTCTCTTCTCCAGAGAATCTTCCCGACCCAGGGACTGAACCTGGGTCTCCTGCATTGCAGGCAGATTCTTTACCCTCTGAGCCACCAGGGAAGCCTGTCCCAGACATGTGGCTGCATAAAAATCAAGCTTAGGGAGCTTCACCATTATTTCATATCTTGTTCATACAAAGGTCAGGATGTCTCTAAAACTTTTCTGACTAATCCACACATTTCCAATACCTGAGATTTCACAAAGGAAAACCCAATTCTGACATTTATTATACTAATTATCAAAACCATCAGTGTTAGAGATAAAAGATTGCTAAGGCACTTGCAGCTGCCTCTGATGGCAGCATTTTGATTAAATGCTACTGATAACCACCGCTGGAGTATGTATTTCAAATTAGAATAACTGCCTGCCTTAGGGTCTGGATGAAGAAGAACTGAAACCTATATTTGTGCATATCATGTCTGCGAAAGTATTTTAAAGTAAATTACAGACCAGAAAATAAATACCTTCCTGTTAAAAAATCAAGCCCTTGAAACAGGGGACTACACTTAAGATGTCCTTTTGCTCATCTTTTCATTCTTAATCCACAACTATGCAGCTCCCATCCTATTAAGACTGATTCTGCCAAGATCGTTTATGACCTAGATGCTAAATTCAGTGTGCCAGGTCCTAGCCCAGTTCCTGAAATACAGTTTTAAAGCATCCATATTCATTTCTATAATTTTAGGTGGAATTAAACATGTCTCAATCCTATTTTTCCCTTACCATATACTCTTTTAATTACAATTCTGAGAAACCTTGATTCAGGCATGAGATAGGAGAGTTTGAGAAAGTAATTAAATGGAATATGCCATATTCATTATTCAGCAAATGAATTCTCACCTCCCATAAAATGATTTGTCAAAAAACTGAAAGTCAGTTTAGTTCATTAAGCCCTCAAGTGCTCCTAAAAATGCTCAGCCTGAGACAAGGGAACTATGTAAGCATACCTGAAAGTTATGATACCTAAAGGCCTCTGGAAAAAACATAGGTAGATAAGTTAAGTCCCTTATTTTTTTTTCTGGCAGAATTAATAGTCTACCAATTGCCGACAACAAGATTCCTTCTTATTAAATGTATACTATTTCCCTCTACCTATCAGTTTTAACTTCTCTTCAAAGACTCCAGGTTAAATAAAGGAATTAGAAGTGGATGATAGCTTCACAAGGGCATTTTCAGGCATGCAATGTTTAAATGATAATACATCTTGTTCTGAAGCTGTCTAAACCTTAATTCAGTACAAGGAAATGCAATTTCCACTTCAATGTATTTGAAGGCTTTCCCTCCTATAGAATGGAATGTTGGGTATGTCTTTATTTTCATACAAGTGGGTAATATAGATGTGCATGAAATGTGGGAGATACCACCACTAGGACTTACTGCACATTTCTCTTGAGAAGAGATTCAGTTGCAGAGAAATAAGAAATTCAGAGTGGGTTTGAGGAACTGCCAAATCATGAGTAGAAACATGTTAAAAAGATTCTTCTTCTATATATTATGACACTCAGAATGTGAGAGTCCCTCTGATTATCTTTAAAACAGCCCCATCATCCCCAGAGAGAGTTGCAAGGAGCAGAGAGGATATCTGAGGAAGTCATCCCTGAGGAAGAAGAGAGACTTAAGCTCTGATGCAAGTGACGTTAGGTGCAGCTGATCAGACACTGTGCTCCATACTTTCCCAGACAGCAGTATACTATTAGGTACTACTTGTATCTGAAGATGTAAGCTCAGGAAGACAAGAGAGAGAAAATATGTCCGTGCCTGCTGTGCTTAGTTGCTCAGTCGTGTCTGACTCCTCCTTGTGACCCCACGGACTGTAGCCCGCCAGGCCCCTCTGTCCATGGGATTCTCCAGGCAAGAATACTGGAGTGGGTCGCCATGGCCTCCTCCAGGGGATCTTCCCAACACAGGGAGCAAACTCAGGTCTCCTGCATTGCAGGCAGATTCTTTTACCATCTGAGCCACCAGGGAAGCCTGTGTAAGTGCATATGTATATACATGTACATCTACATATACAGATATACATATATATGTGTGTGTGTGTACATATATATATATATTTAAGGACATACGGGCTTCCCTGGTGGCTCAAATGGTAAAGAATCCGCCTGCAATGCAGGACACACAGGTTTGATCCCTGGGATGGGAAGATCCCCTGGAGAAGGAAATGGCAACTCACTCAGTATTCTTGCCTAGAGAATCCCATGGACAGAGGGGCCTGGCAGGTTATAGTCCATGGGGTCCCAAAGAGTTGGACTCAACTGAGTGACTAACACTTTCATTTTTCTTTCCACTTTACTTTTTATATATATATATATATACACACACACATATATATAATGCTTACATATATTTTGCAATTATATATATATATATCTTCATGTAAAATATATATGTATATTTATTATAAAATATGTATTCATTTAACAATCCAATGATTCACTCATATTTTAACGAACAAGTCAAAGTTCCTGCTGAGATAATACTTAGAATAGGCTTCACCAAGTATAGAGGAGTCCTTCTCCTTGGCTGCTTTCCAAGTATCTCTTGCATTCTGATCTCACTATGTACAAGGTGATCTTGGTGTTTAAAGAGAAGTAATCTTTCATGTAATATGACTCCCAAACACCAAAGTTCTCCCTTATTCTCTTCTGAATAAGCAGTAATTCATTGTAGTGTTGGAATTGAAAGTAGCTGCCCATTAGGCTGAGCTCTAAGAAGAGTTTTCCCCTAATAGTCTGAGTTTACAGTCTATTCCTGACACAATGTGTCTCCACTGATCTTCCTTTAGTTGAATTCTCACAAGAAACTTGTGAGGAAGAGTAGGTTTATTGACAGGCCCTCCTACTCTATCTGTAGTAACAGCTTTCCCCATCCTTTGGGGAATGGGCCATCCTAACTCCAACCCCTCAGTTCAGGGTTTCCAATTAAAATTCATGCAATGAATGACAATGCTGTGTGATTTCATCATCAGAACCTTAAGGGACAAGAGTTAGACAGGCTGTGAAAGTCACACAAGACAACATCACTAGCCAGTCACAGTTAAAGACTTGAATCCACTGGGTCTGACTCCAAAGCCTTCACTTTGAGCCACCAAGTTATACTGACTCCCAATGTATAGAACTAAAAAGCCTCTTGATGAAAGTGAAAGAGGAGAGGGAAAAAGTTGGCTTAAAGCTCAACATTCAGAAAACGAAGATCATGGCATCTGGTCCCATCACTTCATGGCAAATAGGTGGGGAAACAGTGGAAACAGTGTCAGACTTTATTTTTCTGGGCTCCAAAATCACTGCAGATGGTGACTGCAGCCATGAAATTAAAAGACGCTTACTCCTTGGAAGGAAAGTTATGACCAACCTAGATAGTATATTCAAAAGCAGAGACATTACTTTGCCAACAAAGGTCCATCTAGTCAAGGCTATGGTTTTTCCAGTGACCACGTATGGATATGAGAGTTAGACTGTGAAGAAAGCTGAGCGCTGAATGCTTTTGAACTGTGGTGTTGGAGAAGACTCTTGAGAGTGCCTTGGACTGCAAGGAGATCCAATCAGTCCATTATAAAGGAGATCAGTCCTGGGTGTTCTTTGGCAAGAATGATGCTGAAGCTGAAACTCCAGTACTTTGGCCACCTCATGCGAAGAGTTGACTCATTGGAAAAGATTCTGATGCTGGGAGGGATTGGGGGCAGGAGGAGAAGGAGACGACCAAGGATGAGATGGCTGGATGGCATCACCGACTTGATGAATGTGAGTTTGAGTGAACTCCAGGAGTTGGTGATGGACAGGGAGGCCTGGCGTGCTGCAATTCATGGGGTTGCAAAGAGTCGGACACGACTGAGTGACTGAACTGAACTGGACTGAATGTACAGAAGTCGTGGTTGGGGTGCCCTGAAACATTTATTTAGTAAATAGCAAGAAGCGACAGAGAGAGAGAGGACTGCCCAGTTCACATCTCTGGCCAGGGCTTGGCCTCGGCATCGACATCTGCTAAAGCACAGGCTTGGGGGTTATAGCTGAGCTCCCTACGTGTCCCTTCCCAACCAGGTGACCTCAACACCCCTTGCCTTCACACTATCTCAGCTTCTTCATGTGCTGACTCCTAAGTGCCGTCATAAGATTTCAATGAAACAATGACGTCAAAGACTTGAGAACACTTGCTGATTCCTGATAAATCTGCATAAACAGAGTGTGATCGGTTGTAACACAGGGAACCACTAGCTCCCCTCTGCATCCTGCCTGCTCTCGGCTGGCTTCAAAGTCCATGTTGTTGGGTGGCGATTTGCTAAACAACATGGTTCACCTACATTCACTCCTGTTTTTCAAACCCCTTCTTGTTCCCTGCCTAAGCCCCTAGACATGCAGTGAGAGCCTTGCTTATAGTGAAGACAGGAATCAGTCACAGCTGCCTTGGAAAGACGTACCCTTTGCAGTGGGTCACTGGGCCCACACGCCTTCCTTTTTGAAGAGGCACAAGCCTTTGCTCTGCAAATAGAAAGGGATCTAAAATACATTTCCAAAATTTTCTGCTCATACATTTGAGTCTTGAGACATGTTGAAATAACTTTCTAAGCCCAAGATGGAGAGCCCCTTGTCCAGGGCACCATGTCAGCTAAAACTATAACTTCTGCATTCCTGTAAGTGCTCTCTGTTAGACCAGAAACATGGAACATCCAGCCAGCCAAACCCCAAATGCCGAGCCAACTCCAGGCCTTCTCATCCCATCAAGGATGATGACTTGGCCAAAGCCAATCTGATATTTTCTATTTTTCTCTTCCCTGCTCTTTATTCCTTATCCTATAAAATCTCCCTGCCTTCTGCCTCCTTGGGAGATTCTCCAAAAGGAGACTGCTTCATGAAGTGTTAAACAGAGTTTGTCTGTATCACCTAAACTGTCTTCTTGAATCACTTTTTTTAAAAAACAGATATTTGGGGTTATATGCCCAGAGCTATCACTGTGACCGAGAGAAGCTGTAGACCTCCTGACAATTATTGGGTCAACACTTCCTGTCATCTTCATGTACTTCTATCAGAAGAAGTGACCATTGGTGTGGCTATTTTCTCTAGTTATGTATCTGCTTTCATTTTTAATCATGAGGATCTATTTTTACTTTTGAGAAATATAATACAATCCCTCCATCAAAGCAATTGTCCATTGACCAAGGAAATAAATTATGAAAAAGTTATAGTGACTTAAGTGAGACATTTAAATGAATTGGAGTTGTTTGAATCACATTAACAACTATATGCCTTTGGAGGATGGTGGTGCATTTGTGCATGCAACATCTAAGCTATTCAGTGAACAGCCACCAGGAATCTGCAAATCCCTCACATTAAAATCTTGGCGCCTCAGAGACCTCCGTCCTACAGACTGGGAACGAATGTCTACAAGCATTTAGCTGAGAATTTGGAGAAGAAAATACCACAAGGTTAATTTGAACTTTCTCTCTCTGACTGGTCTATAATTCTACTAATGACTGGCTGGATTTAAAAATTAAAATAATGATAGGGTGACTGTAAATAGAATTGTGTTTTGAAACAAGAAAAACATAAATTTATAGTTGCTTTGGAGTCTAATTTTTATCTACGGTAGACTGATCTAAGTCTTGGCAGGACACTCGACATAATTTGAAACCATGAAGGTATAAACCCAAAAGGAAAAATGCTTAAATTATGCTCAAACTGATCAGGGGAGATGGTTGGGGGAGGTTTCATTATTAAAATTACTGAACAGGAAAGTGCCTTCAACTATAATATAAAAGGCAAATTGCAATTACTGTTCTACTTTTCCTCCACTTTCTTTCTTTAGTGCACAAGCAGTTTATACAAAACTAGTTTTGCATCTCCTGAGTTTCTCATATTTTCACAGAAAAAAGAAATTTCCTCCATGTAATAAATTTCTCTAAATGTAAAAAAAAGATCATCTTCTTTCTGGCCTCCTTAACCCTAATACTAAAAGGGTTTCAGATTTACATAGAAAGAAGGAAAAGAATTCATTTCTCAATCATTAGTTAGGCAAGTGACTGACATTGTTACTATTTAAAAGAGCCTACAGTTTATTCCCAGGTATTTTATTCATTTTTATTGCAGTGGTGAATTGTTTCCTTAATTTCCCTTTCCGATTTTTCATTGTTAGTGTGTAGGAATGCAAAGGATTTCTGTGTATTAATTTTGTATCCTGCAGCTTTATTAAATTCATTGATTAGCTCTAGTAATTTTCTGGTGGCATCCTTAGAGTTTTCTATAGTGAGTTTTATATACTGAGACAAAAGACTTGTATACAGAGAACTAGAAGACACTGATGAAAGAAATCAAGGACAACACAAACAGATGGAGAGAGAAATCATGACCTTGGATTTGAAAAATAAATATTGTGAAAATGACTATAGTACCTAAAGCAAACTACAGTTCAATGCAATCACTGTCAAATCACCAGTGGCAATTTTCAGAAGTAGAACAACAACAACAAAAATTCACATTTTGTATGGAAACACAAAAGACTTCTGAATAGCCAAAACAATCTTGAGGAAGAAGAATGGAGCTGGAGGAATCAACCTTCCTGACCTCAGACTATACTACAAAGCTACAGTAATCAAGACAGTATGGTACTGGCACAAAGAGAGAAATATAGATCAATGGAACAAGATAGGAAAGCCCAGAGATAAGCCCATGCACCTTTAGACACTTTATCATTGACAATGGAGGCAAGACTATACAATGAGGAAAAAACAGCCTTTTCTAGATAGCTATGTGTAAAAGAATGAAATTAGAACACTTCTTAACACAAAAATAAACTTGAAGTGGATTAAAGACCAAAATATAAGGCCAGAAACTATAAAACTCTTAGGGGAAAACATAAGCAGGACACTCTTTGACATATATCACAGCAATATCCTCTTTTACCTACCTACTAGAGTAATAGAAATAAACACAAAAATAAACAAGTGGAACCTAATTAAACTTAAAAGCTTTTGCATAGCAAAGGAAACTATAAACAAGATTGAAAGACAGTCCTCAGAATGGGAGAAAATAATTGCAAATGAAACAACTGACAAAGGATTAATCTCCAAAATATACAAGCAATTCATGCAGCTCAATACCAGAAAAACAAACAAGCCAATTAAAAAATGGGTGGAAGGCCTAGACAGACATTTCTCCAAAGATGACATACAGATGGCCAACAAACACGTGAAAAGATGCTCACCATCACTCATTATTAGAGACCTGCAAATCAAGACCACAGTGAGATATTACCTCACACCAGTCAGAATGCCCTTCATCAAAAAATCTCTAAACAATAAATGGAGAGGGTGTGCAGAAAAGGGAATCCTCTTGAATTGCTGTGTGTCAGTCACTCAGTCATGTCCGACTCTCTGCGACTCCATGGACTGGACCCCACCAGGCTTCTCTGTCCATGGATGGACTGGTTGGATCTTTAGGATGATCAAAGTGGACATAAGAACTACTGCCACTAAAATTTACTGAGGAGTCAGTGACAATAAGATGTGATTGTCACCAAGTTCAGAAGGCCGCCCTGGCACACATCACTGCCACAAAGCCCACACTCTGGCACCAAGATGTGTTCTCAGGTCCTCTCTGACAGTGGGGATTGCATGGAGCATGCCACGTGCCCTGGACGATGTCCCTGACACTGAGGGTGCAGCAGTGAATGTGAGTAAACGAGGCATGTGAACTCCCCCGTGCCGTTCCTCAGAGCCACGGGTTCAGCAGCAGCGGTGCCCCAGGGCCCGAGGAGGGTTACTGCAGCTTGGGAGGAGATGGCAGCAGCTTGGCTCTGATGGAGCCTCGGAGCCACTGATAGATTCTCTAGACGCTTTAGATCAGGACCCTGCAGGCATCAACCACCAGAGGTGCTGAGAAGAACGCTATGACCCTCTTCCTGTCTTCAGATATGTGATGAGGCATCGAATTAATTTTCTGTGGCTGCTGAGCCAAATTACCCCAATCTCAGTAGCTGGAGAAGACTCTTGAGAGTCCCTTGGACTGCAAGGAGATCCAACCAGTCCATCCTAAAGGAGATCAGTCCTGAGCGTTCATTGGAAGAACTGATATTGAAGCTGAAACTCCAATACTTTGGCCACCTGACGTGAAGAACTGACTCATTGGAAAAGACTCTGATGCTGGGAAAGATTGAAGGCGGGAGGAAAAGGGGACAACAGAGGATGAGATGGTTGGATGGCATCACCAACTCGATGGATATGAGTTTGAGTAAACTCTGGGAGTTGGTGATGGACAGGGAGGCCTGGCATGCTGCGTCCATGAGATAGCAAAGAGTTGGACACAAGTGAGTGACTGAACTGATTTATCTTATTGTTCTAGAAGTCAAAAGTAGAAAAAGGATCTTGAGGACTAAAATCAAGGTATTGGCATTGCCATATTCCTTTTAGAAGCTCTAGGGGAGAATCTGTTCCCTGCCTTTTTCAGCTTCTAGAAGCTCTGTGTCCTTGACTTGCCACCCTCTTCCACCTTCCAGGCCAGTAATCATATCACTCTGCCCTCTGTTTCCATTGTCCTATCTCTCTCCCTGACTCCCCTGCCTCCTTCTACTCCTTATAAGAGTCATTGTGATTACACCGGTAGGATAATCTGGAACAATCTCCCCATCAAAAGCCCCTTAACTTTATCACACCTGCCAAGCCCCTTTTGCCACGGAAAGTAACACATCCACAAGTTCTGGGAATTAGGATCTGGACATCTCTGGGGAGCCCTCATTCTGCAGACCACAGCATCATGGGATGAAACTGCAGAGGTCAAAGATAGGGTAAACCAGCAACACTGAGAGGAGAGGGGGCAGGGAGACACAAGCCTCCCCCAACCTCTCCTTTGCCATGTGTTGACCTCAGTGCATCTGGAAGGCATAGCAGTTGAAAAAATCCTTAGCCTGTAAATATTTGCGGTGAATTTTTGCCTCATCTGGGACGAGACTCCCAGTGCTGTGGGACAAAAATTAGTCATGAAATGTCTCCCAATCATTGATCAAATTTCCAACCAAGAAGAGCAACTGATCATCTGTCCTTGACTCAGCAGTCCCAGCCTCTAAAGTCAGCCTCTCACCCTCCCCAAGCTTGATTCACACTTGCTAAGCTTCCTGGAGGCACCTGAAATTTTTTGACACTGAACTCAAGTTGTATTTCCTTATTGAGGTTCCTGGGAAGCCCACTGAGGTTTGAAGTCAGGTTTTACCTGCTTTCTCAGAAAGAACATAACCCCATCAGTGAAAGTCGCTCAGTCATGTCCGACTCTTTGAGACCCCAGGGACTACACAGTCTATGGAATTCTCCAGGCCAGAAGACTGGAGTGGGTATCTGATCCCTTCTCCAGAGGATCTTCCCAACCCAGGGATCAAACCCAGGTCTCTCGCATTGCAGGTGGATTCTTTACCAACTGAGACACCCGGGAAGCCCGTACTGGTTGAAAAATCCCTTGTCTGATTTAGAATAATGTATGCATTAAAAAATACACTCTGGAAACCAATGAGACAGAAAATATGTTGTGCTGTCAAACATTTTTTCTTAGAAACCTTAGACTCTGGAGATTGCAGCCACTGACTCTGCTTTTTCTCGCAACTTCCCAGCCCAGAGATGAGAGGCAGGCACACGTGCCTGCCCATGTGCCTGGCCCAGCACGATGGAGGTGGTGCTTTATGGAGCAGTATGCCAATGAGCGACTGAAACCTTGATGTTTGCTTCCCTGGGGTGCAATAGTTAGGGTGTCTGAGTGGAAGGAGTAAGACTAGATTCAGGCCTCCGTGTGATGCTCCACGTGGTGGTTTTTCAGCTGCTGCAAAGGGATAAAGTACCCGCTCAGGACATGTGGCCTCTGGGCTACAGAATCTCCAGGGTCTTTGTCAAACCACCACTGCAGAAAGGGTCAGTGCTTGGGGAGCTGACTGCATTCCCTGATCCCAATAGAGGTACACATCTATTGGTTGGTGAAAATGTAATTGCCATTTTGGACCATAAATTTTAAATTATTATAACTAGGCTCAAACACATCTTTATTAATCAAAATAGGAACCATTACAATTAGCACATTTTTGCCAATGAGAAATAAGTTTATTTGTTCCTGTAGCCTAAAAATCTGTGCTCTGGGATTCGAAGAACTCTAATATCAAGAATTGAATAGTACAGAAAGAGTCAGCCAATTTACTTGAGGACCTTTGTTTTTCAAAAGCTTTGTAAAGTGTTTTACTGGTCATGATTCTTTTAAAAGGCATTGAAGATAACTCCTGCCTGCCTGGTTAAAGATCGAAGGGCAAAAGGGAGTGGCTGGCCAGCTCTTAATGACTGGAGAAAGACTGGAGTATAAATCAGTTCAGTTCAGTCACTCAGTTGTGTGCGACTCTTTGCGACCCCAAGAACTGCAGCATGCCAGGCCTCCCTGTCCATCACCAACTCCCGGAGTTCACTCAGATTCACATCCATCAAGTCAGTGATGCCACATAGCTATCTCATCCTCGTCGCCCCCTTCTCTTCCTGCCCCCAATCCCTTCCAGCATCAGAGTCTTTTCCAATGCGTCAACTCTTCGCATGAGGTGCAAAGTACTGGAGTTTCAGCTTTAGTATCATTCCTTCCAAGGAAATCCCAGGGCTGATCTCCTTCAGATAGATGCAGCAAATTGACAGCCCAAATCTGTCATAAAACTTCAAGGACTGCTGTTAAAACTAATCAACGTTAACTTGAACCTGTAATTCTGACAAAACTATATAAAATGACATAAAACATGTAACACCACAGTTTTGCCCTAATTATTTATTTTTCCCTTCCTCTCACCTCTCCCAACAAGCCAATTAGTTCAGTTCTATGACCACAATTTAAAATTGTGGGTAAACAGTGAATAAAAAGAATACCTTTAAGATCCAGAAAATGCACCACTACCATACTTTCAGGCCATCATTGCATGTGATCCCAAGGACTCTGGGATGAGCTGGCCTCTCGTCCTCAGTACAGACAGAAGGAAGACGGTAACAGCTAACAGGCAACTGCTGTTGACTTGGCTACAACTCTAACTTTTGGCAATTATATTATTCCTTCCATACTTCTGTGATTTTAGCACTCACTTAAATAGTACCTGAAAATACCAAAAAGGTATCATTATTACTGGCTTTGGTTTGTGCCTTTTTCTTTCTTTCTATTAGCTGCTCCTTCACACCCTGGCCCAAGAGTCCTGGGCTCAGCCGGACGAGGGGAGGCACTCACATTCTCACCCCATTTCCAGGCTTAGCCACATTCTGACTGTGGAGCTCTGGGGTCTCCTAGCCAATTGCATGTATAAATACAAGAGTTTTAAATGACAAACAAACGAAAAACAGAAAACAAAAATGACAGCCCTCCAGGGTAACAGACACCATTAAGAGGTCATGTCACCAAACTAATAAATAAAATGCTCTTTTAAACAATCAATCCTCTCTATTAATATGATTTGCATCCAGTTTAAAGTTCAAAATTGATAGTAAAGAAAACTGGAAAGGAAGAAAAACATTTCTGTAATACTGTTTGCATTCTGACCACCAGGAAGATAAACAGATTCAAAACAATGATTTCCCAGAAAGTAACATTAATTCAAAGTTCTCAGGAAAAAAATCCTTAATGGTTATTCTGGGTGGAAGTAGGAGTTGCATCTTTAAATAAAAGGACAGTTTTTATTTTAGGCCCATTAGAAGTAATTATAAGAAGAGTGGGTAGAGGGGAAAAAGTGATAAAGAGCAAACCAAACGTCAGGTGACAGGAGTCACGTTCCAGTTATGACTCATGCGTTACGTTCTAGCCTCTACCTCTCTGCTCAACTGTTTAATGTCTCTCTATTCCAAATTTCCTTATTTTTCATGCTGCTAAGATGGATGACACTGTCTGGTTATTTAGCATCAACCAGGGCTATTCAGCTATTAGTCTATGGACGAATAGTCTTCTAAGGCAGAACCCTAAAAGACAATTTGTGTGCACACGTACACTGAAGGTATGCATCTGGGTGATTTTTTAAAATTGTTTCTCTTAATTGGGAGTTGAGTGGGAAAAGAAAAATATTTTGAGCACTTGAATAATTTTCAAAGATGTAAGTCATTCAAAAGAGAAGCTATATGGAATACTACTCAGCCATAAAAAAGAATGAAATAATGCCATTTGTTAGCAACATGGATGGAACTAGGGATTATGATACTAAGTGAAGTAAGCCAGGGGAAGACAAACACATGCCATATCAGTTACATGCGGAATCTAAAACATAACACAAACGAATTTACCTAAGAAACAGACTCACAGACATAGAGAAAAGACGTAGTTACTAAGAGGGAGGGACAGTGAGGGTGGGACAAAGTGGGAGTTTGGGATGAGCAGATGCAAGCTACTGTATATAGGGTGGATAAACAACAAGGTTCTACTGTATAGCACAGGGAACTATATTCAATAGCTTGTGATAAATCATAAGGGAAAAGAATATACAAAAAGGACGTTTTATAGGTGTATAACTGAATCACTTTGTTGTACAGCAGAAATTAACACTGTAGATCAACTATAATTCAATTAAAAAAAGTTAAATTGTAAGGTCCCTTAACTGTAGTGATAACATTCTGTGTGCATGAAAAAAAGCCAGTAAATATGTAGCTATGACATGGCACCAAGAGCGCTACTACAGATAGTCCATAAAGTTCTTAAAAAACCAATCATATTTTACTCTCCTTTTTTTTTGGAAGGTATTTTTTCTCAAATAAATGATCACTGCAGTGAAAAAATTCACATTTCCATTTTACAAGGTTCAGTAAGTTTTGTTGTTATTGTTTCGTCACTAAGCTGTGTCTGACTCTCATGCGACCCGTTGGACTGTAGCCAGGCTGCTCTGCCCATGGGATTTCCCAGGCAAGACTACTGCGCTGGGTTGTCATTTCCCTCTCCAGGGGATCTTCCCGACCTTTGGATTGAATCCACATCTCCTATGTCTCCTGCACTGGGAGGCAGATTCCTTACCACTGAGCCATCTGGGAAGTCTCCATAAGATTTGGCACATGTCAAATGTATTTTTCTGGCTTCGTAATCACTTGTGAAATGCCAGTTATGGGGAATCTCAGTCACAGTCTAGGACATCAGAACTCTGCCCTTGGGGTGCAAGCAGTGTGGGTGTGTCCTACATATGAACCCTCAAGTTGTGAATTTTCAAAGATGCAAACATGCATTCCTTGTCTAATAATGTATGTTAGTTCATGTGTCTGGTGTACATTGTCATGTGGGTGCATGCTTTACTAGTGGTTCAGCTCACTGCACAGGAAAATCTGTATGCAGGTCAAGAAGCAATAGTTATAACTGGACACGGAACAACAGACTGGTTCCAAAGTGGGAAAAGAGTATGTCAAGGCTGTATATTGTCACCCTGCTTATTTAACTTATATGCAGAGTACATCATGAGGAACGCTGGACTGGATGAAGCACAAGCTGGAATCAAGATTGCCAGGAGAAATATCAATAACCTCAGATATGCAGATGACACCACCCTTATGGCAGAAAGCAAAGAAGAACTAAAGAGCCTCTTGATGAAAGTGAAAGAGGAGAGTGACAAAGCTGGCTTTAAAACTCAACATTCAGAAAACTAAGATCATGGCATCTGGTCCCATCACTTCATGGCTAATAGTTGGGGAAACAGTGGAAACAGTGGCAGACTTAATTTGGGGGGGCTCCAAAATCACTGCAGATGGTGACTGCAGTCATGAAATTAAAAGATGCTTGCTCCTTGGAAGAAAATTATGACCATCCTATGTGCAGATGACACCACCCTTATGGCAGAAAGCAAAGAAGAACTAAAGAGCCTCTTGATAAAAGTGAAAGAGGAGAGTGAAAAATTGGCTTAAAACTGAACATTCATAAAACTAAGATCATGGCATCTGGTCCCATCACTTCAGGGCAAATTGGGTGGGGAACAGTGGAAACAGTAAGATACTGTATTTTGGGGCTCCAAAATCACTGCAGATGGTGACTGCAGTCATGAAATTAAATGACACTTGCTCTTTGGAAGAAAAGTTATGACCACCTAGACAGCATATTAAAAAGCAAAGGCATTACTTTACCAACAAAGGTCCAACTAGTCAAAGCTATGGTTTTTCCGGTAGTCATGTATGGATGTGAGAGTTGAGCTATAAAGAAAGCTGAGTGCCGAAGAATTGATGCTTTTGGACTGTGGTGTTGGAGAAGACTCTTTTGAGAGTTCCTTGGACTTCAAGGAGATCCAACCAGTCCATCCTAAAGGAAGTCAGTCTTGAATATTCATTGGAAGGACTGATGCTGAAGCTGAAACTCCAATACTTTGGCCACCTGATGCGAAGAACTGACTCATTGGAAAAGACCCTGATACTGGGAAAGATTGAAGGTGGGAGGAGAAGGGGATGACAGAGGATGAGATAGTTGGTTGGCATCACCAACTCAATGGACATGAGTTTAAGTAAATTCCGGGGGTTGGTGATGGACAGGGAGTTCTGGTTTGCTGCAATCCATGGGGTCGCAAAGAGTCAGACATGGCTGAGCGACTGAACTTAACTGCACTGAATTGATTTGAGAAGAAAGCACAGTGATGAGAGAACTGGACCAGATAGGTAAATCAGTCACTTCCCAAACCACTTGTTAGACACAGACATTAACTAGCTTAATTCTTCACTCTATTCAAGTATACACTAAGAATTCGATATTTACTTATACTATATGGAAATCATTTTATAACTATATACTACCTTTATTCAGAGTTTATACTGTTAATAATGTAAAAGCTTTTCGATTCTCTCATTGTGCTGCTGAGTCTTCCTCTTAATAAGTCTAAGACAAACCATTATTTAAGTGAAACAAAGGAAAATAGAACAGAAATTAAAGGTTAAAAAAGCAATTACAGATCAGGTGTTGTAATTTAAAATGCCGCGTGATGTTTAAAATTTGTGAAATATATCAAAGTGTGAGTATTGACCTTATCTTTTTAATCAATTATAGCAGAAGCTCTCTGACCAATCATTTAATTTGTCTTATCAACTAACACTTTGTTTCTTCTGTTAAGCCTATATACAGATATTCACAACACACAAAACACTCTTCGACACTAAATTATCCTCTTATATGCTTGAATACTTCCTCTTACAGTTGAATTGTATGCATATTAAGAGTTTTTACAGTCCCAAACCATTTTGTCTGTTGTACTACCATTATGATTATATTACTCAAGGAATTATTGCACATACACATGAAATACGAGTTTAAAAATCAGGGAATAAAAAAAAAAAAATCAGGGAATAAAGCTAGCAGGATCCTGCTCTGAATCCATACTCATAGAAAATGCCTTTCAAAATACAGTCAAACAAATTTACACTTCTATGCTCTAAGTCAAAGCTTTTATTTGTGTATTTCTCAACTAGATGTCTAGGTTACACTGGAGTTATAATCTACAAATTTCAGTTACTTTAAACAACAGTTCTTCACACACTCTATATATACAATATGCCTAGAAGAAGTAGACTCTAAATATTTATGGATATCTCTGATGAACATCTGTGTTGAGTTTATCCAACTGCAAATTTACAGCACATTACAAGAGTACACTCATTTCTAAAAATAATTGAAATTCAGTAGGAAAGAGAGTCCCCAACCACTTTCTGGTTAAATAACTTACTAGAAGGAATCATGTAACTTATTAGATGCTATTATAATCACGGTTATGGTTTATATCAGGGAAAGGGTACAAATTAAAATGAGCCAAGGATGCAGCATAGGAAAGAGTCCAAGAAAGGTAGCAAGTGTGGAGTTTTTCTCTCCCCAAGGAATCAAGAATGTGGTATACTCACGTGTATCAGCATGTATGTGCTCAGTCACTTAAATTGTGTCCAACTCTTTGCGATCCTATGGACTGTAGCCCACCAGATTCCTCTGTCCATGGGATTCTCCAGGCAAGAATACTGGAGTGGGTTGCCATGCCTTTCTCCAGGGGATCTTCCTGGCCCAGGAATCGAACTCACATCTCCTGCATTACAGGTACACAGTATTGCCAATCAGGGAAGCTCATCCAAGCTTTTAGTGTCCAGAGCTTTTACTGGGACTCCCTTACATACTACCCAGGTGGCTGTCCTTTAGTCTCCAGTCCCTCCTAGAGGCTCAAACTAATACCTTTAGTCTTCATTCCCTTTCCCCAGACAAACTCTTTTGTTAGGCAGAACATCCCAGGATACTAATGATCACCGCCCAGTAGGCAAAGGCAAAGGCCTGACCTGCCTTTGAGTTAACTTAATTCTTTACTGCACAAAATTGTGTTGTGATTTCACATTTGACTGTGTTAATATATGATCCAATTTCTTTGAATAAGAAGATTCTTGCTAAAATTAATCCATTCTAATTGACCTTTTAATATCAGTTGCTTACTAATTATCTCAACCATTTATGATCCACACAAAGTACATACAAAATGTATTTCTCTACCCCAGATGGGGTGGATTGTTTGATAAAGGTAACTTCTACACACAAAGGAACACTGCTCCAGGTAACACCCAATCTGGTAGCTGTCTCTAACTCTAAAAGCTGTGATTATCTTTGTTACAAGTTGTACTTCTTGACTTCAATTCAGGGAGCACATTACAGGGAAAGTAAAGTGATTTCTCAGTAAAAGTTATTTTAAAGATAATGCATTGAAAGAGAAGGAACCTTTTAAATTGAGTATTGCATAAATCTGTGAAGAAGTAAATTAGGTGGCATGAAGAATTATGGTGGATGAAAGCTCAGCATTCAAAATATGAGCATTTACAGAGAGAAAAACTGAGACCTTTTGTAATTCAAAGAAAAATCTTGATAAAAAGCATAGCCAAATTGTCCACATGCCAATGAAGATATATTTGTCATTTCTGTAGCAGTTCATGGGAGTCAGGATTGGGGCATTTAGAGGAAGCTTCATAAATCATGTGTAACATGAGTATAGATTTTGAAAGAAATCTATAATCAGACAACAGAAAGGAAGGGAAAAGACAACCCAGGACAAAGAGGTAAGTCATGTCCAGTGAAAATGAAAGTGTCTGACTCTTTGCGACCCCATGGACCATAGCCCACAGGCTCCTCTGTCCATGGGATTCTCCAGGCAAGAATACTGGAGTAAGCAACCATTTTCTTCTCCAGGGGGTCTTCCCAACCCAGGGACTGAAACCCGGTCTCCAGCACTGCAGGCTGACTCTTACTGTTTGAGCTGCCAGGGAAGCCTGGTATGTGTAAGAAATCTAATAAATCTGTTTGAGTAAAGGAAGAATCCTGCTTGGGGTTTGAGGGAGAAACAGCAGTTAGGGTTAAAAACAGTTTTACACAGGAACCCATATGTGGAAGTTTAAGTTAACATAAAGTCTAGATTTTTATCTATAAAATAAAGAAAACATTGAAATTTGGGAAGATTAGGTAATGTGTGCAAAGAAGTATTTTATAAATCTTTTCGAAACATTAGTATAAATGATAGATTGAAGTAGAGAAAGACTGCAAGCCAGGAGATCACATGTTTTTCTCTTGAAAATGTTATTGGCTTTCATTCCTTGTTTCTTCTTTCATACATACATGTAGAAAAATTAAATTTCAAAAACATGAAATCTGGCATTCAAAACTAAATTAATTTTTGTTTGCAAACTATTTTTATCATGTCTCTATCCCATTGTTGGAGGCATATTTAATCCCAATTAGTGTTTATCCAGTTGGTGTTAAAAAATAAAGTTAAATTTAAGAAAGCCCCCCAAAACTCAAAATTAGAATGTTTGGGCTCCTTTCATCTAAGCAAAGCTGAATTCACATTCCACAGCAGCCTAAAATGATAGCCTAACATGGCTTATATGTGTCATGCTTAACCAAGTTCTTCCCTGGTGGCTCAGACGGTAAAGCATCTGCCTACAGTGCAGGAGACCGGGGTTCGATCCCTGGGTTGGGAAGATCCTCTGGAGAAGGAAATGGCAACCCACTCCAGTACTCTTGCCTGGAAAATTTCATGGACTGAGGAGCCTGGTAGGCTACAGTCCATGGGGTAGCAAAGAGTCGGACACAGCTGAGCTGCTTCAGTTTCAGTTTAACCAAGGTCAGTTTTGATTCTTATAAAATGCAATGTTTGCTCATTGGCATCTATCTTTACTGCAATCTATGGCTGAGTGCCAACTTCTTTATGCAGTCTGGCTCACAGGGTACATATGCCACATTTATGTGCTCTGCTCTGCTCAGTAGCTCAGTTGTGTCCAACTCTTTGTGACCCCATGGGCTGTAGCCAGACAGGCTCCTCTGTCCTTGGGATTTCACAGGCAAGAGTACTGGAATGGTTTGCTATTTCCTTCTCCAGGGGATCTTCCTGACCCAGAGATCAAATCTACTTCTCCTGCATTAGCAGGCAAGTTCTTTACCACTCAGCCACCAGGGAAGCCCTCTGAGTAGACAAATGCAAAATAATAGCCTGAAATTTTAACATTTCTTTCTTAATAACTGATACAAGTGGACAGAATATCAATATATAGAAGACTTAACCAACTTTATCCTATATAACATTTGCAGAATATTTACTCAACAGCAGATTACATATTCAAGTGCACACAGAACATCCACTCACATACTGTGACACAAACATGTTTGAATATACTTAAAAGGAATCAAAGCATACCAAGCATGTATCTAACCACAGTAACATTTAATTTTCAATCAGTAACAGTAACATACCTGGAAAAGTCCCAACTATTTGAAACAAAATTGTACGTTTCCAAATCTACACTTAGAAAGCATTTTGAATTGACTAAGAATAAAATCATAGCCTATCAAAACTTGTGGGATGCAACTAAAGCAGTACTTGAAATAAATACTGCAAGGAGATCAAACCAGTCAATCCTAAAGGAAATAAACCCTGAATATTCATTGGAAGAACTAATGCCGAAGCTCCAATACTTTGGCCATCTGATAGAAAGAGCCGAATCATTGGAAAAGACACTGATGCTGAGAAAGACTGAAGGCAGGAGAAGGGGATGACAGAGGATGCTACAGTTAGATAGTATCACCCACTCAACAGACATGAATTTGAGCAAACTCTGGGAGATAGTAGAAGACAGAGGAGCCTGGTGTGCTGCAGTTCATGTGGTCACGGAGTAGGACGGGACTTAGCAACTGAACAACCACATCAAAGGGAAATAAAACTAAAATACCTATGTTAGAAAAGAAAGGTCTCAAATCAATTATTTTAGCTTTCATCATAACAATCAAGGGGACAATAGGGACAAATGAAAACCCAAGAAAACAGAAGGAAGGAAATAATAAAGGTTGTAGCAGAAATATATAGAGAACAGGAAAATGATAAAATGATTTTTTTTTCCAAAAGATTGAAGAGATAATAGCTACCAACTCAGTTTATAGTAACATTACTTTTATGCCAAAACCAGATAAATGCCTTACAACAAAACAAAATTATAGACACAAATCGCTCATGGGCTTGGATGGTAAATCCTTAATAAAATGGCATCAAATGAAATCCATCATTATATAAAAAGAAAAAGCTACCACAAACAAACTAGGTTTACTTTCGAAATGCAGAGTTTCTTAAAAACTCAAAAATCAAACAATATATGTGTCAACAGACTAAAAAAAATTTGATAAATCTAACATCAATCCCTAATAAAAATCTCTCAGCAAACTAGCAAGAGAAGAGAACTTATCCAAACAAAACTATCTTCAAAAACATTACATCCCACATCATACTTAAAAACTGGGAGATGTCAGTTCTCACTACTCTGTTCATCACTGTGCTAGATAGTCAGTGTGATCGGGTGAGATAAAGGAATATAACACTTTAAAAAATAATTAAACTGTTTCTATTAAGTAGTGTTAGTTCCGCGATCATGTCTGCTCTTTGTGACCCCATGGACTGTTGCCAGACAGGCTCGCCTGTCCGTGGAATTCTCCAGGCAAGGGTACCAGAGTGGGTAGCCATTCCCTTCTTCAGGGGATCTTCCCAACCCAGGGATCAAACCCAGGTCTCTCACACTGCAAGCATATTCTTTACTATCCGAGCCACCATAAATATAGGTACATAAGAAAACTTTTGAGGGAATAGATATGCCCACTACATGGATTGCATGATACCATAGGTATATACAGATGTCAAAACTTGTCGAACTGCACATCTTAAAGTACAATTTATTGCATGTCAGTTATACCTTGGGGCTTCCCAGATGGCACAGTGGTAAAGCATCCACCTGCCAATGCAGAAGATGCAAGAGAAGTGGGTTCAATCCTTGGATTGGGAAGATCCCTTGGAGTAAGAAATGGCACCCCACTCCAGTATTCTTGCCCGGAAAATTCCAAGGGCAGAGGGGCCTGGCTGGCTATAGTCCATGGGGCTACAAAGAGTCAGACACTACTGAGCATCTGAGCACACACATACCTTATTAAAATTGATTTAATGCTTTTGAACATAATAAAGTAAATGTGTTATCTCATGTAATAAGAAGTCCCCAAAACAGAGCATCAGCTAAATCAGCATTTTAGTATCATGATTGCTATTGCCAATTGTAGGCTTCACTTTTCACTGCATCAGAATGACCACAGTATCTCCAGGCATTGTGTGCCTATGCCACAAAGTTCAAATGCAAGGGGAAAAAATGGCAAATGCTGTTTATTCTAAGTATCTTTTTAAGAGTGAAGATAGCTTTCCTAGGAGAATTCCCTCAATCGTGATTGATCAGAATTTCATGACATGAAACTCTAGCAAAGACAATGGATATATATATTAATAGTATTGACTTAGGGTATATATTTCACTACATAAAATATATGGATCCACCAATATCTGAATAAGATTGGAGTGCTGATAAGAAGGAAGATGAATGTAAATGTTCTTGAGGAGAGCTATCCCATCAGTGATAGACTCAATCATCAGGATTATTGCATCAGCCCCTTCAGTTCAGCTCAGTGGATCAGTCCTATCTAGCTCTTTGTGACCCCACGGACTGCAGCACGCCAGACTTCCCTGTCCTTCACTAACTCCCATAACTTACTCAAATTCATGTCCGTTGAGTCAGTGATGCCATCCAATCATCTAATCCTTTGTCATCCCTTCTCCTCCTGCCCTCAGTCTTTTCAGGGTCATTTTCAGTGAGTCAGTTCTTCGCGTCAGGTGGCCAAAGTTTCAGAGTTTCAGCTTCAGCATCAGTCCTTCCAAAGAATATTCAAGACTGACTTCCTTTAGGATCTTTCAGTGATGCCATCCAATCATCTAATCCTTTGTCATCCCTTCTCCTCCTGCCCTCAGTCTTTTCAGGGTCATTTTCAGTGAGTCAGTTCTTCGCGTCAGGTGGCCAAAGTTTCAGAGTTTCAGCTTCAGCATCAGTCCTTCCAAAGAATATTCAGGACTGACTTCCTTTAGGATCTCCTTGACATCCAAGGAACTCTCAAGCGTCTTCTCCAACACCACAGTCCAAAAGCATCAATTCTTTGGCACTCAGCTTTCTTTATAGCTCAACTCTCACATCCATACATGACTACTGGAAAAACCATAGTTTGACTAGATGGATCTTTGCTGGCAAAGCAATGTCTCTGCTTTTGAATATGCTTTCTAGGTTGGTCATAACTTTTCTTCCAAGGAGTAAGTGTCTTTTAATTTCATGGCTGCAATCACCATCTGCAGTGACTTTGGAGCCCCCAAAATAAAGTCTGTCACTGTTTCCATTGTTTTCCCATCTATTTCCCATGAAGTGATGGGACCACATGCATGATCTTAGTTTTCTGAATGTTGAGCTTTAAGCCAACTTTTTCACTCTCCTCTTTCACTTTCATTAAGAGGCTCTTTAGTTCTTCTTCACTTTCTGCCTTGAGATTGGTGTCATATGCATATCTGATGTTATTGATATTTCTCCTGGAAATCTTGATTCCAGCTTGTGCTTCATCCAGCCCAGCATTTCTCATGATGTACTCTGCATAGAAGTTAAATATGCAGGATGACAATATACTGTCTTGACGCACCTCTTCCCTGATTTGGAACCAGTCTGTTGTTCTATGTCCAGTTCTAACTGTTGCTTCCTGACCTGCATACAGATTTCTTAAGAGGCAGGTCAGGTGGTCTGGTATTCCCATCTCTTTAAGAATTTTCACAGTTTGTTGTGATCCACACAGTCAAAGGCTTTGGCATAGTCAATAAAGCGGAAGTAGATGTTCTTCTGGAACTCTCTTGCTTTTTCAATGATCCAATGGATGTTGGCAATTTGATCTCTGGTTCCTCTGCCTTTGCTAAATCCAACGTGAACATCTGGAAGTTCATGGTTTATGTACCGTTGAAGTCTGGCTTGGATAATTTCGAGCATTACTTTGCTAGTGTGTGAGATGAGTGCAATTGTGTGGTCGTTTGAACATTTTTTGGCATTACCTTTCTTTGGGATTGGATTGAAAACTGACCTTTTCCAGTCCTGTGGCCACTGCTGAATTTTCCAAATTTGCTGGCATATTGAGAGCAGCGCTTGCACAGCATCATCTTTTAGGATTTGAAATAGCTCAACTGGAATTCCATCACCTCCACTAGCTTTGTTCGTAGGGATGCTTCCTGAGGCCCCCTTGACTTCTCATTCCAGGATGTCTGGTTCTAGGTGAGTGATCACACCATCATAGTTATCTGTGACATGAAGATCTTTTTTATACTGTTCTTCTATGTATTCTTGCCACCTCGTCTTAATATCTTCTGCTTCTGTTAGGTCCATACTATTTGTGTCCTTTATTGTGCCCATCTTTGCATGAAATTTTCCCTTGGTATCTCTAATTTTCTTGAAGAGATCTCTAGTCTTTCCTATTCTATTGTTTTCCTCTATTTTTTTGCATTGATCACTGAGGAAGACGTTCTTATCTCTCCTTGCTATTCTTTGGAACTCTGCAGTCAAATGGGTATATCTTTCCCTTTCTCCTTTGCCTTTCACTTCTCTTCTTTTCACAGCTATTTGTAAGGTTTCCCTTGTGGCTCAGCTGGTAAAGAATCAGCTCCTTGTTGGGGCTAAAAGAATTCCTTAATACTAATGAAAAATATATTTATTTTGAAACTCTGGGGGGAACTCTTGCAGTGGAACAGCCTTTGAAAATACTTAATTTATTCCAAATTATTTTTAGTGGGATATAATGAATTTTAAGTAGCTTTTTTCACACATCAAAGATCAATCAGTGCTTATACTAATTGCATATCTTCTGATGTCTAATATTAATTGGAATTGTGTGATGTTTTAAAAAATAAACAGGCATTAACCTGAGGTAAATGAAAAATAAGCCAATGAAAATTCACTTTTGGAATATTATTTTGTGCATCAACTGCATCTATCAGGCCAAAGACCATAATCAGGGCAAACAGAAGGAGGGTTAAGAGAAACTGGTAAGTATATTTTGAAGGGTATACATAAAAGTACAAAACTTCCCCATTGAGAAAACTGGAAGAAAAAAAAAAAAAGATTTGTCATACAAATTTTTAGAAAGCAAATAAATTCCAAAAGTGAAAGGTCTGAGAAATACTAACAACACTGATGGATATACTGTCAAACCTGGGATATTTTCTAGTTTCAGCACAAATCCTAAATTAGACGTTAAGGAAATCTTTAATCCAGCTTGCATCTCTGACATCAACAGAGCAGAAGAAGAGGACTACAAAGTCTCTGTGCTAAAACAAGTGGGCAGAGCCATACACTGGTATTTCACCAACTTCTAGAGACTAGGGTCACACCCATCACATCTCTTTCATTTTCTGAGGCAAATTTAACTTAAATGCAGAGTATATCATGAGAAATGCTGGACTAGATGAAGCATGAGCTGAAATCAAGATTGCTGGGAGAAATATAAAAAAAACCTCAGATACGCAGATGACACCACCCTTATGGCAGAAAGTGAAGAACTAAAGAGCCTCTTGATGAAAGTGAAAGAGGAGAGTGAAAAATTGGCTTAAAACGCAACATTCAAAAAATGAAGATCATGGCATCTGGTCCCATCACTTCATGGCAAATAGATAGGGAAACAGTGGAAACAGTGACAGACTTTATTTTTGGGGCTCCAAAATCACTGCAGATGGTAACTGCAGCCATGAAATTAAAAGATGCTTACTCCTTGGAAGAAAAGTTATGACCAACCTAGACAGCATATTAAAAAGCAGAAACATTACTTTACCAACAAAGGTCCTCATAGTCAAAGCTATGGTTTTTCCAGTAGTCATGTATGGATGTGAGAGTTGAGCTATAAAGAAAGCTGAGTGCCAAAGAATTGATGCTTTTGGACTGTGGTGTTGGAGAAGACTCTTGAGAGTCCCTTGGACTGCAAGGAGATCCAACCAGCCCATCCTAAAGGAAGTCAGTCCTGAATATTCATTGAAAGGACTGATGCTGAAGCTGAAACGCCAATATTTTGGCCACCTGATGTGAAGAGCTAACTCACTGGAAAAGACCCTGATGCTGTGAAAGATTCAGGGCAGGAAAAGGGGACAACAGAGAATGAGACGGCTGGATGGCATCACTGATTCAATGGACACGAGCTTGAGTAGGCTCCAGGAGTTGTTGAAGGACAGGGAAGTCTGGTGTGCTGCACTCCATGGGGTCACAAAGAGTCAGGCATGACTGAGCGACTGAACTGATGCAGTAAATCATTAGAAGATCCAGAAACCATCAGGTGACAAGAGGATGTAAGAAAAACTGTACAAACTTCCACGTATAAAAAAGGTCATGGGGATGAAGTGTACAGCATAAAGAATATAGTTAACAATTTTGCAATAACTTTGTATGGTGATAGTTGGTAATTAAACTTATCATAGTGATCATGTCATATTGTATATGAATATCAAATTGGGTTTCCCAGGTGGTTCAGTGGGTAAAGAATCCGTGTGCAATGCAGGAGACCTGGGTTCAGTCCCTGAGTTGGGAAGATCCCTTGGAGAAGGACATGGCAACCCACACCAGTATTCTTGCCTGGAGAATCCCATGGGCAGAGGAACCTGGTGGGTTGTAGTCCATAGGGTCACAGAAGAGTCAGACACAACTGAAGTGGCTGAGTGCACTCACACACAAGAATATCATATAACTATGTTGTACACCAGAAACTAATTTTTATTGCAAATCAATTAATGTCAATAAAAAAGTAGGCTGTCTAAAATTTAAAAACAAATAAAATTTTAAAGTAAGATAAAGAGACTAATGTCAGCACCACTTCTTAGGTTAACAGATATGAAAACTTGGACCAGGTTCCCCCTGGCTCTCTCTACCCAAAATAATAAATACTGAGGCATGGAGCCAGAGAGGAGGATGATATACAACATGTCTTGCTTGACCACAGTAACCCAAACAAATGGATTTCTCTTCTTTCATAATCTTGTACTTTATAAAACATAAGCTTCTCTTTTAATTCCCAAAGCAAAGCTTTGATTTAGGATGCATGTATCTGGATAACTGCTCTGATGCGGCATCTCTTTTTGCATTGTATTGTTCTTCGTGGTATGTGACTGAGTGCCTGTCTTTGCAGAGCACCGTGATTGGTCTGATAGATGAGGCAGCAGGTGGAGGTAGGTGGGGAGTACACGGTGTCTACCTTCAAGTAGCTTTAAATAATGAAAAACAATGTCTTAAGTTCCTACTTAAGCTTTCCACAGAGGGGACAAAAGCTTTCCACAGAGGAGACAAAAGCTTTCCACATAGGGCACAACACCTGAGTATCTCCAGGTTAACTTCAGATCAACCTTGAATGTGAATATGATGAGGTGTTTTACATCTGCTGCTGCTGCTGCTAAGTCACTTTAGTCATGTCCAACACTTTGCAACCCTATGGACCATAGCCCACCAGGCTCCTCTGTCCGTGGGATTCTCCAGGCAAGAATACTGGAGTAGGTAACCATTCCCTTCTCCAGGGGATCTTCCCAGGGATTGAACCTGTGTCTCTTATGTCTCCTGCATTGGCAGGCAGGTTCTTTACCACCAGCGCCACCTGGGAAGCCCAATACACATCTCAGTTCAGTTCAGTTCAGTCGCTCAGTCGTGTCCGACTCTTTGCGACCCCATGAATCGCAGCACGCCAGGCCTCCCTGTTCATCACCATCTCTCGGAGTTCACTCAGACTCACATCCATTGAGTCAGTGATGCCATCCAGCCATCTCATCCTCGGTCGTCCCCTTCTCCTCCTGCCCCCAATCCCTCCCAGCATCAGAGTCTTTTCCAATGAGTCAACTCTTCGCATGAGGTGGCCAAAGTACTGGAGTTTCAGCTTTA
>SJYT01023615.1:23649-53102 GCA_006410635.1 Cephalophus harveyi | reverse complement strand
AAGTTAAATAAGCAGGGTGACAATATACAGCCTTGACGCACTCCTTTTCCTATTTGGAACCAGTCTGTTGTTCCATGTCCAGTCCTAACTGTTGCTTCCTGACCTGCATACAGATTTCTCAAGAGGCAGGTTAGGTGGTCTGGTATTCCCATCTCTTTCAGAATTTTCCACAGTTTATTGTGATCCACACAGTCAAAGGCTTTGGCATAGTCGATAAAGCAGAAGTAGATGTTTTTCTGGAACTCTCTTGCTTTTTCCATGATCCAGCGGATGTTGGCAATTTGATCTCTGGTTCCTCTGCCTTTTCTAAAGCCAGCTTGAACATCAGGGAGTTCACGGTTCACGTATTGCTGAAGCCTGGCTTGGAGGATTTTGAGCATTACTTTACTAGCATGTGAGATGAGTGCAATTGTGCGGTAGTTGGAGCATTCTTTGGCATTGCCTTTCTTTGGAATTGGAATGAAAACTGACCTTTTCCAGTCCTGTGGCCACTGCTGAGTTTTCCAAATTTGCTGGCAGATTGAGTGCAGCACTTTCACAGCATCATCTTTCAGGATTTGAAACAGCTCAACTGGAATTCCATCACCTCCACTAGCTTTGTTCGTAGTGATGCTTTCTAAAGCCCACTTGACTTCACATTCCAAGATGTCTGGCTCTAGATTAGTGATCACATCATCATGATTATCTGGGTCGTGAAGATCTTTTTTGTACAGTTCTTCTGTCTACCTTTGTCCAAATAAACACTATTCCTAAGTTTGGCATATAGAGATTCCTTTTTCTGATTTATTTCTACTTTATCTCCTCTTTTGAAAAGAAACTTAAAAAGAACCAAAGTATTTCTGAATTTTAAGAGATCTGAACCCAGATCCATTGAATTAATGTGCCCTTCAAGGTATAAGCACTTTAAGTTGCTTATTAATCACTATACAGCACTCGGAAATCACTGAGAAGACAGAAACCAGCAACTCTTGGCTGATTAGAGCTTGAAGCCATCTGTTTGCCTGGATTCCCCATGCTGCTATCCTCCAGACACTTTCTAGTTTCCTGGTCAGAGGGTACAAATTCTTTACATTCCAATATTCCTCCCACACAGTTCACATGTCTTCAAAGTGCCTTCTGTCAAATGCAGACATTACTGAAATGATTTGTCAAATGGGGCAGGAAGGAGAGCGAACACCTCAACTCTCGTGCCTGGTTAACAAAAGTATGCACATCAATTCCAATCACTGCTATAATAATAGACTTCACAATGTCCTCTCTCCTCATGCTTTACCTTATGCTCTCCATCTTGAGAAGTCTATACATCTCTCACCCATTCATCCTTCATCCTCTTCAATGTCTTCTCTCCCTTATATCTATGTGTTTGTGACAATATGCCTTCAAATCATTCCTTGACTCTCATTCCTTTTTAAAGGACATGCTATATAGTATAATGCATGGATATTTATCATTAAACTATAAACCTGAGAAATTCTAAGAATTCTACAAGACTAGATGTAACCATGTGTAATCAAAATTTAACTTGTAACTTGTTTGGGAATCCACTGTTGAATTGGCCAGGACTGACATTATTCTCCAGAGGTCATTTTGTCTGATTATAAATGATTATCAGTAGAACTTTCAGTGGAATGCTCATCAAGCCAGCTCTCTCCAGTTGTTTAAAAACCTTAAACATAAATTCAAAATAAACAAGAGGTAAAAAAAACTGAAATGTTTTGGTCACATACACATTCAGCATTAAGAAATACATATTCATCCAAAAGAAAAGTGTGATGCTATAAATCAATCCACAGTGATAATCAAACTCTAACTACTCATGGAAACTACAACATCACAATTGTTTTACATTTATTTTATAAAGAGAGAAGGAGTAGGTAAGAACTCCCTGTTCACTTGTGCATGAGACAGTTTCTATAAAGTTATGCAAGATATTTATTGCTACTGTTCTTATGAAAGCATAGGGAAATGATAAAGAAGAACCTTTACCTGAAGACAATATTCATTTGAGGGCCTTCTGTGTATCATGAAAAATGTTTTATATGTATTTTATATATGTTTGCAGGTGGCATTAGGGGCAAAGAACCTGCCTGCCCATGTAGGAAACATAAGAAACACAGGTTCGATCCCTGGGTTGGGAAGAGCCCTGGAGAAGGAAATGACAACCCACTCCAGTATTCTTGCCTGGAAAATTCCATGTACAGAGGAGCCTGGCAGGCTATATAGACCATGGAGTTCCAAGGAGTTGGACGTGAATGAGCACCCATGCAAGCATGCAATTCTTCTCTAATCTTTCTAAGAAGCCTGAAATGTAGGTAATATGCACATTTTACCACTAGGAAGCTCAGGCTCAAGCTTAAGGAACCCACTCGGGTCACACAAGAAGGTGTGGTGGAAGCATGCTTTCAGATTCTATCTCTTTCAAAGCCTACAGGCTTTATATTACATCATGGAAGAAGACATGATCCCTGGTGAAATTTATCTAGTGAAGATTATTTAAACATCTACCCTACCAAAGACACTTCGGGAAAACCTGAGGTGACTCAGATCCAGGAGATATTCAAAAGACTAGCTTTCTGTCAAATGCATTTGAGTTAGAAACAACAAGAATGAAAGAAAAAAACACCCTCAAGTATAGGCACTGAAAAAACATCTAATAGCTCTAAGAATGGGTTAACCTAACTACACATCAGGCTATATGATACAAGATATTTACAAAAAGAATCAGCCTAAACTCCAAATAAAAGGAGGAACATTGCCATTATTAGACACATGTAGATGCGATTCAAAATGATGTTTTTCCTTGCAAAAGAGAAGCTTAGCAACCTCTGTAGTCTCCTGGGTGTTTACTCTCAATATGTTGGCAAAAGTAGGAGTTTGCATGCACACAAGCTAAATTTTTTCAATCATGTCCAACTCTTTGTGACTCAATGGACTATACCTTACCAGGCTCCTCTATCCATGGGAGGAAGAATACTGGAGTGGGTTGCCATGCCCTTCTACAGGGGATCTTCCCAACCCAGGGATCAAATCCAGGTCTCCTGCATTGCAGGCAAATTCTTAACCAGTTGAGCTACAGGGAAGCCCAGGAGTTTAAACGTAAAACTCTTTAAATCATCTTTCCCCAAATGGCAAGTGTGAAGGTTAATTTACTCTATTTTTCTGCCAACATAGATGGCCATCAACAACAAAATGCCAAGTAGTACCAAAAAAAATAAGTAAACCTCCAAAAGAAAGATATCATACAACATAGTTACTGCTAAAACCATAAGAAAAGCAACCACGATCAATGCAAAGAAGTAATTAAAGCATTCTTTCAAATCAGCATTAGTGACAGCAAACACAGCCTAGCCTCATTAGTAAACCATGCGGTAGAGTCCAACTAATGGATGACCCTGGCAGCCTCAATAAATACTCCGTTTCTGAGAGCTTTTGGAGTGAAATCAGCTTAAGGGTACGGGGGAAGAGAAATGCTTAATCAATTTCGTTTAAAGACCCTCGCTGCTTAAAATATCATAAATCAGTCTTTTGTATGTTGCTGAGGAGTCTAAGACAATGAGAGTAGATGGGAGAAAACATTCTTTCAAAGACATTGCTATTGTTAACTTAAAACAACAGCTCGTAAAAGCAATCTGAATCACTGCATTTTTTTCTAAATGCATAAAAACATCAGCGCTAATCAACAATCATATTGTCAAGCTCAATCATACACAATCTTGTCTTCACTACTTTAGCATTTTTCTTCTTCTCTTTTTATTTCAACCATTTATTTTGAAGTTTAAAAAAAAGGGATAATATCATTTTGAAGGGTACTGAATGTATGGGTCTTTGAACTAGAAGGATATTTGCAAAAGAAGAAAAAAGCTTGTGGCATGATTGAAGGTGAAATAACTGACTCACAATCTCTTACCAAGTTAGAGTTTTTAGAAGAAAAGTTTCAAAGTTATAGTGATGTTGTTCAAATTACATTACATTCAAGTTCATTCCCCTTCTGAATCATCCAAAAAGATTTAAATCTGGTATCTATTCATCTTATGCTATGGTCTTCTGGAAAAGACAAAAATAAAACATTGCTATTCATTTGAAACACATGACTATCTCAATATCATGAAATATAAATGAGAATGAAAACCAGGAAGGATATGGCAAAACAAAAAGCTTTAAAGTCAAAAAGTCAACAGAAGGGTAAGAATTCATCTTCTCACATTATCAGACATTAATTCGTTTTTCTGCTTTCCATGCCACTCTGGAAATACCCATTGTCTAGACTGAAGTAGATCTGTGCTATTCTCCAATCAAGAAGAGACATACATCTTATTCTTTTTAGGTTTCCAATGATTCTGATTTGGGGGCCTCCCTGGTAACTCAGCTGGTAAAGAATACACCTGCAATGCAAGAGACCCCGGTTCGATTCCTGGGTCAGGAAGATCCTCTGGAGAAGGGATGGGCTACCCACTCCAATATTCTTGGGCTTTCCTGGTGGCTCAGATGGTAAAAAATCTGCTTGCAATGTGGGAGACCTGGGTTCGATCCCTGGTTTGGGAAGATTTCCTAAAGAAGAGAATAGCTACCCACTCCAGTATTCTGGCCTAGAAAATGAATAAAAGGTGTTGCAAAAGACTTTTTTTTTTATACATAAAATGCTCCGAAATCACCAATACCTAACAAGCTAGAAGTCTCAGAAATCTGCTCCCATATTTAGCAAACATAAAACATATGGTCTGTGAAGTTTCTTCTACATATTTTGGAACAAAAGCTTTTAAAGAAAGTGGCTTAAATACATTTTCTAAAATCACATTTTAAGTGATTCAGAAATCTGGGAAAAATAACCCAATTCTAGCTGGTTTCAGATCTCAGAATTAATTTTAAATTAAGGAGTTTCATCAGACATGGAATAATCTCTCATTAAACTTTTCAATTCTGATTAAAGTTGGCCAAACCTACTAAAACTTAAAACCAAGAACTTACATTCAGTTTTAGTTGGTTTCCAATACTGTTAGATTTAAAATTCATAGTACTGTTTGTGTAGTAAATATATTGGTTTTCTCTTGCTGTGTGACAAATTACCACAAATTCAGTATCTTATAATAATCTGCTTATTAACTCACAGCGTGAGAAGACTGGGAATGGTTATTATTAGGTGCTCTGCTCAGAGTCTTGCCAGACTGAAGCCAGGTCGTGAGTGGAGCTGTGGGCTTACCTAGAGCTCAGGGTCCTCTTGAAAACTTATTGAAGTTTTGGCAAGCATTTGGTTTGGTGTAGTTGTAGGACCAAGGTTCCTGCTGCCTTGCTGGCTGTCAGCTTGGGACTACGCTCAGCCCCTGAAGGCTACTCACTATCCCCTACCACATGGCCTTCTCTACATCATGGCAGTTTGCTCCATCAAGACCAGGGCAAGAGTTTCCCTCACTTTGAATCTCTTTACTTATTTTAAACATTCACCTGGTTAGCTCAGGTCCATTCCAATAATAATCCTTTTGGTCAACTCAAAGTTAACTGGTTAAAGACCTTAATTATATCAGCAAAACTCCTTCTGCGTTATAATCATGGGGGTGATATTCCATCATATCCACATTTTACAGAAAGTGTACACAAGGGTGGGAACACTAGAATTCTGTTACCCTAGTGGTGGCGGTTTAGTTGCTAATTCATGCCAGACTCTTGCAACCCCACGGACGGTAGGCCACCAGGCTCCTCTGTCCATGGGATTTCCAGGCAAGAATACTGGAGTGAGTTGCCATTTCCTTCTCCAGGGGATCTTCTTGACTCAGAGATCGAACCTGCATCTCCTACATCGCAAGTGGATTCTTTACTGCTGAGCCACCAATGAATTTTGTTACCACAGATGCTTATAAGAATAACACTACCATAAAAAGCTACTATATATTTTGAAAAGTTAGATGTTTTGCTTTTTGAAATAGTATGGTTATTTCAGTAGGAGTTATTTACATATACAAGCAGTATAAAATATTATAATTCATTACCATAAGCCTTTGGATATCAGATAGTTTGGTGAAGCTCTGATGTAGTCCTGCTATGAAAATATGTTTGTTCTCTCTCAAATGTAAAGCAAATTACTCAATCAAGACAAAAGAAATCAATTTTGGTCAAGTTAGCCTCTGTCTCCGCACTATAGCTCAACCACAAGTTCTAAAGCTATATACTCAAAATATGTCGACACTGTGTTAGTCTGGAAGCAATTATGGAAACTGTTAACAGGCTTAATCTATTATGAAATGGACACTGGAATTCATAATGCTGCTATAGATGTCGTATCTGATACATCAGTCATTGCATCCTGAGCACTGCAGTGGCTACTCATTTCCACAGCTCCTTTATACTTGCCTGGTCCATGTAACTGGATTTCTAACACATTTCTTCAGTAGGATCTATGCCCTGCCTTTGAACAAGCTCATTGCTATGAATCTCTTACCACCTGTCTCAGACTCTGGCAGGCCCTCTCAGGGAGAACTGGGCATTCTCCTCCATGTCCTTGGTGACTGGCCACAGATGCTCCCTAGAGGTAGAATAAGTAGAATCTAACTTCAAGTATCACCTCTTTTCTGGATTTCTGTTAACTTGTTCTCTTGGAATTGAACCTTCTTAGATGAAAATACCAATCAGAATAGCAAAAGTAGCTGTGACTAATTGTCTACCATATGCCAGGTACTCAGCTGGATATTTTACATTTACATGAGCCTTTCAACAACTCTTGAAAGAATTATTATCTCTATTTTACTTATAAAAAAGACCGCAGCTAGAAGAGATTTTGTAACTTGCGCTACCTACCTGGTTGACATAAAAGCTGACGTTAAAACCAAGGTTAAGCTAGCCCCAAACCCCATGTTCTTTCTTTGATTAGAGGAAATATTTGTGGCCTCAGCTAAGTCACTTGTGAAATTAAAAGAAAGTCTTATTAATAATCATAATTAGCAAAATTATTTCAATTAATAATTGTTATTATAAAAATCAATTCATAGACATAAGAGAGGCCTGTTCCAGGCCCATAAAAAGTATAATTTATTTAATTTTAGCTATAATATGAGACACTCTAGACCCTGATTCTACAGCTAGTTGCCCCTTAGTAGCCAATCTAACAATTGGGGTGACTTCCCCAAGTGGGTTTCAACTTTCTCTCTTTCTCTATTCATCAGTGATATGGGGGTCAGAGCATATCTCAAGGATACGCTTTTTAAGCTGTTTCCTGTGAGTCCAGCAAGAAGACACAAATTTGAACTTCCTGGTTGTAAAGTCTGACAAATCAGTTTCACATTTGTCAATTTGTTTACATGTAGATCCCCTTCTCCAATCATTAACAAGATTTCTCAATTGCATCTTAGAGATGAAGGAGGCTTCAGAGCAATTAAGATTTTTTCAATGAAATCTATATGACTCATTTTTTGCACAGTGATAAACACAAAAAGAGATTTTCAAAATGTTTTTGAATGACAAACATGGACTATACACAAATATACTATTTGCAAATATGCAGATGAAGGGACACACATGTAGATTTTTTCTGACAACTTTTTAAAATAATTTTCACTTTTACTGAAGTATAGTTAATATACAATATTGTGTTAGTTTCTGATATACAGCAAAGTGATTCAGTTTTATATATATATGTGTGTGCTTTGCCATATTTTTCCATTATAGTTTACCACAAGATATTGAATATAGCTCCCTATTGCTGTACAGCATGACCTTGTTTTTTATCTATTTTATATGAACTATTTGGCATCTGTTAATCTCAAACTCCTAATTTATCCCTCCCTCTACCCTGTCGCCTGTGGTAGCCATAAGCTTGTTTTGTCTGAGTCTGTTTCTGTTTTGCAAATAGGTTCATTTATATCATTTGTATTGCATGTCACAAGTAAGTGATATTATATGACATTTGTCTTTCTCTGACTTACTTCACTTAGTAATGATAATCTCTGCTGCTGCTGCTGTTGCTGCTAAGTCGCTTCAGTCATGTCTGACTCTGTGCAACCCCATAGACAGCAGCCCACCAGGCTCCCCAGTCCCTGGGATTCTCCAGGCAAGAACACTGGAATGGGTTGCCATTTCCTTCTCCAATGCATGAAAGTGAAAAGTGAAAGTGAAGTCGCTCAGTCGTGTCCAACTCTTGGCGACCCCATGGACTGCAGCCTACCAGGTTCCTCCGTCCATGGGATTTTCCAGGCAAGAGTACTGGAGTGGGGTGCCATCGCCTTCTCCAATGATTATCTCTAGGTCTAAGTTGCTGAAAAGAACAATATTCCATTTTTATGGCTAAGTAATATTCCATCGTATATAAATGCCACATTTTCTTTATCCACGCATCTGTCAGTGAACATTTAGCTTGCTTCTTTGTCCTGGCTATTGTGAATAATGCTGTCCCATATGGCTCAGTGGTAAAAGAATCCACCTGCCAAGGCAGGAGTTACAGGAGACTCTTGTTTGATCCCTGGATCCAGAAGAGTCCCTGGAGAAGAAAATGGCAACCCACTTCAGTATTCTTGCCTGGAGAATCCCAGGGACAGAGGAGCCTGGCGGGCTATAGTCCACAGGGTTGCAAAGAGTCAGACGTGACTGAGCATGCACATACATGAACACTGGAGTGCATTTTCTTTTTGAATTAGTTTTCTCCAGATATATGCCCAGGAGTGGGAATTGTTGGATCATTTGGTAACTCTAATTTAAAGAACTTCCATACTTTTATGCATAAATAACTAATGGAAAAACCATAGCTCTTTTGTCAATGGACCTTGGTCAACAAAGTGATATTTCTGCTTTTTAATATGCTGTCTAGGTTTGTCATAGCTTTTCTTCCAAGAAGCAAGAGTCTTTTAATTTCATGGCTGCAGTCACCATCCACAGTCATTTTGGAGCCCAAGAAAATAAAATCTGTCACTGCTTCTACCTTTTCCCGCTCTATTTGCCATTAAGTGTTGGAACTGGATGCCATGAGTGTGTAGTCTTGTCTCCCACTGTGAACAAGGAAAGGCAAAGACAGACAAATGCACAGATACAAACAAAACTAAAAGAGCTCCTTGCAGCTAAGCCCTAGAGGGAGAGGGTGAGCCACAGAATGTGGATTGAGGGAGAGCAGCCTACTATCCTGAAGACTCTCTCACAGTGAAGTATGGGTAATCCCATAATCAGAGATACTTCCCAGCTCATCTGGGGACTGACATCCTCAAGTAGGACACTTTAATATCAATTCTCATTCTCTGAAAGTAGAAATAGAACCAAAAGCCCTGCATGGACCATCCTAGTTCTAGAAAGGATAGCAGGAACAACCCAGAAGAATGGCCAGGATACTGTTAACAGTCAACGTCAGAACTGGGATGATGTAGAGAAGATAGTTTTTAGCATAATGCTGAACAAGAAATTTTGTGTCAACCAGCAGCGACAGTGATAAAGTAAGCAGACATTGGTGACGGTTAATTGCAGCACTGTTTACAATACCTAGGACATGGAAGCAACCTAGATGTCCACAGGCAGATGAATGAATAAGGAAGTTGTGGTACATATACACAATGGAATATTAGTCAGCTATAAAAAGGAGTGCATTTGAGTCAGTTCCAATGAGGTGCATGAAACTGGAGCCTATTATACACAGCGAAGCAAGTCAGAAAGAGAAACACCAATACTGCATATTAATGTATATATATGGAACTTAGAAAGATGGTAAAGATGATCCTATGTGCAAGGCAACAAAAGAGACACAGATGTAAAGAACACACTTTTGTATTCCATGGGAGAAGGCACGGGTGGGATGAATTGAGAGAATAACCTTGAAACATGTATATTACTGTATGTAAAATAAATGACCAGTGCAAGTTTGATGCATGAAGCAGGGCACACAAAGCTGGTGCTCTGGGACAACTCAGAGGGATGGAGTGGGGAGGGAGGTGGGTGGGAGGTTCAGGATGGGGGGATACATGTGCACTCATGGCTGATTCATGTCGATGTATGACAAAAACCATCACAACGTTGTAACATAATCACCCTCCAATTAAAAATAAATTAATTAATTAAAAAATAGACATTAGACATTGGTGAAGGACAAATTGACTGGGCCAGAGCTTCTAGGCGTACATTGACATACACCTTGCAAAAGCTTAAGAAGAACTTCAGCTGGCAAACTCAGCAGCCAAGAGGTAAGAGTCCCCAAGGCAAAGTGGTAATAAGAAGTCATCAGAAAGATAAATAAGAAGCTCACACTGGAAACTTTGGGGCTTAACCACAATTTGTCATTTGGATGTCCATGGTACTGAGACTATTTAGAACAGAAAGAGATCAATATTCTTCTCTCTGTTTTTCCCAGCACTCCCCTAGAGGAAGGACTGATTAAAAATATAGACTATGAAATATGTTTTCCATGACTGACACTGGGGCACACATGTCTAAGACATAAATTGGCTTACCAAAAGTGAAACTACTTGTCATTTAAAATAGAAATGTCCAGAGCAAGATTTCTGATCTTTAGCACATTTATCATTTGGGGCCAGATAGTTCTTTGCTTTAGATATTCTGTATATCACAGGATGTTTAGCAATGTCCCTAATTCCACCAACTAGACACAAATAGCACCTCCTAATGAAAAAAATAAAAGAATAAAATACATATATTGTCTATATGGATTTATACATTTCCAGACATTGCAAGAGGCTTCCCTGGTGGGTCAGATGGTAAAGAATCTGCTTGCAATGTGGGAGACCTGGGTTCAATCCCTGGGTCTGAAATATCCCCTAGAGAAGGGAATGTCTACCCACTCTAGTTATTCTTGGGGCTTCCCTATTGCAAATATCCCTATAAAGTTCTGGTCACCAATTCCAGTTCATGTGGGAAGGGGAGCGGCAAGTTTCTCACTTCAACAAGCAATTTTTGAACACGAGTTCAGTTCAGTTCAGTTTCTTGGTCATTTCCGACTCTGTGTGACCCCATGGACTGCAGCACACCAGGCTTCCCTGTCCATCACCAACTCCCGGAGTTTATTCAAACTCATCTCCATTAAGTCGGTGACGCCATCCAACCATCTCATCCGCTGTCATCCCATTCTCCTCCTGCCTTCAATCTTTCACAACATCAGGGTCTTTTCCAATGAGTCACTTCTTTGCATCAGGTGGCCAAAGTGTTGGAGTTTCAGCTTCAACATCAGTCCTTCCAATGAATATTCAGGACTGATTTCCTTTAGGATGGACTGATTGGATCTCTTTGCAGTCCAAGGGACTCTCAAGAGTCTTCTCCAGCACCATAGTCCAAAAACATCAATTCTTCAGTACTCAGCTTTCTTTATAGTCCAACTCTCATATCTATACATGACCACTGGAAAAGCCATAGCCTTGACTAGACGGACCTTTGTTGGCAAAGTAATGTCTCTTCTTTTTAACATGCTGTCTAGGTTGTTCATAACTTTCCTTCCAAGGAGCAAGCATCTTTTTATTTCATGGCTGCTGTCACCATCTGCAGTGATTTTGGAGCCCAAGAAAATAAAGTCTGCCACTGTTTCCCCATCTATTTCCCATGAAGTGATGGGACCAGATGCCATGATCTTAGTTTTCTGAATGTTAAGCTTTAAGCCAACTTTTTCACCAGTAGGAGATCTGAAAATTCAACTCAATTCTGACACCATCTACCTGAGAAAAGCACAAAATTCCCACAAGACTGCCCCCTTACCCTACTTTAGACAGCAGTCACAAGCCTAGGTTGTTAACTGTACTTGGTCCACTGGCTATAAAATGAAAGATTACAATGATATCCTCTGTGGGATCAACTAATTTACTAGCATGGCTCAAAACTGAGAGAAACATTTTACTTATTAGATCACCAGTTTATTATAAAAGAATGAAACTCAAGAACAGCCAGATGGAAAAGATACATGGGGAAAGGGCAGGAAGCTTTCATTTCCTCCAGGAAAGCTACTCTTTCAGCACCTTCAGGAGATCATCAACTGATAAATGGTCTTCAACCCAGTCCTTCTGAGTTTTAAAGGAGGCCTCCTTACACAGACAACCTTGATTAAATCATTGGCAATGGGCAACTGATTCAACTTTTCCCCCTCTCTGGAGATGAGGGAGGTGGGGCTGAAAATTCCAATTTTCAACCCATGGTATGTTCCACTGACAACCAGTCCCCAACCTTAGATGCTCCCCAACAGTCACTTCATTAATGCAAAAAAAAAGACACCTTTCTTAGACTTCTCTATTGGTCCAGGAGTCAACAATCTACCTGCTAATGCAGGGGATGGAGTTTCCATCCCTGGTTCAGGAAGATTCCACATGCCACAGGGCAACTAAGTCCATGTGCCACAGCTATTGAAGCCCACGCACTTTGGGGCTCAGGCTCCACAGGAAGAGATGACACTGCAATGAGAAGCTCACACACTACAACCAGAGGGTAGGTCTCACTTGCCACAAATAGAGAAAGCCATCACGCAGGAAAAAAAAAAAAAAAAAGACCAGAGCAACCAAAACTAACAATAAATAAAAATGTTTTAAAAAGACATCTTTCTCAATCTCAATTCCAAGGGGTTTGAAAGCTGTGAGCCAAGAACCTTAGAAATGTGAATGACCAAAAACATATTTTTCTCATAAATCCCATCACAGTCCCCTTGGATGCAAATTTGCCCCTGGTTGAAACTAAAGAAAGGAGCTGAAACAAAACTCAGTTACTACATAGAAGTAAAAAATTGGATGCTATTCATAGCAGTAAGCATTAGCAAGAGACAGAGGTTGAGGTCTATAGAATGGGAGTGGTATTTTGAAATCCTCTTCCCTATTCACCCGCTGTATCCTAAAAGTTGGCTACATCTGGGGAAGTTCAGCCAAATGCTTATTATAACTGATATCAGTCACTGTGTGTTCCTTTCCACATCACATTCATCTGTTGGCTTAGGTTTTGTTTTGTTGACCTTGATGAATTTGCCAAATTCTGTATGAGTGGTGCTAGGTACGTAAATTGTCCTGTTACAGACTGGGCTAGTATAAATCATTTCAATGCAATGGGAAAAAGCATTTTTCTTTTCCTAATATGCTAGAGCCCATTAATGCTTATGGTTGAGGTAGGGATGGGGAGACACATATTAATACATAGTTCATGGTCATCTGTTCTAGAAAATGAATCTGTGGTGATAAGTGTGAACTAACCATATTGTAGAGTGTAATAAGCTTTTTTCTTTTTTTTTTTTTTTTTAGTAGATTTACAGGGAGGGAAAATTCTGAAAGTTATTTTTTCAGATGGACTCAATAGATCTAAATTTGTTGAAGTTGGAGGGAAGGTTTTATATCTGCCACTACAGAGAACACAGATAGAGGGCAGGATCAAAAGAGGCCAAAAACTACCAATTTGTGACAGAAATTCAAGGAGGATTGATGGCTATCCCAAAAACCTAAGCTGCATATATAATAACCAGGCTTTAATGTCATCTTTGCTGGCTATTAAGGCTTCCCAGGTGGTGCTAGTGGTAAAGAATCTACCTGCCAGGCAGGAGATGTAAGAGACATGGGTTCGATCCCTGGGTCAGGAAGATCCCCTGCAGGAGGAAATGGCAACCCACTCCAGTATTCTAGCTTGGGAAATCCCATGGACAGATCCATGGGGTTACAAAGAGTTGAACACGACTAAGCTTGCAGACTAAGCTTGCACGCAGCTGTTTTTGTTACATATATATAATACGTAAACTGCAACTATACATGACTCACAGCAATAAAATAATTATCTGAGATTTTATAGTGTTTTACTCCTGAAATTCTAACCTGAATGTCAAGAATCATTGTGACTTGATGATTATATATATATGGGAGTTTCTATGAACTTTTTATATTACCTTGAAATTTTCCATAATAACAAAATATTTTCAAAGAAAATTGATTAATACTTTTCTACAAAACTAGGGATTTTATTTTGGTAACATCTAGTATTTATACTGTTTAAGTAGAAAAAGAATGTATCATTTGTAAAGTCATATTCTTAGTTGGATCTTTTAAAAGCAATAAGTTTCAATAATGTTGTAACTATCTAGTTATTCAAATTATATTTTGATCATGGTTATAAACTTTCTGAAGAAATTTTATTTCTCTTGAAGGCAATGTATTAAAGATTTGAAGCCTTCATTCTCTTAAAATGCAAAGTAACTAAGCCATCTTTTTCTTTTGTAAAATTCAATTCCAATGAAAAGCACCTAGAGAATATTGTCCCTGAGTTGAGGTGTTTCAATGAGCTATGAATGTAGGCAGATTATCATGGGGAAAAAAATAGACAAAATAATAATGGCAGCTGCAATTTGTTCATTACTTAGAATTTACAAATCACTTTCATGAACAAAATGTTCTTTTTTTCTACTCATTGTTCTGTAACCACCCTCACTCCTGAACTCCCAACCTTTCAAATAAGAGGAATTCACCAGTCTGTTATCAGAATCAGGAAAAAAAAAAAAAACTATTTAAAAGTTACTTATTGGTAAAGTATTTTTACCAGTTTATACATTTTTGTCCCTATACTACATGATTTATGTGAAGAATGTGTGTGTCTTAGATTTCCTGCCCCAGTAACACTCCTATCTCGCCATTCAAATAATTAAGTTAATGCTCAACAGTTTAAAAAACTGATATTTGATTCTATTGGATACCAGAGGCAGTGCTGTCTTAACCGTTCTCACATGGGGCTTTTGCATGACTTCACTAACTGGCATGGTTAGACCACAGAAGCTGAATTTGTAGGCTCCTGTCTCATTTCTCACTTTGAAAGTCATTTGGAGGAGCTACAGAAAGCCAGACTATAGTGAGCAAACAAGTGTCTGCAAGATGCAAATTCTGCGATCACACTCTTTCCTCACATTCATAAGAAGACCCTTCAAGTTCCTGAATACTCCTTCTTGGCCTGTGAGTTGTAGTCAATTATCAGACATTTTATATTGAAAAAAAATTCATGCAAACAAAAAACATCATATATTTCACTTATTGAATAACTAAGTCTGCTAAATGATATTTTGTCAGATTAAATTTGTTTTTATTGAGGTAACATTGGCTTATAACATTTTATAAATTTCATATGTAGCACATTATATTTCAGTTTTATATACACTACAGCATACTCATCACCAAAAGTGTAGCTTTAATCCATCACCATATGATGACACCTTTTACACACTTCACCCTCCCTCCACCCCACTTTCCCTCTGATAAACACCACTCTGTTCTCCATATCGATTGACGTTTTTGCCTTTATTTGATTAGATTTGTTCATTTACTTTGTTTTATATACTACGTGAAGGTGAAGTCGCTCAGTCGTGTCCAACTCTGCGACCCCATGGACTGTAGCCTACAAGGCTCCTCTGTCCATGGGATTTTCCAGGCAATAGTAGTGGAGTGGATTGCCATTTCCTTCTCCAAGGGATCTTCCCAACCCAGGGATTGAACCTGGGTCTCCTGCATCGTGGACAGATGCTTTACCATCTGAGCCACCAGGGAAGTCCATGAAGATAAAATCATATTGCATTTTTCTTTCTCCATCTGATTTATTTCACTTAGTATAATGCCCTCAAGGTCCAAGGTCCATCCAAGTTATCACAAATGGAAAGATTTCATCTTCTTTTTATTGACTAAGCAGTATTCTATTGTCTATAGATATATATTATTAAGTATATAAATATATATATTAAAAGTAAAAAAGGTATTAAGAAGCAGAGATACCACTTTGTCAACAAAGGTCTATATAGTCAAAGCTATTGCTTTTCCCAGTAGTCATGTATAGATGTGAGAGCTAGACCATAAAGAAAACTGAATGCTGAAGAATTGACACTTTCGAATTATGGTGCTGGAGAAGACTCTTAAGAGTTCCTTGAACTGAAGGGAGAACAAACCAGTCAATCCTGAAGGAAATCAACTTTGAATATTCATTGGAAGGACTGATGCTGAAGCTGAAACTCCAATACTCTGGCCACCTGATACAAAGAGTCAACTCATTGGAAAAGACCCTGATGTTGGCAAAGATTGAGGGCAGGAGAAGAAGGGGGTGACAAAGGATGAGTTGTATGGATGGCATCACCAACTCAATGGACATGAGTCTGAGCAAACTCCAGGAGATAGTGAGGGACAGGGAAGTCTGGCATGCTGCAGTTCACGGAGTCGCAGAGTCAGACATGACTTAGTGACTGAACAACATAAAATATCTTCTTTATTCATCAATGGGCACTTTATTCATTCATCAGTGGGCACTTAGGCTTTTCCATGTCTTGGCTATTGTAAATAATGCTGCAGTGAACATAGGGATTTACATACCTTTTTGAGTTCATGTTTTTATTTTATTTGGATAAATATCCAGAAGTGGAATAGCTGGATTACATGGTACTTCTATTCTTAATTTTTTTATGAATCTCCATATTGTTTTCCATAGTGGCTGTACCAATTTGCATTCACACCAAGAATGTACAAGGATTTTCTTTTCTCCACATCTTCTTCAACACTTGTCATTTCTTGGCCTGTTGATAATAGCCATTCTAACAGGTATGAAGTGATGTTTCATTATGTTTTTTATTTCTTTAGTAGTGATGTTGAACATCTTTTCATGAGCCTGTTGGTCAACTCTATATATTCTTTGGAAAAGAAGGTTATCTGCTCATTTTTCATTTGGGTTATTCGTTTTTTGTTGTTGTATGAGTTCTGTACTTATTTTGGTTATTAACCCCTTACAAGATAAATATTTTTCAAATGTCTTCTCTTACTCAGTAGATTGTCTTTTCATTTTGTTGACGGCCTTGGTTTTCTTTTTCCTTTCTTTTTTTTTTTTTTTTGCTGTGCTGAGCATTTTAGTTTGATGTAGTCCCATTTGTTTACTTTTACTTTGTTTCCCTTGTTGAGAAGACATATACAGAAAGATATTGCTAAGGGTGATTCAAAGTGCATACTGCCTATGTTTTTCTTCTAGGAGTTTTATGGTTTCATATATGGTTTCAGGTCTTATGTTCAAGTCTTTAATTCATAATGAGTTTATTTTTGTCTATAGTATAAGATAGTGGTCTAGATTCATTCTCTTGCATATAGCTGTCCAGTTTTTCCAAAAACATTTGTTGAAAAGATTATCTTTTCTCTAATCAGATTAATTTTAAGAAACAACCCATTTATACAAAAAATAATTGTCCCCAGTATTATGCTTACTTATTGACTAAGCTAACTTCAAGATGATTGGGTTTAAGATTATATTTACAAATATTGGATTCTTTTTCATACAATTAAAAAGCATACTTAAAGTACCATGAAGAGTCCCTTCCATGATCCAAGTGACCATATGACATGCATTAGACGAAATTCTAGAGGTTTAAAAATTGATTTCCCTGCAAATTGTGAATGTGAGTGCAACACAAAAACAACCATTACTTTAAGGTAAGGACCGTCAATGTATGGCAAAACCAATACGGTATTGTAAAGTAAAATAAAGTAAAAATAAAATTTTTTAAAAATAAATAAATAAATAAATAAGCCAGCAAACTTGTGGAAAAAAAATTTTAAAGATGAAAATGAATACAGTCCTTGAAGAAAGCACTTGAGTAACTATTTAACTTAATATTCTTGCTGAGGAAACATCAATTGCCTACAAAAGAGCATAAATGGTAAGAAGAAACTAGATTCAAATAACAGATTGATCTCATGTTTTCACTGTACAGGCAGGATAACAAGTTGATGAGGGCCTGTCAACTGTATTTGTAATAGCCAAGAAGTGTCACATATAATTATATAATGTATATAATAGTTGTGGCTTCCCACTAAAGAAAAAAAAAAAGGCACTGAATACATGCAAAGAAAAATACTGGCTTAAAGGTACACAAAATGTTTGCTAAAATGATCTTGAAAATAAGGCCACATACCCAATATATATGAAATGAAAAATAAGCCTAAAGTAAACAGAAGTTTGCCTAATGAAATTCTAACAGCTTGCACAAAATAGATTTTTTTTAATTTTTCTAATTTTATCTTCTTATATTTTAGGATATTTGGAATTCTCATTTAGGACTGTCATTTAAGGGTATAATTTAGACAGAAAAAGTAAGGCTAATGCTCTCTTTAAGTTTCAGTTTCCTTGAAACTACAAGCAATAAAAATTCTGATGTGTGAATCCCTTGGACTCATAAAATACCATAGTCTTCAGTAAAGAGAGTGGAAGATGGATTTCTAAGTACTAGAAGATGCAGAGATCCCTGGTTTTATCTTGAAAGATGGATTAATGCACATCAACTGTCTGTCTTGGGAGGGGAAGTTTATAGAACGGGCTTTAAGAGCTCTCTGGGGTTATTTGCCCATCAGTATCTTATGTCTGGTAACCTATGAGATGAGATGGCCAAGGGAAGATCCTCTGCCCTTGAGATCCAGCAGAGGTCTGAATAATCTTTTACAGGAGTATCAAGTAAGCATCAAAAAGGAGAACAACACAGGACCAGGAGTCATAACCTAATTTAACTCATTTCCTTGAAAATACAGCTTCTCCATCCAAGCCCTTAGAGAAACTGCCCCTCACGGGAATACCCTTGTGCCCTAACCTCATCTCCCTAGCAATCCCTTCTCCTCACACAGGGACCCTTTCATCCCCTCTCCCCTTGGAAAGCTCCCCATCCCCAGCAGCCCCTCCACTTCCAGAAAAATGCTGCCTCTCAGACGGAACAAGTCTGTTGATGTATTTACATCATCTTGCGTCTTGCAGACTCTGCCAGCTCAGACCTTAGCCAAATGTTAATGTAAGTTTTCTCTTGCTCAGGCTTCTGCTGATACTGAGGAAAACCATGAGTTCTGCACCCGTGAGCAGAAGCCAGTAGAAGCTTTTTCCCAGTAATGGCAGCAGTCCAGCTCCTCTACAATCACATGAGAAAAGAGAGGGTTTTCCTTCTGCTCTTTGAGAATGAGACCTTGGCATTATTGTGTCCAAGGACTGCTGCTTCCTCTTGCCCTGCGTTCTCTGCAAAGCCTTCTCCTCTCACATAAAGGAATAATGGCTGCATCTGTACCATCAGATCACAGAGACTGAGGTCACTGAATGAAACCTCTCAAACTCCAAACACTTTCCTGTGGAGGAGAGGAAATGGGGGGATTATCTTCCATGTATGCAGATTTCCTTTTCTGGGGCCTAAGAACATGCTCTCAGAAATACAAAAACATTCCCAGAGCAGCACTGACATATATACACTGCCATGTGTTAAATGGGAAATTGCTGTGTCGCACAGGGAGCTCTGCTCAGCGCTCTATGATGACCTAGAAGGGGTGGGATGAGCTGAAGGTGGGGCACGGAGGTTCAGGAGGGAGGGGGTATATGTATACATATGTCTGATTCACTTTCTTGTATAACAAAAACTAACACAACATAGTAAAGCAATTATACTACAGTAATTAAAAATAAAAAGTTCACAGAGTTATTGGGCCTATAGTTATTTTCATCAACCAGATTTCTGTCTGACCATCATGGCTGAGTTATCAGTAAAATTATTGGACAATTTGGTCATTAAAAAAAAAAAAAGAATTGCAGATGAAAAAATAGACTGAATGTTTATAGACCTATTATGAACAATTATTTAATTATGAAAGTAAAGATAGTACACTCAGCTGGTCAGTCGACAGAGTTATTGGGCCTATAGTTATTTTCATCAACCAGATTTCTGTCTGACCATCATGGCTGAGTTATCAGTAAAATTATTAGACAATTTGGTCATAAAAAAAAAAAAAGAATTGCAGATGAAAAAATAGACTGAATATTTATAGACCTATTATGAACAATTATTTAATTATGAAAGTAAAGATAGTACACTCAGCTGGTCAGTCGGATCTTTGCGACCCCCCATGGACTGCAGTCCACCAGGCTTCTCTCTCCATGGAATTTTCCAGGCAAGAGTACTGGAGTGATTTGCCACTTCCTACTCCAACTATAGTAGAATTAACCATTTCACCCCAAACTATTTATTCGTTCAACAAATGTGTAATGGGCACTACATGTTCAGGGTGTGGTGACAGAAATTCAGCAAATAAATAAGAACAGCATCTCCCAGGTTAACAGAGCCTCTTCTCTTCCCTCCCATCTCCACCCAAGCTCTCGGCTCAGCTGTATTGTTTTATTGCTCCCTAAAGTTGACTCATTGGAAAAGACTCTGATGCTGGGAGGGATTGGAGGCAGGAGGAGAAGGGGACGACAGAGGATGAGATGGCTGAATGGCATCACCGACTCAATTGACGTGAGTTTGAGTGAACTCTGGGAGTTGGTGATGGACAGGGAGGCCTGGCATGCTGCAGTTCATGGGGTCGCAAAGAGTCAGACACGACTCAGCGACTGAACTGAACTGAACTGAACTGAAAGTGAGAAACTCGATACCAGAGCTTGAGTCAGGGCCACCCTGCAGACAGTGCTGAGCTGGCTTCTCCACACAGGTTAAAGCTGCAGCCAGAGATCCCTCAAACACACACCTCTTCTCCTTCTTCACCATCTCCTCAGGGTTTGCCATCGGCCGCTCTAAATTGTTCTAAGTGGTGCTGTGGTTTTGGTTTCTAGACAAGCATCAACCGTAGACACAAGCAAACCAAGGGTGAGTCCCCGGTGAATGTGAGTGCCATGGAAGGTTGTCCACAGGTCTTCATGACGTGTGGCCCCACCACACCACACACCCTATCAAATCCAGTGGGGAAGTGGCAGCAGTCTCCATGGTGAACACACATGGCAAACTTCACAGGACGAGAGACACAGGGGTTCCCACCGTCGTTACCATAATAGCTTCTGTTGTTCTAGGTGCAGAAATGGTGCTTGTGTGCTGCTGTCTGGTCGTCGTTTAGTTGCTGAGTTATGTCCAACACTCCTGCGACCCCATGCATGGTAGGCCGCCAGGCTCCTCTGTCCATGAAATTTTGCAGGCAAGAATACTGAAGTGGGTTGCCATTTCCTCCTCCAGGGGATCTTCCCCACCCAGGGATCGAACCTGCATCTGCTGCATTGCAGAGACATTCTTTACCACTGAGCCCCCAGGGAGGCCCACTCTGTGATTACCGTCTGACAAAGAGTAGACAAGCAGCCGGAAACGCAAGAGCAGAGCAGCACAATGAGGGTTCCACGCAACAACATCCACCTCAACAAAGGACAAAGGCTCTAAAAAGGCAAATACAGGGACTTCCCTGGCAGTCCAGTGGTTAAGACTTCACCTTCCAATGCAGGAGGTGCAGGTTCGATCCCTGGTCAGGGAGCTAAGAACCCATATGCCTTGTGGCCAAGAAACCAAAACATAAAACCAAAGCAAGATTGTAACAAATTCAATAAAGACTTTAAAAAATGGTCTGCAACAATAAATAAATAAATAAACTTTTTAAAAAATAAATAAAAAGGCAAAGAGCGCCCCATCTCCCCAGAAATTTAAACATTGCTCCTAAATGCTCCCATGTTCACACCAAAGCCTCTGCATATGGCATATACTTGACAGCACAATCACACCAAAAATATATTCCTTCTGGCAGGAAAAATGACTGGTGAACAAACTGGTTTACATCCTCAACAAGAAAATCTGTGCTCACGTTTCTACTTTATTCTTTCTCTCCAGCTCAATTCTTCCATCTTTTTTCATGTTTACCTATATTTTCTCCACCTGTTTTCTCTCTATACATGTTTGGTATTCATTCCCTAAGCTAAAAAGTTTCTGCATTCTTGCCTCCAGAATAACTTGGACTTCAGAAAGGAAGGTAATTAGGCTTGGGAATTGATAGAACCATTTATACTGGCAGAATTCTGTGAGAAACAGTATTATCTGAGATTGAAGGTGTCCTTGGACATTATTCTAAGCAGTGGTCAACAGTGGAGAAAGGAGAGATTTATGGACAAATTTGGAAAAGACTCAGTGTACTGCAGGAACAGAAATGCTTCCACCATAGATAACACAATACCCTAAGTTAAGAAGGCAAGAGAAAAGAGACAACTCCTTTCTCCTCTAAACATACATCATCCCCAAACTCAATCCTACACAAATGTTGAGAAAGCTACTGTAAAAAGCACAAACTTTAGGTATAATTTTGATCATGAAGAAATGTAACTATTTTTTAGTTACTGAATTATATACTTTGTAACTGCTGCATATACTGAATTTATACTTTAGTCCTCATTCTACTGAGTGAAGAAAACTAAATTTTAAGCAATTTAGTACCCGCCCTATTTTGAGGTTACACACAAATTCCAGAGGGTCTACAGAGCATTAAGGGTGAAACATGACCTGTGAGCACGTGCAACAGGCATCAGATGAGAGTCTGTTCCCATCAGATCACAGATCATCAGTCCACCAGGTGGGTCAATGTCATCCATGCTTCCTGCCTGCAGCTGCCTTAGGTCCAGCTCATCCTCAGCTGTCTAGGAGTTCCTGTGGTTTTATACACTCATCCTAGAGCTTCCATACCAATTCCCGCCACAAAAATTAAAATGCCTACAGCACCGTCTAACTTCTGCACCACTTTAGACAATCAGAATTATTCGTTTGTACTTTATTACACAGGGGAAGTGCAAGTCCCCTGGACTGACTAAGGGCCCCTTGCCTAAACCCATTGTGAAGGCATTCCCTCTCTGGGATTCTGCCACCTCCCAGCTCTGCCTGGGAATCAAGATCCAAGATGTCTTTGCTCTTGGCTCCTCAAACATATATGGGATTTTTATCATCTTCCCAAAGTGTGACCTTATAGGAAGCACAGGAAATAGCCACTCACCCACCACCTTGCTCAGGACCCAGGGCACTCCTCACTACTCTCTGTCTCACACACAAAGGACTTTCATCTAATTCAATCATCAGGGAAGACTGATGTGTTTTCTCTTTTTCTTTTTTAATGAGGCCTGTTAAACATAATGTTCATGGCTTTTTCTTCTGAAAGTGGGGCTAGACTTTTGAAATTCAAAACCCAGAGGTAAACCCAGAATGTTTTTCTCTCTGCTGTCTACTCTTTCTCCAATGGAGTGATAAAATTGCAATGACAGAAGGACCACTGAGTAAAAGAAAATCAGAACACACATACGTTATTTATACATGTATGTATTATATATACATTATTTATAATATATACATTATATAATATATATATAGCAATATTTTATATAATAGGTTATATATAGTCTTTGCGACCCCATGGACTGTAGCTTACCAGGCTCCTCCATCCCTGGGATTCTCCAGGCAGGAATACTGGAGTGCGTTGCCATTTCCTTCTCCAGGAGATCTTCCCAACCCAGGGATCAAATCTGGGTCTCCCGTAATGCAGGCAGATGCTTTACCATCTGAACCACCAGGGATGTCCTCACATAATAGATTATATATAGTTATGTATGCAGTATTTTCCTGACACCATTACATTGTTAATCCCTAATACCAGGCAGGACAGTCTGAGTGCTTCCCTCCGCTCTTCTTGCCTCTCTGCCACAGTGATAATCTGGGAAAATAGCAGTAGTAGATAGAAGAGAATACATTTTTTTTTTAATTAGCTTTGTTGTCATCATTTTTTCAAATAAAAGAAATTTGGGACTCCCCTGTGAGACGCTTGAGAAAGAGACAGAGAGTGGGAGCTTCTAGCTTTATGCATCAGGGAAGAAGTCTAGGGTTCAATTTATAATTAAACTAAAACTGCTTTGCTCATTTCACATACTAGCAAGGTTATTCTCAAAATCCTTCAAGCTAGTCTTCAGCAGGCTGTGAACTGAGAACTTCCAGGTGTACAAGCTGGGTTTCAAAGAGACAGAGAAACCAGAAATCAGATTGCCAACATTCATTGGATCATAGAAAAAGCAAAGGAGTTCCAGAAAAATATGTACTTCTGCTTAATTGACTACACTAAAACCTTTGACTGTGTGGATGATGACAAACTATGGAAAATTCTTAAAGAGATGGCAGTCCCAGACCATCTAACCGGTTTCCTGAGAAACCTGAATGCAGGTCAAGAAGCAACAGTCAGAACAAGACATGAAACAACAGACTGGCTCAAAATTGGGAAAGGAGTACATCAAGGCTGTTTATAGTCACCCTGCTTATTTAACTTCTATGAAAAATACATCACGTGAAATGTAAGACTGCATGAATCACATGCTGGAATCAAGATTGCCAGGAGGAATATCAATAACCTCAGATATGCAGATGACACCACTCTAATGGCAGAAAGTGAAAAGGAACTAAAGAGACTCTTGATGAAGGTGAAAGAGGAGCGTGGAAAAGCTGGCCTGAAATTCATCATTAAAAAAACTAAGATCATGGCAATGATCCTATTCAGCTCAGTTCAATTCAGTTCGGTCGCTCAGTCATGTCCAACTCTTTGTGACCCCATGAATCACAGCACGCCAGGCCTTGTCCATCACCATCTCCCGGAGTTCACTCAGACTCACGTCCATCTAGTCAGTGATGCCATCCAGCCATTTCATCCTCTGTCGTCCCCTTCTCCTCCTGCCCCAAATCCCTCCCAGCATCAGAGTCTTTTCCAATGAGTCAACTCTTCGCATGAAGTGGCCAAAGTACTGGAGTTTCAGCTTCAGCATCATTCCCTCCAAAGAAACCCCAGGGTTGATCTCCTTCAGAATGGACTGGTTGGATCTCCTTGTAGTCCAAGGGACTCTCAAGAGTCTTCTCCAACACCACAGTTCAAAAGCATCAATTCTTCAGCGCTCAGCTTTCTTCACAGACCAACTCTCACATCCATACACGACCACTGGATTACTTCTTGCCAAATAGATGGGGGAAAAGTGAAAGCAGTGACAGATTTTTTCTTGGGCTCCAAAATCACTGTAGACAGTGACTGAGGCCATGAAATTAAAAGGCACTTGCTCCTTGGAAGGAAAACTATGACAAACCTAGATGGGTATTAAAAAGCAGAGACATCACTTTGCTGATAAAGGTTCATATAGTCGAAGCTATGGTTTTTCCAGTAGTCATATACAGATGTGAGAGTTGAACCATAAGGAAGGCTGAGCCCTGAAGAATTGATGCCTTCAAACTGTGGTGCTGGAGAATACTCAAGTCCCTTGGATAGCAAGATCAAACCAGTCAATCCTAAAGGAAATCAACCCTGAATATTTACTGGAAGGACTGATGCTGAAGCTTAAGCTCCAATAGTTTAGCCACCTGATATGAAGAGCTGACCCATTGGAAAAGATCCTGATGCTGGGAAAGACTGAAGGCAAAAGAGAAGGGGATGACAGAGGATGAGATGGTTAGATAGCATTACTGACTCAATAGACATGATTTTGAGCAAACTCTGGGAGACAGTGAAGGACAGAGGAGCCTGGAATTCTGCAGTCCAGGGGGTCAAAAAGAGTCAGAAATGACTTAGCAGCTGAACGACGGCATAACTGCTTCTGAAAGACTCAGATACTACATCTTAAGAAATCTGAATAATGTTTGAATTATAGTTTCCAAGAGTCAGGTCACAAATAACATACTGCTCTATTGAGCTGTTATGTCTAATCATAATAAATACATAGTTTTTTAAAAACCTGATATGTCTGGTGATCTTATTAAAGCCAATGTCTGCAAAGTTCTGCAGTCTGGTTTCTCTTTGCTTCTGCATGTTCTAATTTCACTTATTCTGTTAAAATCAGACATTTTTCTTCTAACTTTTCAAATGCTTCTAATCTCTGAATTCAACACACAGACTCCAGCAAGTACCTCTCCTGTATTTTCTCATTCTCTCTGTCTCTGTGTATCTTCTATTTATCAATCTACTATATATTATCTATCAGTCAATCATCTATCTATCTGTTTTCTATCTACTGATCTATCTATCTTCCTAGCTAGCTTGCTTCATAAGACTCCTATCTTTCTTCCCTTGAGATTCACTGACCAATCTCTTCTTAAATATCTACTTCCCTTGAGAAATTGTAAGGCAGGCATTGTGTCTGTGGTGTTCCCCACTGTTCTCTGGGGTTTAGTAGAGGAAGTGGCTTGTGTAAGGGAGGAACAAATACTTGTTCAATGAGGGAATGTTTCTGAGAGCAGTTAGTCACTGGATTATTCATTCCATGGGATAACTCTACTACAGTCACCAACTTACTCTCCAATAGCCACAGAGCACATGATTATCCCCACGGCATTCCAAAACACTTACTGAGATATTTGTAACACGGCGATGTACACATCTCTATCTCTAGGGACCCATCTCAATTCTTAGCCTCCCACTCAGGAAATGCACATGAGTTTGCGTGATGGTACTGTGTGAAGTACTTCAAATTTGCTCTATTTTAAAATATTCCCAAAAGTTGTGTCTTTATTTGTTATTAGTAACAGTGTATTTGTATTCACTTCACAGCTCATCATGATCCATCAGCCTGCTGAGACACAGAAATTCAGAGTAGCTGCTCTAGGCCTGTGCTTTTCAAACTTTAATACACATATAAATCTTCTAGTGTTATCATTAAAATGCAGGTTCTAATCCAGGCAACCTGGAGTGGAACCTGAGATTCAGCATTTCTAATGCACACTGTCCCAGGAGATTCCCTGGATCTGGTCCATGGATCACAGTTTGAGTGGGAAGAGTGTGACTATGGCTCATTAGATCAATGGGAATAAAAACCTGAAAAAATGCATAGGCTAACAAAATGATTGTAGTTGTTGTTCAGTTGGCCAGTCGTGTCTGACTCTTTGCGATCCCATGGACTGCAGCATGACAGGCTTCCCTGTCCCTCACCATCTCCCGGAGTTTGCCCAACTTCATGTTTATTGCATCAGATGACTAAAATACTGAAGCTTCAGCATCAGTCTTTCCAGTGAATATTCAGGGTTGATTTCCCTGAAGATTGACAGGTTTGATCTCCCTGCTGTCCAAGGGACTCTCAAGAGTCTTCTCCAGCACCACAGTTTGAAGGCATCAATTCTTTGGCATTCTGCTTTCTTTACAGTCCAGCTCTCACAACCGTACATGACCACTAGGAAGACCATAGTCTTAACTATACAGACCTTTGTCAGCAGAGTAATTTCGCTGCTTTTCAACATACTGTCTAGGTTTGTCATCACTTTCTTGCCAAGAAGCAATCATCTTCTGATTTCATGGCTGCAGTCATCATCCCCAGTGATTTTAGAGCCCAAGAAGAGGAAATCTGTCACTACTTCTTCCTTTTCTCCTTCCATTTGCCATGAAGTAATGGGGCCAGATGTCATGATCTTAGTTTTCTTTTATATTTAATCTTCAGCCAGCTCTTTCACTCTCCTCCTTCACCCTCATCAAGAGGTTTTTTAGCTTCCCTTCTCTTTTTGCCAGTAGAGTTGTATCATCCACATATCTGAGGTTGTTGATGTTTCTCCCACCTATCTTGATTCCAGCTTGCAACTCCTCTAGCCTAGCATTTCTCATGATGTGTTCAGTATATAGTTTAGACAAGCAGGGTGATAGCAGACAGCACTCTCATACTCCTTTCTCAATCTTGAACCAGTCAGTTGTTCCATACAGGGTTCTAACTGTTGCTTCTTGACCTGTATACAAGTTTCTCAGGAGACAGGTAAGATGGTCTGGTGTTACCATCTAAGAGCTTTTCACAGTTTGTCATAATCCACACACTCAAAGGCTTTAGTCCATGAAACAGAGATACATGTTTTTCTTAAATTCCCCTGTTTCTCTATAATCCAGCAAATGTTGGCAATTTGATCTCTAGTTCCTCTTTTTTAAACTCTGCTTGGACAGTTGGAAGTTCTTGGTTCGCATAATGCTGAAGCCTAGCAAGCAAGATTTTAAGCCTGACCTTACTAGCACAGGAGATAAGTACGATTGTCTGATGGTTAGCACATTCTTTAGTACTATCCTTCTTGGGAACTGGGATGAAGATTGACCTTTTCCAATCCTGTGGCCACTGCTGGGTCTTCCAGATTTGCTGAAATAATGAATGCAAAACCTTGCTGGCAAAACCTATTCATCCTTTAGGGATTTGAATAGTTCTGCTGGAACTGTTTTGGAAACAAAATGTTTATATCTACCTTAAAGGTATTATTTTTCTTTTCTTGCCCTATTCAGTGGTTTACCTATTTATAAAACTGATGACAGTAGGAGTGAGATTCTCTTTGCTCATAAAGTTCCTGCGTGGAAACCTGGAACCTAATATTCAGGAGATTTAGCTTTATCCCTGTGGTTAGAGGAGGTGAGATTGCAGGAGGGTAGCGAGGAGTCTTAAACTTCTCTGAAATATATTATTTCATTCAAAAAAAAAAAGGAATATATGGCAAAATGTTAATATTTAAAAATACTGCTGCTGCTGCTAAGTCACTTCAGTCATGTCCAACTCTGTGCGACTCCATAGACGGCAGCCCACCAGGGTCTCCCATCCCTGGGATTCTCCAGGCAAGAATACTGAAGTGGGTTGCCATTTCCTTCTCCAATGCATGAAAGTGAAAAGTGAAAGTAAAGTGAAGTCACTCAGTCGTGTCTGACTCTTAGCGACCCCATGGACTGCAGCCCACCAGGCTCCTCCATCCATGGGGTTTTCCATGCAAGAGTACTGGAGTGGGGTGCCATTGCCTTCTCCAGTAGCTAAATGTGAGTTGGTAATAACATTACTCTGTACTTTTCTGTAAGTTTCAAACATTTCATAATTTTAGCAGCTTTATTGAGATATTCATATACAAAAATTGCACATATTTAATGTGCACAATTGATGGCATTTGGGCATATGCAAACATCCATGATACCATCATCACCATCAAGGTAGCAGACATGTCCATTACCTCCTAAAGTTACCTGTGTCCCTTTGTTTCTGTGGGGTTTGTTTGTTTCTCTTTTTGTTTTAAGAGTATTTACCATGAGATTTATCTATTCAACAAAGTTGGAAGTGTGCAAATACCACACTGCTACCTTAGAAACTATGTTGTAAACTGGATCTCTATAGTTTACTCATTTGGCATACCTGAAACTTTATAACCATCGAGCAAGTCTCTGTTTCTCCTACGCTCTAGACTCTGTCAACCACTTCTGAGCTTGCTGCTTCTATGATTTTGACTATTTTAAATACTTTATATAAGAATAATCATGTATTTGACCTCCTATAACTGGCTTATTTCATGATGTCTCTAAGTTCAGCTATGTGGTCACAAATAACAAGATGTCTTATTTTAAGGCTGAATAATATTCCATTGTGCCCATTTACCACATGTTTTTAATCCATTCATCTGTCAGTGGACCCTTAGGTTGTTTGCATATCTTATCTGTTGTGAATAATGCTGCAATGAACATGGGAATGAAGATAGTTCCCTAAGATCCACATTTCACTTATTTGGATGTATACTCAGAAATGAGATTGCTGGATCATATGGTAGGTCTAGTTTTAATTTTTCAAGAAAATTCCTTTGTTTTCCAAAGTTGTTGCACCATTTTTCTTGGATATGATTCCAAAAGCACAGGCAACAAAAACAAAACTAGATAAGTGAGACTCAGTTCAGTTCAGTTCAGTCGCTCAGTCGTGTCCGACTCTTTGCGACCCCATGAATCGCAGCACGCCAGGCCTCCCTGTTCATCACCATCTCT